>JAKZGU010000126.1:0-110870 GCA_022837005.1 Calonectria pteridis | reverse complement strand
TTTATAATTAATAATAAAAATAAGACTAAAATAAAGTAATTTATATATTATATTTATTATTTAAATATATATAATAGCTATTATTACTAAATATACTAATAAAAAATAATTAAAATTAATATACTAAATAGAAAATAATTAAGATTAATATATTAAATACTAAATAAGCTATAAAATATTATTTTAAAAAGATTATTTTATTTATTAAGAATTTATAATAAATATAGATTTTACTTAGCTTAATCTAAAGAAATATATTAAACCTAAGATATTATATATATAATAAAGTAATCTAAAATAGGATAATAAGCCTTATTTTAATAAGATAAAAGTTATATAATATATCTATAGTTAGTTTAGGCTTAGTGCATTTTGCTATTATGCTATAATCACTAAAGTAGAGAGATGCGGGGCAACTGGATGTACGGAACTTAGAACAATCAATCACGGTTTCAACAAATCTCGAGCCCGCGAGAGGTTGGTCGGGCGCCCCACCCGACCAACGGGTATTGAATTTCCAGCCAGCCCTTCTCAAATGCGGCTAGCCATTCAGCTGTCCCGTGCCCAAATTAGAAATGTGGCGCTTGCATGCTTATTTGAAAGGTTCTCGTTAGTCAAACGAATGCACTGTAACGAGATGCACATGTGTCATGTATCACGAGGCTCGGCGTCAATTGTCAATCGTCGATCTCACTCAAGCCCTCAGCCATCCTGATTATGTGAAGGCCGGGCAAGATAGCCTGAATCCATGGGTGGATAAGATTGGTAGCGGTAATTGAGCAATTGCTAACTTGGCAGCGCTTGACCCACAAGCAAGACTGTCAAGGTTTGCGCGTCGCACCAACAGCGCTAGCAAAAACTGGAGAACTACCAACCAACAACGCATCTGTTCTCAGCTCTAATTTCCACAATTGCAAGGATGATACCAAGTTTGCGATGGGCCGAAATAGGGGCCCCCATTGATATTTGGAACTATAAATGTCTGCTGCGGCCGATGTACTGGACAAACGCAACCGGTGTATGATCGGTCTTATTATTAAAGAGCACGCAGCGGGGGTATTGTGCAGTCATCTTCGTACGAGGTCTTGTGTTGTTTTTGAAGGGGTTGAAAATGGGTTAGTTCAGGCCAGGTTGACAGGGGGGGCAGCTCTTTTATTGAGGCTTCATAAGGTTTCAGAGATGCCTATCTAGACATTAAAAATTTTCACCTCAAAGTTTTATTTAAACCTAGATTTTGACCATTTTGACTCGTACGGCACAAGGGGTATTTGGGCCATAAAACTGCGTTTTTTTATCTGCTCGCTGCACAAGCTGGAGCTGGATGTACATAGAAATAAATGTCTGCTGCACGGTTTGGGAATGAACGAAATGAAATACCAATTCCGCCTGCCCTCGCCAACCATCTTATCATCAGAATGGCGAGGATAGAGTTGCTCGGTATCTTAATGATAGTGGTCGGCGATATTGGCGCTAACGCCAAGCTCTGCCGACCTCGTTCATCCACTACACTATCGCTACAGGAGCCAACCACGACCACCTTGTCCACGGTGGCGAGCATCATGACAACCGAATCCACCAGAACTGATGACTCGGTAGAGTCAAGCACAACTAGTCTGACAACAACCGACTCCCCATCGTTGATCATCGCGGACACCACCACCACTACTACAATTGAAAGCTCGGTAGAGTCGGGCGTTAGTAGTGTGGCAACAACTGAGGCATCTGTTGTGTTGAGCGCCATAACGACCGATGTCACTACCGCTACAGCTACAGAATCAACCACGGCCACTGGTCCAGCAGAATTAAGCACGACTATAACAACTGGCTTCACGTCTTCTATTACAACAGCTACCACAAATACTGATCCTGTTGCAACGTCTGCCACAACCACTGCTGAGTGCGTAGACGGTAATATGCGATGCACTTCAAATCTGGCCCAAGCGCAAATTTGTGCACTTGGGCAATGGGAGGTAGTTAAATTCCCTACAATCCAAATTGAACCACCAATAAAATAAAACTAACTTTTTTTTCTTCATAGTATTTATATGATTGTTACCCGTGTATATCTAACGCTGATGGTAGCTTTCAAGATTGTGTTGCAATTTGAGTGAGGCGACGGTTGTGGCAGGGGTGCCGTTGAAGCTCTCGTCGATCATTTGGTCTGAGGGTTGTTTGGGGAGTGTTGTGTGTTGGAATTGGCTTGTAGCCATTGTTTTTATTGTCGGTTTTCTTGTCAAAGTTTTTATGTGGCATAGGTTCTTAGTTGGTAGTTTGGTGCGAGGGCAATCGCACCGATGGATTGAAAAGTCTGTCCGTTCCACGGCTCACCCTGTTGAACTGTTCCTCTTCTCAAAGGAACTAAAAAAAATTGATCTCAATACTGTGCTATTTCAAAGTGAGAAGGTGGCTAACAAACCCCGAAAGACGTGTGCATAAAAATTATCTTCATGGACATTGCAATATCGCTATCATCCACGTAACTAGACCCGGCTATATTTTCTTGGATGGAAATCACATGGCCTCTGGACATTCTGACTGTTTGATTGTTCCCACCATGCGAGCCGGTACATCCCAAAGCTTTACCCATTCGGGCTTCAATGTGACAGGAAACGCTTGGAAAACAGAACCCTACGTGCACATCACTTGGGGGTGGATTTAATTCCTTGCTGTTGAACTTGTGCTTGCAGCGGATGTTTTAGCCTTTCCCGTCATTGCCCAAAAGAAAATGGAAGTGAGCGAGATATCACAAAGAAGGGCTCTATCCGCCTTCCGCGACTTGAAGAACTCTCCCTTGGCGACAATGGTTGCGCTTGATGGGGAGTGTCTCGAGGTGCTTGGCGGTCAATTGCAGGCTATTCGAGAACTGAAAAAGACCTCTCAAGACATGCATTTGAAGCTTGATGGAAATAGAGCCGTGCGTTTCAAGATTGATCAATGAGGCGAATCATTAAATGCGATATCTGCTTTTTATTTTTCACATGTTAGTGCAAAATAAAATATTCTCCCCATCCATAATTCTTTTTGCTTTATTTGAGAGTAATGTACGTTTGTTTATTTCAGAACGCTGTTGAGCGCGCCACTGCATGCAGTCGCAGCGGTAGCATGGTCAGTGCACATGTTGAGCTGCAACTTGAAATGGCATAGTACTTCTGGTGCAAGGGCATGATACAATCTAATCTGTATTTATGTCTTGAGAAACATAAATTCCGGGATGTGATTGAAAGTTGGTATTAAAAGGAGCTGATTTTATCTTTATGCTATGTTTTGACCAGCATAGTGCGAGGGGGCTTGGATGTCGGTGAGCGATCTGGCGGGCAGCCACGCAACTCGCCAAATACTTAGCTGCATGCTATTGCAGAATATCCCTGGTTAGATTCGACAACAACAGTGACAACAAAACAACACAAAACGGGAAATGCAAGCGACTGCTGATCAAGCGGCCAAGCCCCGCTCGTGCCATCTTTTTTTGGTGCCCGACTCTCTCAGATTCCCAGAAATATTGCCCTCTTTGCTGAGGCCTAAGTCCAGACCAATTTCTCCTCTCGTTTGAACCAGCTGACTTCTCTGGACACGTCTTCGTACTCCTATTGGGTGAATTCCTCTATATTTGACACCAGATTTTGATCACCTGCCCCTGGAATTGCACCAATTCCCTCACGATGAGTTCGAAGCAAGCTCGCAGTACATTGAGACGGTGGGCTCAGACGTGTCGCTGTTTTGGTGGTGGAAACCAAGAAGAGACCAGCGGAAATCCGGTAAGCGGCTGTTGCGCCCCCTCCAGCTTATTGTTATCGCTAACCAGGCCCCAAACTTGTAGGTCCCTGTTGAAAAGGTTCCCGAAGTGCTAGAAGCGCTAGAAGCGTTGGCAAACAACCCCGATCCACATGCGAATCCGGATCCACATGCGATTAGTCTCCCGTCCAATGACGACTGCACGGCGTTCACACCCAGCGAGGAAGAGCCCGAGTCGCACCCTGTAGTTCAAGATGGACTCGGACTATGGGGCAAAGCTGTGGATCATCTGGGGACACTGGCAGAAGAGTCCAAGGCGGCTAAAAGTGCCCTGGAGTTTATGGTGAAAATGACCGAAGATTCTGGCCGTGAACTTGACTCTGCGCAGAGCTCTGCCAAAGAAATCGAGCGGCTGATGAAGCAGGCAATGGTCGATAAGGACGCCGACCCTATGAAGGACGAATGGAAGCTCACGATAAGGGGTCAAGAGTACCTTGTGCGCGAATTTGTCGACAAGGCTGCCGAGATTTTGAACAAGTTCGCTGTTCTTGGTGACATTCCTGCGATCGTTGATCCCGTGCACGCTGCTTTTCCATGGGCAGCGGTGCGTTACGTGCTTATGGTGTGTATCACAATGTCCCGTTCTATTCCCGTTTCATGCTGAACTGACGGATGATAGGCTGTGACTTCGGACAGCGAACTGAGAAGCAAAACTGCCTTTGGTCTGGCCAAGGTCACAACCTTGATCTTTCAATGTGATATGTATCAAGGATTGTACAATTCTGCCAATCTTCCTTTTGAAGAACATCGGGCTGTCCTGGGCCAGCTCGATGAAAGTATGGTTCGATGCTACGTCCATTCCCTAGTATTTCTTGGGTTTGTGTATCAGCACAGAAGCAGGGCCGCGGCTGCTCTCAAGCTTTACGATGCAGAGGGCCATATCAAAGACCTTCTGGACGCCGAAGGCAAGCTTGCAAAATCGTGTGAAAATTGCGAAAGACACTGCAATCATTCCAATCAGGCCAAGGCGGTGGAAATCCTGCGGCTTGTGAGGCAGTCATATCAGGCTACTCAACGTCACGAGTAAGTTGGCTTAATGGCTAGGCACATCAATCAGTGCTAACACTTTACAGAGCGCTCTTGGTTGACCTCAGCCAACATACCGCCCTTTCAAGCTTGAAAACCGCCAAGGGTGCTGCATTCAATTCCTTTACGCAGCAAAACGACCCCAGGTGTCATCAAGATACCCGAGTTGAGCTTCTGCAAAAGATCGATGCCTGGGCCCGTGACCCCAATGGCCCAAACATCTTCTGGCTGCAGGGGATGGCTGGCACCGGAAAGTCTACCATATCTCGTACGGTAGCAGAGAAATTCAGCCGCACCGGGGACCTTGGAGCAAGCTTCTTCTTCAAAAGAGGCGAAGGTGTTCGCGGTTCCGCCGAGCACTTCTTTACAACGATCTGTAAACAGCTATGTCAGAGGCACCATTCTATCGCACAGCATATTCAGACTGCAATACAAAACGAGCCAAGTATCACCGAGGCATTCAAAAACGATCAGTTCGAGAAGCTGATCATGAAGCCACTTGCTGTAATGGCAAGAAATCTCAAGGAGCGCCCAAGAATCGTCGTTGTCGTCGATGCCCTCGATGAGTGCAATGAAGAAAATGATGTCAAGCGTCTTATCAGCCTCTACTCGCAGGCAAAAACACAAACTGCGGTGGACATCAAATTCTTCCTCACCAGCCGTCCAGAATTACACATCCGAATCGGATTCGAAGAGATTGGTACCGAATCTCACCAAGAGGCAATTTTGCATGAAATGCCCGAGGATTTGGTTCAAAAAGACATCTCCGCCTATTTGAGGTACGAGCTGGAGAGTATTCCAGAAAATTACAACAAAGGCGAAGAAGACGAATCCCTTCGCATTTCTCAACGTTGGCCCGACCAAGAAAGCGTTGAAATGCTCTTAAAGATGGCTGTTCCGTTGTTTATCTTTGCTGCCACCATCTGTCACCTGCTAGAAGACACCGCATGTTCAAATGCCGAATCGGAACTTCGCAAGATTTTGGCGCAGCCAATGGGGGCATATGATGAGAATCTTATTGGCCAAAGCAAACAAAACATGGAAACATTCCAGGGTATTTTGGAAGAATTACATCAACAGCAAAAAGGATTTGATTGTATAACGACGTGGGATTCGACTATGGGCGGCTTGCTCCCTTGGTCAGATTCCACACATGTGCAACTCGAACAAGCGCAGACACATCACGCCGAGGCGCAGGTCAAACAAGAAAAGGATGATTTTCCCCTCACCTGCGGTCCGAACCATATACTTACCGAGCTCTCATTAGAAATGCTTGCAAAGATTTACGCACTACAAGGCCGGTGGAAAGAGGCCGAGAACTTAGAGATGCGAGCAACAAGCAGTTCCAGGGCAAGACTCGGTATCGACCATTCCTCAACTCTCTCAAATTTCATCAATCTAGCATCGACTTACCGCTCTCAGGGTCAGCCTGACAAGGCGGAGACGCTCGAACGGCAAGTGATTGATGTGTGCAGGTCAAAACTGGGAATCACGCCCCTCGTCACCATCCAGGCCATGGCCTCTCTGGCATCGACCTTGGAGAACAAGGGAGAGCTTAAAGAAGCAGGGGAACTTGAGATGCAAGTTCTTGGAGTCTACAAGGCAACTCTTGGTCCTCGCCATCCCAGTACTTCGGCTAGCATGGACAATCTGGCTTTGACGACGTCAATACAGGATCGGCTAATCAAGGCGAAGAAGCTTGCGCTGCAGGCAAAGGAAGGCTGTAACAAGATCCTGGGGCCACACCATCCCGTGACGTTGACGAACACTACCAACCTCGGATTGATACATTCGAAGCAGGATCTATGGAAAGAGCCCAAAGAGTTATTCCTGATGGCAATGGATTCATGCTTGATAGGGCTGGGGGCAGAGCACCCAGCCACGTTGACCGTGATGGACAATCTCGCGTCAGCCTTTCTCAATCAAGACCGACTCATGGAGGCAGAAAGACTGTTTCTGAGGGTTTTAAGGACTGGACGGATACAGTTAGGACCAAGTCACCCGGATATGCTCATCAGTATGGAGTATCTCTCATCCTGCTGGGAAAGACAACATCAGACTGATCAGGCGTTAGCTTCGGTGGAGAGATATCGCAATGGGCATCGAAGCATGATGGATTTGACTCGACAATCGTCATTTTCATATTGTAACGGACTTCTAGCGGTAGAATGCTAGAACTAGATAGCCTAATACATAATTTTGGTGACGTTGCTATTCAGTAGATACTCATGCATGGGCTCCCTCATCAATATCAAGTTGCATGGTTGCCGCTTCCGTCCGCCCAGACGGTCCTTTCCGGGAGTCGTCGAACCAATGTCGCTCGACTACAATGAAACCGCACTTTTCGTATGTCTGCCTGGCTGAGTCATTATCGTAATCCACCACCAATAATACTCTCGCCTTCTCCCCAGACACCTGCTCACGAACAAGGCCTTTGGCAAAGTTGACCAGTTGGGCGCCGATGCCTTTGCCTCTGGCGCTGGGCAGAACGTACATGGCGCTTAAGCCAAAGTACCACTTGATTCCCTCAACCACACAAGTGTTGGGATTGATGTGCATGTCGCTGAGCTTTTTTTTGGCGGCTTCTTGATCCAGTGGGCCAACAACTGTCAACGAGCCCAGCCATTCGCCACTCAGGATTTGGTCCGATTTTTGACCATCTGAGTTCGAATCAAGGCTTTTCGTATTAGAGACGGCAATGATGTTGGTTGCGAGAGGGTTGGAAAGCCTTGATCCCCACCTTTCGCGTGGGAAAGCCACCTCGCTGGCATGTGTGGAGCCGAAGGACTGGGGAGACAACTCCAACGAAGAGAGGCGGAAGGATTTGTACCGGTTGAGCAAAAGTTCAAACTTTTCTGGAGAGTTCAGGTATCTGGGGAGTGCAAAGATGGACATTTTATCTCGGGCTCGTGTTGGTCAAGCTGGTGAGACAACGAGAGGTAAGCCCCCGCATTGAAACCACGAAACCCCTGCAATCACCTGATACGACTACCATCATATCGGACTTTTGACCTGTCGGCCAACTTATCTTTTGCTTGCGCAACACAGCCTTGCAGAGCACGATTATTCCCACGCAAATAGGAAGCAGATAAATATCTCACAAGAGTCCCAAAACACGAGACCGCAAAATTGAACCACGATCCCTGTTCCTCGAGAAGCTGGCGCTTGTGGTAACTAATGCAAACACCCATGTAGGGCGCAGGGCGTATCTAAGACGTGATTTCGCCCACCACAACGCAACGGAAACACTCTGGGGTCGAGCGAGCTTATTCTGAGAACGGAAAAGGATAAGCGGACAGGGCCTAAATGCGACGGACCAGAGTCCAACGCGCGGTCTGCCGAAAATGGCCTCGCATCCAACGCAGCAAGGCCTCATTACGTGTCCCGCAACGATAAATCGAGCGAAGCAGGTAAGCCACCGCTTGCAACTTCCCTCTGAATACCGCTCATGGAGCTGTCCCTGTTTTTTTTAGTAATTAGTTGATTACCCACTTCGGGAGCACCTGATTGACGCCTCTGTGGACCAACATGAGCACCTACCTCACTGTTCGCTGCTAAAGAAGAAAAGAAAAATGGGACTTGGCTCCGAAAAATCGTGCATTTACGACGCTCGATCGAAGAGGTGCAGACTCTTCCACTTTGGGCCGTAGCGGCTCCGGACCGTATGTGTGCCAGCCACATACTTCACTTGTGCCAAGCGCCAGAAATCGGATTCGCTTCGCTTTAGGCAACTTGGACAGCATAACACTGGGCAACCACAACCAACATCCGGGGAACCTAGCCAATTACAATGAATTGTGAGTTGCATCCATAAATGGCGACCATTTGGAAATTGGAGGCGCCATGGCCCAAAACTGGGCCAACATCCAACGCCGCGTCAGGCGACCAGTTCACAAAGCCGGAAAAAAACCGCCATCTCACGCGAAAATGGGGGTGTGCCAACTTCTCTCGGGTTCAAGCATGCATTATTTATCCCTTGATACTCCTCAGTTTTACCGAGCCAGGCTTTGCAGATTATAGCTCCTTTCTTGTGCTCGAGTCCAACGCCATGGGTTGTCAAGTCAAGCATGGATGCCGGAATGTTTCATGCTGGTTACCGTACACCATCCCAAGTGCTTGCCCTTGAATGGAAGCGACGATACAGACAAAACTTGTACGATCTATATGTCAATTCGTCATTCTTCTTATCTCGCATTCCCCAAAGTGGTTGCAATATTGGTACATGACGCTTCTGTGTACAAATCCAGCTGTAAACGAATAATGACCCGTCAACCATGAAACCACCCACCCTCACCCTCGTAATCGCTGCGTTATGGGGACGGCTAAAGTTCCTCTTTGGCGGTTAAATAGTTTGAATACCCGTACTCGATCGAGATTTCCGTGGTGTATCCAGGAAAACCTTGTCCAGCACGTTGGTTACCGTTGCTCACCTTGGATACCTCGCGATCTGAATTAGCGTGACGGTCGGCACATCCCCCGGGACTCCCCAGATTGTTTCCCGCCCTAGAAGATGGGAATAGAAGTCTTTTTATTCCCTCCTCAGCTCGCCTGGGGCCACTAGCGCCGGCACTCCCCGAGAACCATCGATCCCCCTGCAACCGCTGGTGTTGTACTCACATGACGACGCGGCAGGAATCCCACGAGTAATGTCCCCAGTCACGCAATGGGGGCAGCTTGTTTCCTCGGCAGATGCTTGACTGGTCGACTTCAATCGAGTAACAGAACAGACGATCGTGTTTACTACCCCGCATGGTCCCAAATTATTACCCCAGGCTCCAAGGTATGTGGAACTACAGCATTTTCCTCCCCGCGTTATAGGCCCACCCGGACCGCCATTGGGTGTTTCCGTGGCTGGGTAGCCCAGCGACGAACCAACCTCGTGATGGCGCTTGCAGTATTGGAGCGCGGATACAAGGGGGGGCTTTAGTCCACGACCGAAGTACCGCGGCTCGTTGCTTTTCGTCATGGAAACTGCATGCGAACCGGGGTGTATATAACCGCTTTGAATCCTATCTTGGCGGCAGCTGGAATGCAGGTTGTAGGCCGCTCTCCCTCGCATCCGTTATCTCATTTCAACTTCACCCTTGAAGCAACACCATGATGGGAACCGAACGTGAGCCCGCGCCGCATCGCGCGAGCGATGAAAAGTCGACGCACGAGGGTGAGAAGACGTCCCACCATGAGAATGCTCAACAAATCAACGCTGCTTCAGTCGCGCTTGCGGCAGCCGTGTCTGAGGAGAAGCCCAACCCGTGGTCTCACAACATGATCAAGCTTTACTTCATCATGGGAGCCGGTTACTTGGTTTCCACGATGAACGGTTACGGTATGTGTTCTCGGAAGAGCAACAAGAAAACTCAATTGCCTAACCTCTTGGCTGTATAGATGGCACCCTGATGGGTTCGGTTAACGCGATGATCCCCTATCAAAAATCCTTTGGACTTGACGGAGCCGGTTCGTCTACTGGTATTGTCTTTATCATCTACAATCTTGGTCAAATCGCTGCTTTCCCATTCTGCGGACTCCTCGCCGATGGTCTGGGTCGCAGATGGTGTATCTTTATCGGTTGTGCTTGGGTTATAATTGGAACTGCCATTCAGAGCACGGTCAATTCGCTTGGGCATTTCATTGGTGGCCGATTTGTTCTTGGCTTTGGAACAGCAGTTGCCTCGGGTGGAGCGCCCGCTTACACCGTGGAGCTTGCGCACCCAGCTTACCGTGGCTTTATGGCAGGCATGTAAGTCGGCCCCTCTATCATTACTTTTTCCATGAGACTTATCAAAATTGTCTAGGTACAATAACCTCTGGTGGTTGGGGCAGATCATCGCCGGTTGGGCTACCTACGGCTCGAACCTCCACTTCGAGTCCTCGTGGGCATGGCGAATCCCTACCATTATCCAGGCCGGTATGCCTGCCATTACAATGGTTACTGTGCTGTTCTTCCCAGAGTCTCCACGTTGGCTCATCGCCAAAGGCCGAGAGGACGAGGCATTGCAAATCCTGGCTAAGTATCATGGTGACGGCAACGTGAACAGCGCAATCGTCCAACTCCAATACCGCGAGATTCTAGAGCAGAAGAACTTGCACAAGCACGATAACCCTTGGTGGGACTACCGCGAACTCTTCAGCACCAGGGCTGCTCGGTACCGGTTGGCCATGGTCATCGGCATGGCCTTCTTTGGGCAGTGGTCGGGTAAGTGCATACACACAAGATAATGGAGCTAACCCAAATCGCTAACACTTGCTGTGCCAGGAAACAACGTCATCTCGTATTTCATGCCCGAAATGATCAAGGCCGCAGGCATCACAAACACGAACACACAACTCATGCTCAACGCGATTAACCCGATCTTCTGCATGATTGCTTCCGTCTATGGCGCTTCGTTGCTCGATAAAATCGGCCGTCGACCCATGATGCTTTGGGGATTGACTGGATCCATGGTTTCCTACATCTTCCTGACTGCGTTTACCGCCAACACCGACAAGCATCCTCAACTCTCATACGGTGTGATTGTTGCCATCTACGTTTTCGGAATCTTTTTCGCCTGGAGTTTCACTCCGTTGCAGTCCCTATACGTGGTCGAATGTCTCGAGAACCGTACTCGCGCCAAAGGATCAGGTCTCAATTATCTGTTCCTCAACACTGCCATGATTGTCAATACCTACGGTATCAGTGAAGGAATCCGGGTTCTTGGGTGGAAGCTCTATGTCATCTACATTTGCTGGATCTGCGTTGAAATCGTCGTCATCTACTTCTTCTTCGTGGAGACGGCTGGCAAGACGCTGGAGGAACTGAGCGAGGTTTTTGAGGCTCCTAACCCCAGGAAGGAAAGCACCAAGAAACACAAGGTAGAGGTGGATTCCAGCGGAAGGGTCATCCAGCCCACCGCGAGAGATCTAGTGGTAGGTTAACTACTCTCAGAACAAGGTAAAACAACATTACATATTTAGTTCCAACCGTTTCAATCAACTAGCACTGTAAATGCGACGATTAGATACGATAAGGCATGCCAGATGACCATGGCTGGGGTAGAAATTGACGCGATGCGACTGTCACAAAAAATGGCTTCAAATCCACAATAATTTATCATTTATAACGTCTAATTATTTACGAACATGTATGATCAGGCTCTTCGTCTTTCCCAAACTCTTGTACTTGGCCAGCGCCGCAGCAGCCTCAGGCTTACTGTATGCGTCTCTCGCCCTCTGCTTCCAGTCAGCACTTATTCAAAAGCGGATTGCCCAACAACTCACATCGATACTGTTCCATCCGAGAAGCCCGAGTACTATTTTGGGCCCATCGCCCATGCTCTGGCCACCCCATGTTACCTTTCCAAGAGCCCTGGCCAAGTCCAACCAGGCGGCCTGGGCTTCCTCAACCTTGGTGTCATCATTCAGGGTAACGACTGAGTACTGCAGGAAGGGCTTTGCGGTGGCGTTTTCTGGAAGCTGGGATACCTCGAAGCTGGCGACCAGCGGCTCCCCTCCGCCATGCTCCTTGTACTCGGCCGCCTTCTCAACCGCCCAAGCAGAGGATGAAAAGGTCTCCATATCTTCCAGGGTCTTAAATGCTACAGGTTATTAGATAATGTCTCGAAAAAATGATTTCCCCCGCGGAGCCTACCGATGCACTGCACAAACTTAAAATTGATGGCCGGGGCACCGTCCTCGGCCAGGACAGGACCGGCAGTCAGCCCTGCCACGCCATCCTGGGCCCTGATGGTGGAGCTGATGGTCGGCCATGCTGCCAAGAAATCTTGCTTGCGGTCGTTGGGAATCTTTGGGATGGCGAATGTGAGGTAGGCCATGTCTGCGTCCTGGTGCTAAGCCGATTGGTGCACGGGGTTGTATTTGTTAGGATGATCAAATCTGGGCATGACCTGCTTTATGCGTAGCTGGTGCTGCGCCGTGACTCTATTTTTACAACTCAGCACACAATTTCGCTCAATTAGGCTCTTTGGTCAATTTTATCAGGCCACTAAACTGAATCAGCATCATTTGGCCTCGCTCGGGTTGTCCGTACATTCCGCAGATCTGGGCTAAGAGTGGAACCCAGGCTCGGTTTCGGGATCGGTTTCTCTTTTACGAAAGCAAATAAGCAAAGCGACAAAACAGGACATGCTACGGCGGTTTGATGCCATTACCTGCGCCCTGTTCATAATTTACAAGCTGTCTTGGTTCTAGAGCCAAGTCACAATCCTTGCAGCGGCAAACAACAGAGTCCAACACGGTTAGGTATCGTGGCTTCATCAATTGGAACGGGCACAATTACAGCCGAGGCACCGTGTCCGAAATTTATCCGAGATACGCCTTAGCCTTTTTTAACTTTCTAGTCGCAAGATTTCAAGAGACCTTGGGATGAGTCTACTAATGACCCTGATCCTTGGCCGGCGTGATTCCAACTTAGCATGCTCGGTGGCGCTGAGGTGCCCATCAAGAAACATTCAAGATTGAGCCCGGTTAGCTCAATCGGTAGAGCGTGAGACTCTTACGAGTACGCGATCTCAAGGTTGCGGGTTCGACCCCCGCATCGGGCTATTCCTATGTAAACTCGTTTCATTTTTGCGCCCTCCGAGTGCGAGACATCTTTTTGGTCAGGTTGGCGATCACATTGGCTGGTAATTGGTCCATTCCGAGGAGCCAGCACATAGCAACCGCGCGACACGCGTTGAGAACGCGACACTGCCTGCAAAATCACGTGCATCTGCATCATAGATTCAGAAAATAGATAATTATCCATGGATCAGAATACTTTTATAGCCTTTTTAGCCATGTATAAAACTCAACACATCCTAACAATCAGGGATCAGGATCAAAACGCGCCGTGGTGAAACAAAACTTCCCAGCCACCACCAGGAATGGTTCGCTGCTACCCTACAGCCACCCGCATTTTTCACCATATCGTGGACATATCACTATTCAATGCACAGAGCGCATGTGTTGATATTTCCCTTTTATTTCTAAAATCACTACATGTGTTGGTCATAGCAGGCAAAGTGATTGAAACAACTTGTTGGACCGTAGCTGATCCTTCGCCTCCACTCACTACTTCAAATTTGGTGTCGAAGCTTCTGCTTGTTGCCTGACACCCGCAAAGGACTACTGCTGACTTTCCATTCTACCTTCTCCGTCACGCACACCACCCGGCTCATAGGTGTAAAATGTCATCTCCAACTTCACTAGCGACATTTTGGTCGCTCCCTGACAAATTTCTTCGCGAGACTACATGTCTTTTGCCCAAGTTCGTTCTAGCCCGGCTGGGATGTGTTGATCGTGCTGGCAGCCATCACGACACTCCACCTTTTCCGCGCCCTTCGACTCCGGGCACATGGTAACTATGCGGAGCGTTTCATGAGCGTCGCCCGCTTGGAAAGTTTGCGCGCCCATGTTCGAGAGGTCACCTGCGACACCTGGACCGGACCACACTTTCTACCCATTGATAGTGACGGCGATTTTGTTGCAGACTTGGAGTGTCGGATCACAAGTACCACCAGATCGATGCAAGTGAGCCTCAAGTATGTTGGCGGTCGCCATGTTCGAGAGAAAGGGACGTCATGCCAAGTTGGTAACTGTTGTTTTCCCAACGTCTTTTCCCCCGCATGGGAGGATACTCAGCTTCCTGAGTGGTAGCAGCATCATGAATCTTGGGGATGCAGCTTCACGGTGATTTTGGATCAGAGCTGACAACAATAATGGAAGCGCGTCGGCTCCCGGGTTTGGGGCGGCCCGGATTGGCCTTGGCTCTTTACGCGTCATGTGCATGGACGGACCATCATACTCCGATGTGCGATGAAGCGGTAGTCTCAGCGTTGGTGGTGGTTGAGCTGGGCTGCCCCGCTGGGAAGATGCGAACAAGGCAGATTGGGGAAAAACACCGGGGATGGATGGTTGTGATAATCTCATCATCGAATTGTGGGACATTTTGATTTTCACGCTTGGCATTAGAGCATGGGACGGTGCGAGCCGCTAATCTCCGATTATTTCACATTTTACATATCCGCGGCTTTTCTAGGCGCATAAGGAAGGGAAATTCTAGATCCAAAAAAACAGATCCCCTTCATGAACAGCCATGTGGGCGTCGTTGTCCATTCACTGATAAAGTCAGGGACCAGCAGCGAACCGCACACTCTGGACGCGGGATTGCAACTTGAACATTTCCGATGTCCCGCAACTACGACGATGTGCAGTGTGGTAGGTTGAATTATGTTTGGTGGAGCATGAGCTAGCAACCCGCTAAAATAATGGCCCGAGCTTCATAAAATGCCAAAGCCATCACCGAACTACATTAGGCTCGGAAAACTAGCTGGCAAATATCGGGAGTGAGGCTCGCTTGGCTCTAAAAGGAAATCCCAGGCGAAGGCTCCAAGTTATCCACTATTTTCGGATTTCACCATTATGCTGCAACACTACCGCATTCGACACCCATGGGAAATAAAGTCACGACGGTTCGTGACGGATTATGATCTGCATTCACAGATGTCCACTGACATCATGATATCTGCCACAATACGATTCAACTACCCGATTCAACTACCCCGAAGATGCCTTGGCTAGGTCCAATATCAAAATGACGGTGTGTGTTTCGAAACCTTTTGTATCTAGGGCGCCACACCTGGACTCTACCACTCTCTCATGATAGATTGATGATATTTGGGCAATAAAGAATTTTCGAACTCCATGACAATGCATCAGACGTCACAACTGATTTGTCTCATAATACCACGATGCTGTTATAAATCTTTCTGCCCAACTGAGAGCACCTTGGGAGTACACGGAGCCGACTTGCAAAGTCGGCTAACAACGTAGTAGCCTGCTGTTGATTCATTCGAGTCGAAGTAAAAGCACTGTAGGAAAAACCCCGCTGTAACGGAATGCATTATGCTCTGAGCAGGCCAATCTTCCGCGAGTCGAGGCGCCACGTGGAGACAAGGTCCACAGATATTTCACGACTCGACCAAACGAACCAGAATTCAATTTTGTGGGAGGCTATATTTAGCTTTCCACCATAAAAACCCCTCCTTTGACTAACTGCAGTATGATGGAAGCTTCTCCTGAATTGAGGAACAAACCCCATCTCGCATGTACAAGTATAAAGGCCGGTGCTACATCCCCACCACTAATGCTTTTGCTCTCATCATCACATTCATAAGATAGACTTACCTTTTGAAGAGAATCAGGAATTTCAGTTCGAAAATTTGTTTCTTCATAATGATGAAGACGTTTTTGGGCTCTTTAGCCCTGCTGACCTGCGTTGCAGCAGTGCGAGAAGAATTACCGGTATTGGACTTACCATGGGGCAAATGGCAGGCAACACCGCACCCGTTGGACCCTGAAGTAAGAAGAGAATTGATTCCTTAAGGTGTTTTTGTTGACATTCCTAGATTTATCTGTTTGAAAATGTTCGTTTTGGCATCATTCCCGAGCGCTTCGGCCCATCGTCATTTCCCACGGAGAAGAATGATTCAATTCAACACATCACCCAGGCCACGAGCTGTATTCAGGTCGATCTTTTCAAGCTGCAGAACCCTCCTGGTGGTAGGGCCCCAATTGATGAGCCTGAGAACCCTAATCTAAATCAGACCGAGGATTGTTTGTTCTTGGATGTTTATGCCCCCAAGAAGGCATTCCAGCCTGGAGCTGAACCCTTGCCCGTCATTGTTTGGATCTATGGCGGTGCATACGCCATCGGCAGCAAGAACCAGGGAGGCCCTCTGTACAGCGGGGTGCCTGTGCTCAATGCCGCAGACCATAATGCCATCTTTATTACCGGCAACTACAGAGTTGGTGCATTTGGCTTTCTTGCTGGAAATTACATGGAGACCGCCGGGCAGCCAAATGCTGGGCTCTACGACCAGGCCCTGCTATTTCAATGGGTACAAGAGCACGTCCAAAAAGTTGGAGGTGACAAGAACCATGTCTCTGCTTGGGGTGAATCTGCCGGCGCTGGCTCGATCCTACACCACCTCATCCGCGAGGATGGCAAACAAGATCCCCTATTCCAAACGTTTGTGGCTATGAGCCCCGCTTTTGAATGGGCTTGGGATAATGCCCCCGATGGTCGCCTTGACAGGATGTACAAGAACTTTTCCGATTTAGCGGGATGTGGCCAGGAATATAACATCAAATGCCTGCGGGACCTTGATGTCAAGAATCTTACAGAAGCTAACCAAGAACTGTTTGATAATGTGAGACAGACTGGCCTATTTCCTGTTGGTCCTGCTGTGGATGGTAAATGGATCAAGACCATTCCTGCAATGGCATTTGCCGAAAGTAAGCCTCAGCCCACAAACACCTTGAGGTCAGTCAAATGTCTAACGTCATTTTCACAGGCAAGGTCTGGCCAAATATCTCGTCCACCATCATTTCCCACACCGGGAATGAGGCGCAGGTCTTTACACCAAAGATCGAGAGTAAGGAACACCTGGATAGCTTCTTGGCGGAATTCCTCCCTGGAGAACACAGGCAATCGATAAGAAACAAGATCAAGGTTAAGTACGGATGTCATGGTGGATGGGGCCTCATTAAGCCTACGTGGTATGGCTGTACTCAGAAAATTATCCGAGACGTGTCCTTTGTCTGCAACACACGCGACCTTTTCGACGCATTCCCTGAAGACTCGTACATGATGGAATACGCGTTCCCGACGCCGGGGCTGGCGCTGCACGGAGCTGACCTGATTGCGCTATTTGCCAACAACAAGACGGACGTTTACAACATGCTCGTGAAGCAGCTGAAAAAGGAACTGGGCGACAAGGACGGTGAAGCGGCCGCCCTCTTCTACGCCGACAGCCTGGAAAGCAATATCAGGAAGAAGTACCACAAGTACTTTGCGACATTTGGAGTTACCGGAAACCCCAACCCGTCTCCTCCGGGAACCTTGTACGACTGGCCCAAGGCCGTTGGAGGAAAGAATAAGGTGAGGAAGGTGATGCAGGTTTTGAGCTTCTTCCGCACCTTCACCGACAATGAAAACAAACAGACGTCTTGCGACTTTTGGACCAACATTGCAAGGGAGATTACGGAGGAGAAGTCGCCAGGCTCTGGAGACGGGGGCAAGCTGCAGAGCCAGATTCCAGAGGGAATGGGTGATCTGTAAGGGCCTAGAGCAAAAGCTGGAGAGGAATGTCTGGGATATTCCTGAGTTCAGATAAGATACAAACCAAACAAAATACAAATTTTGAGGATGACCGGGTTTTTTCCTGCTACGAGAGCTGGAGGCAACCGTGTTTTAACCCAATAGACAACTGGGCTGGCTTAAAGCGGCCTGGGTAACACCAAAGTAACTTAAGGGAGCCATGTATTGCCCGATGAGTGGGTGTGTAGGATCATGACGGAAGCCCTGCCGTTTAATTATAGGTAGTTAATATGGAAATGATGACTTGGCCAATGTAACATCTCAAGTGAACAATGCTTCGCCATTCCTGAGATAGCACTGCGCGCATTCTATCCCTTTAACTGCGTGATAGCTGCACCTACATACCCCGCCACATTCGCCGGGGCAAAAAAAAGTTATTAATAAATACAGCATAAATTAAAATAAATAAAGCAATTATTTAATGCTGATTGTGTTACATAATTGAATTTAAGAAGACTATACTAAATTTTATGTTGTGTATTTGGTGTGATCCTTTGATTGGTACCTAAAAGCAGCTATCACGCAGTCAAATGGATAGAATGCCCCTATAGAACACGAGATGACTTTTTCAGTTTCATAATCCCTTCTGTGTGAACAGATTATACATTTAATCAACACGAAAAAAGTTCACGTTACATGAATGAGGAATGGCTTTATTCAGGCAACAAATTATATTATTCAAGCCTTATGCATCAATTAGAAAGAAAAAGTGTTTAGTCAACTAGATACACGACTTCAGAATTAGATATGGCATTACTCTGTAGCCAACTCGACGGCCTGGACTCCAGCTAAACAGATTTCTTCCATCTACAGCAAAAAGGCTGCGATACCGACGGCAGCAGCTGCTGCACCAAGCCCATGCACAACGGCGGCTCCTGTTTGGGTGCCAGTAGCCGTCGGAGTGCTAGTTGATCCGCCGGTGGCGCCAGGCGTGGTGGCCGAGGGCGTAGTCGCATTCGCGGGCGTGACGGGGGTTTCATACAACGAGCACGTGGCATTCGGAGCCAAAGGGCACGTCTTGGGGTCAATGCAGATGGACTGCAGCGCGGAACCCTGGGACTTTATGACGGTTGTGGCTGGTGCGCAGCGGACGTTGAAGATGGAGTTGAGGGCTGTGGCGACGACCTTGATGTCGTCCTCGGCAACGCCGAACGAGGCCGCTGCGAGGCCCACCTGCGTCACAAAGTACGTGACCTCAGCGTAGTCCAGGTCCATGAACTTGTGGGTCTCATACATGGACACGTCGCCCGAGTAGGCGTCGAAGCCCGCCATGCCCTGCTTGGAGCAGCCGAGAAGCGATCCAAAGAACTCATAGAGGTGGGTGAGGAGGAAGCTGCGTGATTTAGATTAGCCCTCTGTCTTTATTATTCTGCATGAATGTGCCGAGGCGGAGTCGTACTATTGGTTGGATTTATCATCGTTGGCAGGCTTGTTCTCCTTCAGCGGCGCAGCGCCACCTCCGTCGAGGAAGTTGACGGAAACACCCCTGCTGCCTCCGCGATTTGTCGAAGCCAGCTCCCCGTTGAAGTAGGGCAGCAGATTGACGTCGGTGTCATTGACCTTGCCTGGGGCGAGAATGCCGGGAACGGTGATGCCGATGTTGGGCGTTGTGTCTGGAAGGGGAAATCGAGTGTTGTTAGCCTCTGTCGAGTGTCTCTTATCCATGATAGCTTACAGTTGCCGATGACTACGGTGTTGACGAGGACAGTCAAAAGAGCAGCCTGGTTTTCGGCCGTGTTATTTTTGAGCAGAGCCGTCGTATAGTAATCGCAGATGGGCGTGTCCGATGGCCGCTGAGCATTAACAGCCACGACAGCTGCAGCTGCGAGCGCAAGGTTGGAATAACGCATGATGAACGGTGTTTGATGCAAAGAACCAGATGATAGGAAACCTAAGGATGGTGATTAGCATTGAAGCAGAGGATTCCGGCCTTTATTTCATGCTCCTTGTCCTCGCTTCCAGCACTGCCTCATGGCTAGCTGGTACTCAAAGGTCCCCGCAGCTAATAGCAATGACTCTCCTGTGATTCACCGGTCAGCTAGCGGCTCGGATCAGTGAGCCTCCGGCCGGATCCTCGGCTCAGTCTAGACTCATGGCCATCGAAGCTAACGCAACTTTAGCCACCAGATATGCGGGGAAGTCGCGCCCTGACGCTTGGCACACCGTCAACGCTAAGGGAGCCATCGTATTTCTTTTCCAAGTACATCATCACAGGTGCTGGTTGACGTATTAATTCCACAGCCAGAAATGGGATTTGGACCTACGAGCCTCAGCACTTGCCGCGGGATCAATTTCACTTGTGCCTAGGCGAGCTCTTAGGTTACTCACAAGGGCCCTTTCATTGCTCCGACTACTTCGAATTACGGTAAGAGGTACTCTTTGTGCTCGATCGCAATGCACAGACAGTGCCAAAGTCTAAGTGATCGGCGACACACCCCTGCATTCCCGTAATGAAAAAAGGGCACCAAGGAAGTTAGTGAACATTTCAGTGTTTATACTAGAGGGCTAGCGGTGCTGCTATATCCAATCAAGATCGATTCATTGCAATAGCTTGACGTAGAGAAATTACGAAGTCTAAGACACGTCCTTAGTGCCCGAAAGGCCTCGGCCCTGTTAGCTTGATGTCTCCCGGACGAATGTAGCTCCGACGGCAAGACTAAGTTCCGGTGTAGCTCATCTGCGCTAGCCTCAATGGATAATCATGATGTCATGATGCGGACCAAAGCCTCCTCAGACAGCAGCGATCGGCAGTGTGGAAAATACGACTGTCTCTGCGTCTCCCTTTGTCTGGCGTTGGAACTTTGCCCAATACTCATCTTATGGCAGAACGTAGCAACAGTTGCCGAGGTAGGTCTTCAGCAAGCGCACAAAGCTAAGTGCAAGAGGTAAGCAGACTAAAATCTGATGTTTACAAAAGCGGTGATAAAATGCTACGCGACTCACCTTATTGCTTTTTATGTTTATTTCCATTTTAGCTTTTCTTATTGTTCTTTTTTACCAATGGTCATCTCTCCAGAGCAATAAAACTGGATGATAAAATTGACTCTAGCCGAGCGTTTCAAGATTCATGAACGACGTTTGGGGCAGACAGACCTCTTCGGCAATCAGTCACAGAGGTGGTCAAGCACTCCTTTGAGCAGATAAACAAGCGCGCCATACCATGAAGCGATGGAAGAGGACAAAGGAAATCGTCGGGTAGGTCTTCTAGGCTTCCCCGGTATATACAATGATGCATTGGGAATGGAATCTTGCCCAGGGTCTTAAAATTCTCGGCCAATTTTGATCCTATAAGCTAAGCATCGCACGAGTGCGTTCATATCCAACCTTCCAAATGAAAGCTGCACAAGCCGGCGTAGTATGTTGTGGATAGGCGGCGTGTCCATGCCATCATCGAGGGAATAGTGCATTAAATGTGTCTGCATAAAACACGTCATGTTTAGCGCATTGCCACGAATTAGATTGCGCGTCATAATGCCAGTGTGTAAAGGTGGAAGTCGCCCAGAACATTAGTGGTAAAGACAATGAGTTTGGTGAGCCCTCGCTGGCAACGGATCATCTTCTCTCTCAAGTCACTCAGAATACTACCCCGTGAAGGATGTCTCTTCTTCCCTAATGGGTCCACGCCGCCGTATTAGCGCTGGCGGAAGAGCCGTGGCATTTTTGGGGGCTTGGATTAGTTCTCGTAATCCTATTTCTGCAGTACTTTGTTGTCGATGGGCTCCAGGGATGTCCGCATCTAACTCAACACCCTGGTGCGACCGTGATCGACGGTTCTAGTCTCCCATAGGCTTCTCGTCATCTGGACTGCAGACACCACTGTACGAGGAAAGGACTTACATGCCTGACATCGCGGGCCAATGTCTGTGGTCATGGGGCGTCCGCTATCGGCGGCTTCATTGGAAAGATGCTGACAGACATCTTGCATCGTGGCAATAGTCCCACTACTTATGAGAGGGATTTTTCTGTATTCCATAGCCCTAGCCCTGCAAGGCTGCGACGCTTTTCGGCCAGGACCAACCTTAGTAATGTGGAACCGATCGCCATGTCAGATGCCATCCTCGGCCAAGTTGTATTCAGGGTGCCATTTATATTGAAAAAAAACCAGGTTTCGATGATTTCATCAATATCACCACCGTCAATCTTGATGTGTGTGCGACATACGTGTGGGCAGTTCAGGTTAGGCCGTTTCCACTACCGCCCTTGACGATTTTTTTTTTTTTTGTTGTTGTCAAAAGTTCTGGCGATGAAGATGAAGTTCAACTCTCCACCATTGCGTCAGGGCTTCCTGCACGTCACAACCTGTGGCCGTTTACTATCTAGCATCCACATACCATGACGTGCGACTAAAGGACTATGTTTGAGATAGCCATTAAGATCCAGGCGCAATCGCGCAGAACGCCAGTTTGGCCATTCAGCACGTAAAAAAACTGATTATCGTCGTTATCGCCTTGACCAAACTTTTTTCCGTCCCTAAACTTTAAGCCGTTTGCGATTTTGATACAGACCCCAGCCTTGCCTTCTCCATCTACATCGTGGACGGCAAGACCGTCTCACTGACTCAGATCAAAGGCTAGTGATGCCAGCGAAATGCGAATTCGGTTGTCGCTATTGTAACTGAAAAAGACCTCTTACAGGGTATGTGCTGTCGGTAAGGCATGTCCCGGTAGACTGGTGCTCATTTTAGCGGTCAATGATGCAGTCGTACTCGCCATTGTCGCCAAGACGTTTAGCCTAGATGGATTTTAGTGGGCCATTGCTTTTCATCGGAATGTAAATTCTCGAGTCGATGGCGTTATCAGCTGGCACAGTGAATTCGCCGATGGCAGTCTGTTTCTCGCCATCTACAAGAGCACGGACATGGTGAGCCTCAAACGTGGCCTGGCCCGAGACTCCGCGAGAGAGCCGGGGTCATTGGTTCCCTCAGTAAGAACCTTGCAGTTGAGCTTGATTGAACTGCCGCTTCCAGTGCTACGGTAAACATTGGAGCCCATGTCACCGGGACCAGTCGCCATGTTACCGGCGCATCGGTATCATTGGCTGGCAGAACGATCACACCCCAGCCAAGGTTATCGGCGGGGCGAACTAGGGATCGAGGTCCGACTGGATGAGGCACATTTGCGGCTGCAGCATGTGATTACACTTGTATGTTGGGGGTTTTTTTCTATTTTTTGGCTGCATATATTCAGCTAGCCCCATGTCGTAGTGTGCTGAGAGAGATACAGACGAAGCTTAAATCTTATATTACTGGCTTGTTACCCTCTCACTATCGTAGTTAGCCTATTGGGATTTCGGTGTAGTGACATCGGAGCTGACAAGGGCCCTAACAGTACATGACAGCTGTTATAACGGGGATCAGTATTGTACCTGCTGTTTGAGTTGCGGGAGCTGCAGTCAATCTGCAGGTCCAGGGCGTTGGTCCTTTTGATCGCTCCGTGAAGATCTCTAAGCCATTCTAGTCAGGTCTTGCGACGGAATATTTTGCACCCGTCGCGTAGATGTGGGAAGAGGACCAACATCGGGACCGTGGTCGCGTTGGGAAGGTCGGAGGGATTCAAACCGCCAAGTCACCAACTTTACACCCGTTACAGGGTCCCTCCCGCGTGGCCCCACATACGCAATCGTGGTCGTTCTCGTTGCGAAAGGTTATCAATTCCATTTGCAGTAATTTTCGGGGCCATGCCGAGCTGCCAAGTCTCGGCATGATCCGAGACGTGGTGGCTCAAGTTTCAAGTTGGGGGTCACTGGGTTCCTCGCTCCAGAATTTACGCAATGATTGAACAAGAAAAAACGGGGTGTTCGCTGGAGCAGATAAGAGGTGGCTGACCAGTGGGATCGAGCTGCTCATGTGCGAGCAACAGAACGGATGTTGACCAGAATAAACTTCCCGCGCAGCGGACTGAGCCGCATTCTAAACCAAACAAGGATAGGCGCGATGCTGGTTCGCAATACCGGGAACAGTTTTGCAGGGGTGAGTGGCAATCACGGGCGCACGATGGTTATGAAAGGAGAGTGGAGAAGTATTTCTTTAATTGGATGATTACTCTGAGAGTCTCTTTTTTTTGTGAAATTGATTTGGCAGGCTTTTGTCTTAATCTATTGCGTAATGGTGCTTGTCCAAGGTGAAATGAAAGGATGCGTATTTCCAAGGATGGTCGAGCCACTCTCGATTCCTGACAATTGACCGAGTCTGTTCCCGCGAGCGCCGTGAAACAGTCGTTGGAACCTTAATTCGAAACACCAGTAACCCACTCCAAGCCGCCGGTAACGTGCTTGATAAAGTACGGCTCAGAGTATGACTCATTTGTGTGTCCATGTCCGGTGTAAAAGGCCCTGGCCTTGCCTTCGTACAGGGAGTACCAGGAAATGGGGTGGGGGTCCATGTACTCAAGCTCAGGGCTAAGAGTAATGTCGTCGATGTAGGTCTGAGCGAGCGTGGCTAGAACAGTGTAATTGGCTGGGTAGTCGGCCACATTGGTTGTGTAGGCGTACCACTCGTCTGTTCGGTTTTGGGTCGTGGGTAGATCTACAGTGGAGGGATGATCGTGCGTCTGGATTTGCACAATATCGGGCCGGACGTTGCCGTCTGTGTGCATGAAAAGCTTGTCAAAACCTTGGACGTGGCACATCTTCTGGCGAGAAAATTGCACAACTTACAGGGAGGATATTTGGCCCTTTGGGCATCATCACAGTTTTCATCCGTTTCGCAAGGGTGAGAGCGGAACTAAATGGGAAATCTGGTTAGATTTTCTCATGTATGTTCCTGGAAAGCATCTGTCTCACCTGTCCACCAACAAGCTTGGTAAACCATGTGGGCATATCATCGCCAAAGTCGGCCGCTACACATCGTCGAAACAAGTCAGCCTCGCATACACGAGCTCTACTGCTGTAGACGAACGAACCTGCGTGTATTCCAAGCCAAGAACCACCGTTCAGCAAGAAATCGTTCAATGCGTCTGACTCATTGGTGGACAAGAAGTTGCCGGTCGTGGAGATGAAGACCAAAGTGGTGTAGGGCCTCAGTCCTTCTTCCTCTGTGAAAATGGAAGAGTCCTCGGACGCGGCAACGGACCATCCTCTTTCGGTGGCAATGGAAGTTACCAAGTCAATTCCATGAGGAATGCTACAACGCTTGAGGTTAGCTCGGCAAGAGAAGAAAGAGGAAGAGAAGATAGAGCAAGAAAGCCTTTTGAACCACATGCCTTGGATGACGGTAACCGGAAGTCTTGGTAAAGATGAGAAGACTTGGTACAGCCCGAGGTGTTGCGGCAGCAAATGCTCCAACAGTGGAAACTGCAACTGTGGCAGCGAGAGATTTGATGAAATGCATGACAACCGTGGATTATCAAGAAGGATAATGGATGAGTAGAACGGAGATTTCTGCCTACTGAATGAAGGCCGAGCAGATGCTTAAATAGTCATCCCCTAATAAATATACCTTCAATGTGTCCTGTTGCTTTTATGGAGCCTCCATCCTCATCGTGCCAGCATCAGCCAGTGCCTCCGCCTCAGGGAAGCTACCGATTGAGGAATTTTTCCGGTTCCATTATTCCCTATCAAAAGTCTTAAAGTTAAATTGCCTCTGGGAAGGGAAGGACCGGAGAAGAAGCGAGAACCTAATTGTGCAATTTTCGTTCCTCGGATCGCCATGACAAAAGTACCTTGGCCGGTTGTGCATGAATAGCTGCAAATACGCGCGTTATCTAATCAGCTTCACGAGGAATACGATATACGACGTATAGACGGCATTATGCGGCTTTAAGTAGCTTGCGATGAGACAATTGTTCTGGATCACCGTGCCGCGTGCAAGGGGATTGTTCAATAATCCCGATCGGGCAGGTCTGGCGGCAAGCAGTGGCAACTTACAGCCTTGCACGGTGGACTAACTCCCAGCAAGGGCTCAGACGTCACCTCCACTGATAAAGAATACTGGGAAATGACGTGTCAACAGGAGAACAGCGTTATGAAAGTATCATTCTATCAAGGCGAATGGTCTAAATTTGACTCCAATAGACAGGAATCTGATTCGGGTTGTGAATATGGCCGTGGTAGGATTCGCGAACTATTTTTAAATTTGTGGAGAACAAAGTAGGCCCTCAAGCTTCCTATTTATTGTTGCAAGTTTAAATGCACAGAGACCCAAATAATGGAACCTCGAACATTGCATTTCACGAGATGTTTCTTTGGAAAGATGTCAGCTCAGCACATGGTTTTCTTTCTTTCGGTGACAGCGAGTGGGGGAAAACCCATGATCCGCATTCTATTGGGCTCTTCGGGATTTTTCCCTCGGTTGCAAGGATTTGTTCTCCAGACTGTCTTCCGCTCGCCGCCGAGCAGATCGAGAAATACTATTTTCGCGTAGTCCGAAAAGAATGCAACGAACCAATGAGAAATGCAGTACTCACTCAACCCTTTCTACCAGATCGCCCGTGAAGCTCAGAAAATTTTGACGACCAGCTGACTCTCACACATTTGTGGATCGTGATGGTGGAATTCAGGCAGCGAACCAGCGCGGGAGCGGGCCAGCCTCCTTCGAGCCAGTTGTGATGGTACACATAATTTACTATAAAAACAGCTCCGCTAGCAAGGAGCGCTCCACTTTTGCTGCCGCGCGACACTTGCCGAAGCGGCAGCCGAAACGCATTGTCTTAGTTCGGAGCCAATCAACAGTAAATTGCACTCGCAGGATGCATGATGGGCGGTATAGGCCGCAGGGGCTAGAAAGGTGCAATGTATATGTCTTTGGGAAAGGGCTTCCTGATAGGCTGACCACGATGTTTTGCTTCTTTGATTGGGCATACTTGGGCCATCCATCAAGAAAAAGCATTTTGACCAGAGTAGAGAGTACTTTGAGCCAAACCAAAATTGTTACGGGTCAGAGGTATCTATCTAGACTTGAGATACTAATGCATTGCACTTTTCTAATCCCTGCGGCCTATATGCTGGTATTGGTGAGGAATGAACTTGACGACGAGTTGGCGAGCCGTACAGAATTACGTGCCGAAAGGAGAATAGGCTCAGGCTAAACAGAAATATGAGACTAATTTCCCATTGATATATGGGCAAATAATTGAACTGATGATTTACGGTGCACAGAGAGAGAATTTGATAAGGATTTTTGATGTGTTCTTGTGAGGGCGGGGCGGAACCGAACCGCTGCGGAGACGCGGCTTGATTGTGGCTTCTCTGGGCCGCCCGTAGTGTTAGGGATGATGCCGGGAACTGATATGAAGCCACGAATAATAGAGAATACTGAGCGCCATGTTTTCATGAGCCACTAGGATTGTGAATCACTTGATCAGCTGAGCCTGTTCTATGACGCGATCAGCGAAGGGCTGTCTTGGCCCGAAGCAACCGGCAAACAAATCGGAAACATGGGATTTTCTGTGGTCTGGTCGGCCCTAACTATAAGTAAGTAAGACCGTCGCCGTCTGTTTAGTTTTGTGGTTGATATCAGCTTTGCTTTCGCTCAGCATATGCCATCACATTGGTCGGAATTCGTTTTCTTTTCCACGTACAAAGAAGTCACGTTGCAAGTTCAGAATCCGCCAAGGCCTACAGTGTCTTATTCACTGCTTAATAACAATGGGCGGCACTGAAGCAGGAGACCATGAGAATGTAGAGTCTCAGTCACTCTATGACACCAAATCCCCCACCGATCCGGTTGTCGAGACGTTTGAAGTTGGAGAATTTGATCGTGATGTGTTAACTCACGATGGATCTCGCGACAATTCCACTGAGTGCGATTCAATCCAAGATAAATCCACTAGCAACGACGAGGTTAATGATCACATAAAATTATTGCATGCTTTGCTCGAGAAGATCGAGGAAGAGGAAGATGAAAGTGGTGCAAGCATGAAGCAGCTGAAGCCATTGCTGGACAAAATGCACTAAAGTCAAATTAACGCTGTATTTATATCCAACGACGAGAAACGAACAGCTCTCCACACTGCAGCAAAAAGAGGGCTTACCCCGGCAGCCAAAATGTTACTGGATAGCGGAGCAGATGTACAAAGCCAGGATGAGAATGGTTATACCCCTCTCCATCACGCATGCATGAATAACAAGATAACTACGGTGGATTTACTTCTCGAGCGGAAGGCTGATGCCAATATCACCATCTATGGCCATCAGCCTCTGCTTTACGCCATCAGGTACGAATCCATGGAGCTTGTTTCGGCTTTGGTGAAGCAAAAGGTAGGGTTAGGACCAGCGGCGAGCGGGTGGGAAAACCCTTTGATGAGGGCAGTGGCAAGAGAGAATCGTGATATAATTGAGATGCTTGTTCAAGATGACGAATATCGGAAGCAGTTTCTCAATGCATCAGCTCTTGGATATCGTACTCCTCTCGGCCTCGCTGCGTTCTGGGGTCAGAAGGCGGATTTGCAGTTCCTCCTGCAACATGGAGCGGATATAGATGCGGTGGACGAGGATGGAGAAACTGCTTTGCAGCAAGAAATTGTTGGCAACAAAGCTGAAATGGTTACTATTCTCCTCAACCGCGGCGCAGATGTCAATGTGCAATCCAACGATGGAAGAACGGCGTTGCACTTTGCTCTCTCTGAAGGTCAAGAGCCCATTTCAAAACTGCTGCTCGACCGTGAGGCTGACCCCGGGGTCAAAACCAACAAGGGTAATACCGTGCTACATCTGGCAGCAAAGAACGGCTGCAAATATATTTTCGATGTTTGTTTCGAAAGAGTACCATCCAGTAGCCTCTTCCTTGAGGATGCGGATGGGAAAACCCCGCTTTGCGTGGCGTTTGAGGAGGGTATGCAAGACAACATCAAGAATCAACTCTTTCAAAAGCTGAAGACTCTAAACGACCCCAACCAGGCCGTCCTGGAGCACGAAGTGCTCATATGGGCGGCGAAAGCCTCAGAAAGACGCGACTTCGCCAAAGTAATCTTTTCGGACAGCCCTACAACCAAGGAAAGGCCGGAAGGATTCGGTGAATGGAGTGCCATCCAGTGGGCGGCATATCGGAAGCTCCCTGATGTTCTGTGGTTACTGATTGCTAAATCTGCTCGAACAAGCGAGAACGAGAGGTCAGTCAAGTTGGCAGAGCGGATATTAGATTCTTACAAAGAGGAAGAATCAAAAGCCAAGACTGCTGTTACAATACACCGACAACAAACCTCTTCGAAAGCTGCCAGAGAACCTTCTGACTCGACTGCTTCGAGCTTGAGCGTTTGTTCCGATATTTTAAAGGACCCGCCATTTGCTACAATTTATACAGACGACCGAGCCTTTGAGTTGCCCAAGCTAAAGGAAACCTTTTCAAAGGCAGCGGCGGACTTCACGGCTGCTCTTGTTCAGTTTTATAAGAAAGGGGGCACGGCTCGAACAATTCGAAGGTTTCGATCGGTCCAAGAAGTCAAGTCATTTATGAGTCTAACCTTGGTCCGAAGAAGATCATGAAAGATGCGGCAGGGATGGCCAAAAAGATAAAGAACTTCATGCCCAAGTCTATGCGAGAGTCCTTTGCAAATTCCTCCTCCCAAGGCAACGAGGACGATGCTGAACTCAAGTTTACGTGGATACATTTACCCGCCACCAATGTAGGAATAATTTTACAAATTGGACTTAAGAACGAACACTGACTCTCGGTAGATGGAATGGATGAAGGTAAGATGGCGATTGCGCTCTATGTGACTTCTGTTTGAAAGAAGTTGTATCATTACTAAATTACGACAGGATCTTCTGAAGAGAATCATGAAAGATGCAAACTACAGCGCGGATAAATTTCGCGAAGTCAACGCTTTTCTCCAGGATAGCTGGGTTGAAGTTCCCGATAAGGCATCAGTTTCACGAATCATGCGACCACGCTTTGTGTGGAGAAGCCCAGAGAAAGGCAAGACGGAAGGGCAGAAGAAAGAGGACGAGGCAAAGGACGAACATGAAACATCAGAAGAGGATACTACCGGCGCCGCCACAGCCATATATGTGAGTAGCACACTTGGAATTATTCTTGCTCATTCTAACTTGAGATGGAAGATGCCATTTTTGTCTCTCTCAACCGAATCTCCTAGCGCAGAAGACGATGTGGGCCCTAAAACATATTTAGCTGATCGTCTGCAGTCGAATCGTTTGAAATATGATAAATTGTTGCAACATTATCGGTCCTCCGTTATTCATGGATCCTCAACGCTTGATGAGTCTTACTATCACTTTGGCCAAGACGAGACCTCACAAGCCGAAAGGAAGCGCCGTAATCAAAGCCAGGTTGTGACTAAACATTGGATCGCTTTCTTAAAAGCTTCAGGGAGTGCTGAAAAGCTCTTATCGCCACCTGAGGCCGATGGAGAATGTCCAGTGTATGAGGAAGACCTCGACGGAAATCAGGCTACTGCAGAGAAGATGGCCGATAACCTCAGGAGAATCGGATACTGGCCAGTAATAAGCGTGAATCAGCTCTGGGTCTGGATCGTTGACGGTAGGTGAAAGCTTAAGCGTGGTTCCAAGTATGATTATGCTGATACGCCCGTAGACTGGCTGATTACAGCAACTACCCATCCAGTAGATAGCTTGGAAGACCTTGTATTACCCGCTATTCTGGATCATCTGAAGACGCGAGCAGAAGCTGGAGGAATTCGATCGATCACAGCCAGATTCTACAGATGAGATGAGTAAACTACTTGTGAACTTTTTTATTACTTTCTATGAAAGGCAACAAAAGCCTGGCATTTTTGCGACCGATCAGAATCCCTCGAACGAAAATGACAAGGCGACGAGCCCCAAATATGAAGCATCTATTCGTCAAATCTTTTCAACATCAATAACTCGAATTGTTAGTCTAACACGCGCCAGCTTGTGGCTTGATTATCAAGATGCTAAAGGTTTACAGGGACGAAAAGAAGCAGATTTGTTTGAGTAGTCCGAGAGCCTCATGAAAGAGTGGAGAGAGCAAGCACAGATTAAATCATGGGATGAAGGCGCGGCCATGGCATCCGATGAGAAGATCCGCGTAGCAGCTGGTCGGGCCTGGCAGCCTTTAGCGGCAATGAAAGATATCCGCGATGAATTGAACATGCTCAAGTCAACAGTGAACCAGCAAAAGGTTGTCCAAGAGGCCTTGACTGGAGGGGCTGAAAAAAGTGATGACCTCCAAGCAGCCTATGTGGTCAACGATATTACAGAAATGGACAAGATTGCTAGCAGAATCGAAGAACTTGTAGGTTGCGTTTCCGTACCCACATAGCTTCCTGCTGTATTTAACAACTCAAAACTTAGGTCAACACCACCCTAACTCTACAGCAAAGCGAGGTGGCCAATCTTCAGGCGGCTCTCTCAATACAGGATGGACAAGAGGCTGTGAAGCAAGGCAAAACGTTGATGGTCTTCACGGTGGTCACCATTATATTTGCCGGTGTCTTTTTACCATCTGCTTCACGACTCTATACTAATTACTCAGTAGGCGCCGCTATCGTTTCTCCCTTCTCTGTTCGCTCTCGATCTCAGCTCTTTTCAAAAAGCCCCTGCCTGGGCACTGTGGGTCATTTGTACGTTTCCGGTGCTGTATCTTGCAGGTTCCCAATAGCTTATTCACAATTCCAAATTAGTTTGCGTTCCCTTTCTTATATTTGCGCCGCTAGCATTCGCATTTGTTTACTGGGAGCGCCTTAACAAATACTGGAAAGATCGGGTTGGCGACGGCCATTCTAAAAATGGGAACAGCGCGGATAGACTTCAAAACGATGCCAAGCCTGCACCGAAGCTCGAGGAAGTAAAAGAAGTGAGCGACGGACAGCTGCAAAATGGTGGTAAGGCTCGGAATGACTCAGATTATGTAATAGATGATGGCCGTGGGGACGGAAAGAATTCCTTAATGACTTCCTATGTCTGCGAAAGAGAGTACCGGGGGACGTGGAGGCGGGTCCACTTGAATAGGGCCCTATTTCGAAACTTCTCGGGCTTATGCTAAACGGACACAACTGATGTAGACACATATACATGTATTAGGTTAATGCTTAATGGATTTCCTGGAGCGAATCATCTTGCTAAAACTGACTCTTTATTCCATATTATGGTAAAAGCCCACGACTACTGTGGCTTTCATCCCTCTCCCTTAGTGCTTGAGCCAAAACGGCCCCAAGTAACCACAAATCTGCACCCTATTCCATCCAACCCCTCATGTATTACCCAACCTCCATGTACATACCTACCCAAATTAACTTTTATTCATTTAGCCTCAGTAAATAGCTATTATTATCTCCTACTGTACATTCGATGGAACGATGGGGCTACCACACGTCACGCTATGAATGATAATGCAGTAATGCCTTTCGCCATAGTTAGACTCCCGAGAGATTCCATTTGCCTCAATGGATCCGACCTACAGTCCACATCAATGGGTGCTTCCTTAGTCAATATGCTGCCCTCGGTAAATGAGATAGGTCAAGTATTGATGATGGTGTAACAACTCATGAGTGGATATCCAAGTAATAAACAACAATGAACCGTCATTGCAATGGCCAAACTGCACTGGCAAACCATCAAGAGAAATCATAAGAACGGGCCAATGTTAGAGCTGAAACCATAAAGACAGCACAAGCGAGTATGGCTGTTTGATGATGAGAATATCCAAGAGCAAAGGCCGATATTCCAACAAGCAAACTGCGTCCTCTTTATATGCAAAAGCCGGGCTGGTGAGATGAAAGGAGGCAAAACAAGGCAAAAAGGCAACTCGCGCACGTCCTGCTTGGCAAAGGCAGATTCAATGGATGCCATTTGCCTTGCGGCGGTCAGGCCACAATTGTGCGAATAATCGACACTAATGCAGTTAAGTGACATTGAAGCTCCTTAATTAGTCGGGCTGATTTTAAATCGACCAAGGCAGTCAGCAAGGCAACCTTTGGCGCCAATGTCTGTCAGCCTGCCCGAATTGCTCACGGTTCGCAACGGAATTGCGGCACAAATATGCTTTGCGTTGTATAGGATGAAGACAGGTGGTTCGGGAAATGTTGCTTTGGCTCCCAATCTCTCAGAAAGCAAATATCGTAAGACGGGGATGCAGGCGCATCTTGATGGATTAAATGTGGGTATTTACCTATGAACAAGCTAAAGCTGCATCACACTGCCTACAGTCACTCTCTCCATTCCACGCGGTCAATTGTTCAATGCGCGCCTCGGAAAGAGCACTCGGGAAGGCCTAGTTTAGCTAGATGCTGGCTAAGGTGGTCTCCCCACAACCATACTTTTTTGGTTGCATAGATGGCTGCACATCTTCTCATCGCACTGTTCTCTCGGATATTGGTCAAATAATTTGCGTTTCTATCTGTAATGAGTCTCATCGCGAAGGGTTGGTTGTTTGTCAACCACGCTCATGGTCGCCCAGCACACGACCCGTCATTAAGGCCGGAGCCTCGATCTACTAGGCCGTGAAAATTTAGAATATCGCTTTATATCAACCGCTTTTAGACACATCATAAACCGTGAAATAATCTGCTGCACCTTTCGGTGCGATGTCTGGAAATTGAAGTGATTGCACCATATGACTTGCCCGAGTTGTCCATTAAAATACGAATAATGCGGGAAATTGTAACCAAAAAACCAATAGATCTATGATGGCAATATCTACCATCTACACCAAGACTAGATTACAGATTTCTAGGGGGTATCGCTAGTCAATTTGAACCAAAGCACTACTGGCGGTTGTAGAATGCTCAACATAGATTCACTCACCCACAGCCGTTACCTATTACCTGCTCGGAAAATAATTCTCTAAAAGGATTTTTCTGGCGGTTCTGCTTCCATCTCTCATCGGAGGGGGCTCCATGAAGCGACCTTCGTGATGACCCCAGTTTGGTCAAGTCTGCACCAACAAACGTGAATCAAACCGAATGCTATAGTTCCGGACTCACAGCCAATGGTAACTACATTTTGATGGGCCGATGCTACGAGTGGGCCGCGAGGGCGATGCTCCTTTGGTAGCCAGAGAATTAACTGACAATCCCACGTAACCCATGAGTCATCATCGCTCACCCCGGCCTTTGTAAATCTACCAACCTGATTGATGGTAGCTTGTTCGCTTGCATCCTCTTGCGCGGTTGCTGAACTATGTGATACACTTAGATGAAGGATGCCTTTGCCAGTTCGTATGGCCGACTCATCCACGAACCGTATACTATCTGTATTGTCCTGGTATCGGCAACAGAAATGGCCTGACTGTACCTTCCACAGACATATTTCATCTGGTGCATGGCGCCCAAACGAAGTGGTAGGCGCCGCAAGCCGATTTACGGTTTGTGAAAACACCACTTGGCTAAGTAACCCCGGCGTTACTCTTTCGCCGTGCTGCCTTGTCAAAGTGTCTATGGCACCTGTGGCCATGTTCCCGATTTTGAAATGGAGAATGCTGCCTTCCTGTGATGCGACGACGACCAAATTCTTGATTGAGCTGAATACGGCCTTAATTTTGGACAGATGATCTATTGACCTTTTAAATAAACACCTGTAGTTTATTTTCGTCCGCAATGCGCCCGGCTGCGCACCGAAGATGAACGGCTCGGCTTCGCACCCCACCGCCACCATATGTTGATCAGCCTTGTCATAGCTTTGAGATAGCGCAGTGAAATATATCGCGTGGTCAATTTGGAGCTTGCAGCACAGCATGCCCGTTGCCCCGTCAAAAATCTCAACCATGGTACCGCTCGCGAATGTGGGTCATGACGGATGGATTTTGAACATCAGCTCTTGTTGGTCGCTTGCCACATCTTCTTCGCTTCCATCATCCATTTTCCAAATAGCAGCAATCTCCTCAGCATGTCTCGCGCAAGCACAATTTTTCGATCAAAGCATGTGCCCACATCATCTTACTCCACAATTCATTATCACTTTCGATTCCCAGCATATTCACAAGTGCACCTTAAACACCTCACCATTCCTCGTCACAGAGTGATGTCAACTGCATCACCTAATGCAATGCAGGCCACGGGTATTGAGTATCATTGGATTGACGGAGTAGAGCGACTCGGTCTATATGAGCCAGGTGGTTATCATCCCACAATGATTGGCGATATTTTGCACAACCGATATGAAGTGGTTGACAAGCTTGGGTTTGGAGGCTTTTCCACCATCTGGCTTGCCCAAGATCGCCAGACGAACAGCTTTGTCGCTGTCAAGGTTGGAGTTTCCAGCTCTTCTCTTCCTCGACGTGAGACAAGAACTCTGCGATCGCTTTCATCAAAGCCAACTCTGTCTCCGTCATCACGCCACGGGCAGGGCTTCGTCCTGCCTTCATCATTGCGCGTTGACCTGAAATCTCATGCCCAACGCTCGATCCCCGTGGTCTTGGATGAGTTCACTGTCACAGGACCGAACGGAACACACCCTTGCTATGCAATGATCCCAGCACAAGGAGATCTTAAAACGGCCTCGTATAGTCGATTGTTTCCAATCCGCGTGGCGCGGGCATTGTCCGCTGGCCTGACTCTTGCACTTGCCCATGTGCATACCCACGGCTACGTTCATGGAGGTTTGTGCAATGGTCTTTGTAGATCTCAAGAAGCACCAAGTTTTGGCATATCTTACCCATGATTAAGGGCTAACGTATATGTACTAGATGTTCACCTCCGCAATGTCTTGATCAAACTCCCCTCTGATATTAACAACCTTTCCCTAGAGCAATTTCGAAAGAGGTTTGGCGAGCCCGAGAGGCAAAAAATTACTCGAGTCGATGGAAAACCCCTCACACCCAATGTTCCCTCTGAGGCAGTTATTCCTCTTTACCTTGGAAAGAAAGCTCAGGAATTCACTTCTGCAGATGCCCGAGCTGTGCTACTTAGCGGCTCCGGGACAGCATTTGCGCCTGCCGAGACGCCCCGTCTCGGGAAGTATTGCAATACGCCTATACCGATGAGAGCCCCGGAAGCGCTCTTTGAGCCTAATTTGCCACTCTCGTATCCCTCAGATGTGTGGAGCTTGGCTACTGCTCTCTGGGATATTGTAGACATGAAGTTCATGTTTGGAGAATCAGAGACGGAGGAAATGGTCGCCGCTCAGCAAATTGACGTTCTTGGTTCGGAGGGATTTCCTTCTACTTGGTTGGAAGGATGGAAAAGCCGTGGAGAATACTTCGTGGTCGAGGACTGTAACCAAGGCAACTCCAAGAAAATGAAACCAACCGAGGACCGTGACGTATGGCCTCCACTTGAACAAGCCTTTGAAGAATGTGTGCAAAAGTACCGCAGGAAGCGCCAAGCAGCTGGCGAGTTTGAGGTGGAAGAAACCAAGGCATTTTTGAGTTTGATGCGGCGGATGCTTAGGTTCCGACCTGAAGAGCGCTTGACAGTGGGTGACGTGCTGCAATCGGAATGGATGGTCAAGTGGGCGCTGCCAGAGTTGGAGCGCAGTATACTTGACCAGCAGTAGGATTTGCGACATCTATCTACGTCATAATTCAGATACAATTCTTTGAAATAGTGGGTGTTTATAGTGTGGATGTCTTATCAACCACTTTTTTCTTGTCGGGGTTGGGAGATCTCCGTCGCGACACCATGTTATCAGTTTACCAACGAGATTCTTGTAATTTGCTAGCCCCCACCTGTCTTGCTTCGTGCGTGATTTGCGCGAATAACTCTCAGCGGCAATGTCATCAAAAGGCGTACAGCGCCTTTGGAACTGATACACGTTGACATGATTGCAACCAATGCTTGTCTTGTTATCAGGCAATGTCACAGCATGTGGCGTCAGCTGACACCAGTTTGATGGCACAAGTTGGCGGCCTTTTCATCATCAGGTCATGGTTTAATGACTAACGCCTAGTTTCCGAACTAAACATATTAAAATCTCACGTGCATATGCATCTGAATTCTCATTTCGCCCTTGCAAGACATTTTGACATTGACATAGATAAAAGTACATCTAAGCCATCAAAATCTTGTTTCCTACGGGTATATAAACACCTCTGTCCACAAGGAAATATCGCATTAGAAATTCCAAGCTTTGATCATCCTTCTCATCCTTAGAACAGTTGCCAGTCATAGCCATGTCGTCTTTCGACAAGATTCCCTCCACAGCCAGCCTCACCCCGAAGCGGTTCAATGTATCCTTCCCGGAGGAGCAATTGAAAAGCATGCAGGCACTGATTCGCCATTCATGCATTGGGCCTGAGACCTTTGAAAACACTCGGGGGGATAGGCAGTACGGCATTACGGCTAACTGGCTTCGAAATGCCAAAGAACAGTGGGCTGAGTTTGATTGGTAACGTCTCGCACTTTGGTTGACCCGAGAACTAGATGCTAACGTTGGGCGCCAGGCGCAAAGTTGAGGAGCAAATCAATTCGTTCCCCAACTTTATTGCTCACATCGATGATTTCAACCAGGGCTTTGACATCCACTTTGTTGGCCTATTTTCCGAGCGCCTCGACGCAGTTCCAGTGTTGATGCTGCATGGCTGGCCCGGCAGCTTCCTCGAGTTCCTACCCATAATGACGCTCCTCAAGTCCAAGCATACTCCAGCTACTCTTCCCTATCACATCATTGTCCCATCTCTCCCTGGCTACGCCTTCTCTTCGCCACCCCCTATGGACAAAGATTTCAAGCTTCAGGACGCAGCCAGAATCCTTGACAAGCTTATGACTGGACTAGGCTTCGGAGATGGATACGTCTGCCAAGGCGGGGATGTGGGTAGCAAGGTTTCCCGTGTGATTGGTGCTACCTGTTCGCGAGCCAAGGCTATCCACATCAACTTCAGCTTTATGAAAGACCCTGGAAACATTCCCGATTCAGAGTACAACGAAGTCGAGAAGAAGGGTCTTGAGCGGTACAAATGGTTCGAGAAGCTGGGCAGTGCGTATGCTCTTGAACATGCGACCAAGCCGGCCACTCTTGGCCTGGTCTTATCGTCGAACCCCATCACATTGCTGGCTTGGATCGGGGAGAAATTCCTTGATTGGACGGACGAGGACCCTCCACTCGATACGATTTTGGAATCGGTTACGCTGTACTGGCTGACCAACTGCTTTTCAACATCCATCTGGCCATACCGCCAACTGTTTACCCCTGGGAATATCGGGGCTCATGAAAACCCCGATTGGCATCTCCACAAGCCACTGGGCATGTCATGGTTCCCCAAAGAGATTGCACCCGTCCCAAAGGCGTGGACGGCTACCACTGGGGATTTGGTCTTCTTCCGTCAACATGAACACGGTGGGCACTTTGCGGCAATGGAGCACCCTGATATTTTGCTGCAAGACTTGGTGGACTTTATCGCGCAGGTGTGGCAACCATCAGGCAGTGTGAAGGAGCGGTCGAAGGTGTAACTAGAATTCTGAAGTACAATTACCTGCCGCGCACGTTAGACTAAGAGCTTTCACCGTGATCAAAAATGTTCCGCAACTTGTAGCGACCAATGTCCAAAATAATAACAGGGTATATTTGGTTTTGTTTGTGACTCAACAATATTACAATGTTACGGCAAATTTGCCGCAAAAAAACTCCACCGCTAATTAATAATTCTGATAAATACCATATCCAGTAGCAGAATTCAATCGTTGAGGATTGCATCGTGCCTACAGCTTCTCCTGCGACTCACCACAGATTTAGTCCGCCTCCACGCGCACCTGCAACTCGCCGGGCGTAGAGAACTTTGTGAATTTGTGAAACACATCTGGATACCACCCAGTAACGTACCAATCCTGAACCATTTCGCCGACATGTAATGTAATCTCGCGAATAGACGGCGTTGATTCTCTCCCTGTCTTCATGTATAACTCGAACAACTCGAATAGATTGTCTTCTTCCCATTCATAGGAACAGTTTGGAAATAGATTGTCGGTAATGACCAGACATTCGACGTTGGGCGGAATTGCAGTCTCCAACCGTTTATGCACCTCATATGAGAGCCCCACAAGAAAAGCCAATGGGACTTGCAGTCTCTTCAGCTTGCCAAGTTTAATAGCGCGTCTGAATGAGCCCGTCATATACAGGCTCGGGAACTCAGGGCCCTCCTCATTGCAACTTGCAATGAGCGTCAGGTCCATCAGCGTTTCTCTAACGAGGCATAGCGCATTAACAATCTGGTCAAGGTCGATGGTGCCAGTATCGAACTGGTCTTTATGTCGTAACAAGGGCTCGTGGTGCCACTCCCAGCACAGCTTCCGAAGCGACTTGGTTTCCGATAGCAAGTGCGCGAGGTGTGGTTCTCGGAGCCCTCTGATGTCTAACGATGTGATATTGGATGCATCCGGCGTGTCGGCAGGCCAAGTAAAAATGGTAGGGTTCCTGACGAAGGCCAACATGTGCTCTACGGACGGCAGGTAAAACAACGAGAGAGCATCAGCGGGATCAACGATATTCCTACTAAATGGGTCCTCCACTCGGCGGTGGTATTCCACCTCACTGAGCTTTTGGAAGCTGGGCAGTTTATAACGCAGCGGGGTAAAGATGGCGGATCGAATCATCATGCCGAAGAGGTTGCTCTCTTCTGTGATGTTGGGACCAAGGTAAAGACATTTCAGGTTAGGCAGCCGAGATATCAGAGTCGTTATCAGAGCATCGATTGTGCCAGCAGAGGCTTCTTCTATCCAGAGGTTGGCAAAGGGCACCGACGTAGACTTGATGTATTCAACCAGTTTGCCCATGTCAAGGGTGGCAATATCCATCTTCGGGGGAGGACTCTCGCTGCCAGCAAGACATGCGCCGCGAATGATGAGTGTCTTGACATACTGTGCCAGCTCAGGGCGCTGCAGCAAGGTGCGCAGTAGTAGCGTGATGGGCGGAGCCTGGTTGTGCTCCCAGGTCCACTCAACGGCAGAGTACAGACGGGGCTCTGCGTGAGGGCCCAAGGCCCTGCTTGCGAGGCATAGCGAGTGAAGAGACGCTCGTGGGAGCAGCTCCAAGACAGCGTCGATGATCTCGGAGGGAAGACGGAGGAATGGAGCCATTTGTGTCTGAGGAAGACGGTTGACCAGGTCGATGGAACCATTCCGTTGGGTTAGCGCTGCGTCTTACATAACCATGCACGAGAAGCCTGATTGGCTGGGCGGGGCAAAGCTGACATCATGCTCGGTGCCATTTGAGGGGAAATTGGGCCGCACAGAGCCCAAACGGATGCATCTCTGGGAAGTTTTCCAACGAATCCACAGCAATGCGCGGCTTTTCGGCATTGTAATTGTCCCAGCCTGTGATGAAATGCCATGATTCTTTGGGTTCGGCTGCACGGAGCGGCGTTGAACAATTAGCGCAGAGAGGTGTGGGCTTGCTGCACTCTCACTGGCCAAGAAGCACAAGGCAAAGCTGAAAATTAGCGGCTGGTGCGCCCGTGTGGAGTCTGTCGATCTTTCTCCGCGCAACCAATCTTGAACCCTCAGGAGTGACACGGCACGTTGGCGATGAGTTCGCTAAAGCAGCTTCGTAGCTTAGTCCTGTCTCATGGTTATCACCTGATGACCAGGAGAGCCAAAAACACAGCCGAGCCAAGCTAAGCTTTTTGTCCATCAGAAGAAATACAAGAGACCGGAAATATGTCAACAATCCTGTGTTATACAAAGGACCATCCAGCTATCCATAGTCGCCGTGTCTACTTTTGTACAACCAGGTTCGGGAAATACCCCGTCCCATCCTCTCCCCAAACCCGTCACTACATTTGGCTAGTCTGCCTGAGCAATAGAGTACGCCACGTAAATAGGCCGGTGGCTTTCCGACCCGTCCCTACAGAAGCGAAAAGCCGCCTGGTAAGACAGGGACGTTTCTTAGTGCGCAAGCCCATCATCTAGCCCGCCACGTACCTAGCCAACGTCGGGTCGTCGGCACCAGCCCCATCAATCAAGCCCAAGGCATGTCGTGGAACTCGCTCGTCGATCCTAATGATGGATATTAAGTCGATACCTGAAAAATGCATCCTCATGCCCATCTGTCTCGGGCCTTTGTCGGCACTCAATGTGTGGCTACTTTAGCTCCAAAGTCGTGTCAAATTGACTATATAAATCACCGAACATCAGCTAGTCGGCAGCTACCATCCAGCAAAAGTTTTACCTTCACGCTCTCATCCCACAACAGCTTTTTCATTCCCATTTTCATCATGCACAAGTCCTACCTCGCCGTCTTTGCCGCCCTTGTCGGCCTCTATCAATGTCAACTTCATGCAAAGCAACCCGCCTTTCCTCCGGGCTGCGACGGTCACCTAGAGAGCGACCCCCACTGCTCTGTCTTCTACAGCACAAAGGCAGGGAGCATAACGCTAGACTACGCCTCCATGGTCGGGTCTCCTTGCACTACCGAGGCCGATTGCCCTCCCCCCAAGAAATCCAACTGCAATATTCCCGAAGGACATACGCTCCTTCCAGTCCCCGCCATCTGCCTCGACGGTTACTGCCGAGCTAAAACCTCTACCGTCGACGCAAAGTGCGATTGCTTCACTGGCTGCTACTTCAAGGCAACAGGCTCATCGAGAGACCTCTCCTGCGTCCAGGGCAGATGCAGGGCGGCCCCGTGCGCCCCTTGCGGAGAAGCGCCAAACAACCGCGTTTGCTGCGGAAGCGGTGTGGTTGGGCACGACGGCACGTGTTATTGTGCGACGGGTGTTGGAGAGGGCTGTGCCGTAAACCCTGACCGGTGCCGTTCGGGATCTTTTAATGATATTTGCTGCGGAAAGGGGACCAAGAACGAGGGCCGATGCTGTGCAACCGGGACTTGCAATGGACAATGTGCCCATGAGCCAAAATGAAAATGGAATACAGTCTAGTTGAAATGCCTCTTTTTGGAAAGTATTGCACAGCGTTGTTGATTTCCCCTTTGACTCTCCATCGATGCAATGAACACGACAATTAAATGCAATAATGACTCTCTTGGTCCTTTTTATGCCAAATTTATGAAGAAAAGTAATGACTCGTGTGTGCTGTCATAAGTTATTACCAAAAACTGATGCCAACAAAATGTAGCGGTGCCTCCCGAGTGGATAGGATCCTTGCGAACTACACTCAGATGACTTTGTGAAGGCTGCGCTTTGCGCGTACTACCTGACCTAACCTATCGCATTTGATATCATAGCCAAAAGTTTGGGTGAAATATCTTCTTCCTGGGTCTACGCGTAGATCGGGAAAAACCCTGCTTAAAGTAGTTTGAAGTATTTTGCGTTGTAGTATGGCGTTGTGAAAACTTTGGGGTATAGGGTAAGTCACTGGTCCACGCGAGTCGCAAATCATGCACGAACAGCCGGCAGAGGGCACATTTTCAAACGTCCAACGACTCTCTATCATCTCAATCACTTAGCTGCCAGATCTCAAAATAAAATAAGTGGTCATGGAAAATTTTGGAGCCTCCATATCTAGAACTTGATTTTGCAGATGTGGCCCAAAATTGACTTCCTAGTTCCCTTCATGTTGTAGACTCCATGGCCTAATATTCACTATGTAAAAAAAAAACTCCTTTTTTTCTCTAAAAATGACAAGAGCCACGTTTTTTTTTTGGTTTACGTCACGTGTGCGTTGCCTTTAGTCAACTTTAAAGGCCCACGTTGCACTATTTTAACTGAACCAACAGTCCACCCATCCCATTTTGCACATCCACAAATCATTCCCACCATAACCATATTCCTTTCAAACTTTAGCGATGAAGTGATCAAACGCCGAACTGCGTATCAAAAGCTTCGTAAAGCATCGAATCTCTGCCCCCCAACGGGCAAACCAGTCATAGATGTCCAGCTGGTTGCTGGAGAGAAGCGAGCAGTGATATATTGGTTTGAGGAGTGTGGCGATATCCAGAACGGCCAATGCGTGCGAGTCTATGACATCCCGGGAACACTCTCGGGTGATATTCTCCGCCTTCGGTGTGACATACCTTTCTCTTCATACCCACCAGCCCTCGACCGCGAGGGTCCCGGAGGATCATTCAAGCCCTGCCACTTTGAGGTTGATGGGAACGAACATCGCAAGATTGAGTTCATTGAGCTCCCCGAGATACTGCAGGATGATTCTGAGGACATCGCGGACTTGGTAGCCCTCCTACCGCTCGTAGAGGTTGACGAAGAGAAGCACTTCGTAAAGAAGGGGAAATATCGAAGTGAGGTTCACAACCTTCTTGCATGCCAAGGTGGCTCGTGTCCTGGCCGGCCGCTGTCAGAGCGTCTTGTGCAGCTGCTGGGCCGATCAAGCAAAAATGAACTTGTTTTTCGAAAGCTGTCTCCGCGGTACTCTGTTCTTCCGCGATTCTTCGACTTGGCCACCTACAAACAATGGTTGTTGGATATTGTGGATGGCCTCGAGGTTCTCCACTCTCTCGGAATTGTTCATCGAGACCTGCGCATCGACAACCTCCTTTTTTCCGAGGATGGTCGCCGCACAGTGATTTGTGATCTCGAAGGACGATGGGGACAGCGAAGTGCACCCGAGCTTGCTTCCAAAGGATTAGACGCTGGCTGGACGTTTAAATCAGACGTGTATGCTATTGGTCACTGCATCGAGTGCATGGTGTATGCCAATGCGCCCATCACGAGGCAGGTCGAGTGGCCTGTTCCTGCGCCGCTGGATGTCATCTTCGAGGCATGCACCCGCAAGGTGCCTGAAGATCGCCCTACCTTGACAGAGCTGCGCAGCATGATCGAAGCTATGCAAATGGAGGCTTGGTGAAGTGGATTAGTGGACGGGTGGCGTAGATACGTGGCATCACCACAAAAGTTTGGACGACAAGAACTTTCCTAATTTACTCAACTCGGTATCCGAACAGTATTTGCCTTGGTACTGGTCTCTAGCACTGTGCTGGTAATTGCCTTGGATTCATGGGTCTCTTTGTGATATCAACCCTTGCGTTGAAAATTTAAATCTTGATCCCGCACCTGCATTGGAATAGTGTATCCACTCACCCAACAAACGTACCAAGGCACCTTGTGCTCATCAAGATTTCGAGAACCATAACGCATCTTCCAAGTTCCGGGCCCCAATCTAAAAAGCTTGTTTGTGTTTTTCGCACACAAATATAAATAATGCAATTTTCCAGTACCTAATCCGACACTCAAGTCTTTTCACCCAAACCCAACAAGAGGTTGAAAAAAATGGCAAAAAGGCGAAGAGCCGAGAACAACCAGCGATACTCTGACGTCGATCCATCCGTCTCCAATTCTCCCCCGTTCGAGCAGATCTACGAAATCCCTTCTGCCGCTCCAACCGATGACAATGAATCTGTTTCATCGGTTCCCCCGGACAACACATGTACAACCTGCAATGAGATCAACGGATGGATCTTCACAATGGAGAGGCTAGCAGGGCCCATCTCTATCGCCATTCCCCCCCTCATTAATCTGATCTTGTCGTTTGTGCCTCTGATATGCGTGGGTCAGTCCGACACACCAAAAGGAATGTGAGTGTGATTATGCATTCATCCAACTATATAGCATTCATTAACTATGCCATCAAAATTTAGCACTTTCAACATTCTTGCCTCCGTACTTGACGTGCCGTTCTGCATCAACGCGCTCATCGTTAGCGATCTCATTTCTCGACAAATGCCCACTAAACATGGTGATAAAAAGGGCTCCAAAGAAAATGGGGCTCTCGGCGGATTCCTAATCTTTTCCGCCTTTGCTCTAGGCCTCTCAACAATCGTATCAGGTGGCCAGCTTTTGTCCAGCCTGGAGGAAAACCCGCCTCAGTGTGCTGGCTGTCACAATCTTACAATGATAGTTGGAACCTATAAGCTCTTTAGCTTGTAAGATAGCTTGAATTCCTCAAATATTCTGTGCAAAAGCAACAGAGCTAATGGCATCTAAATCGGCGGTGGCAGGGGGAGTGAACCGCCTTCTCGAAGTCAAGAATGTCACCTCAGACAAGCTCTCTTTTCTCTTCTCTTGACGCGCTCTACTCGCGTGTCAAATTTTCGTGATATTCGCTACATGATATTCCACTGAACTATTACTCGACAGGCTACAATATTGATGTCAACCTTAGCATCCCCTGGCTGACTTCATGATCATGTTCGTCCCGGTCTGTACTGAGGCTCACCGCCTCTCCATCACTTGCAAGCTTCAACTGCTCCGTGCACTTTTGCCGAATCAAACCCAACGCATCGCTGCCGAGGATCACTCGAATTACCCACGGCTGCCCATTAAATAATCCATCGCGGTGGATGCAATTTGCGATTCGCTCCGCCAATCGATTGACGTCTCCAGGTATGCTCGGCATGATCTCCGTTGCAAAGACCTTCATCACGTCGCCAAACAGAGATGAGTAGTCAGCGATCGCCGGTTGATATTTTCCAAACCCGTCGCTGGACCCCTCGCGAGGCACCCCGAGCTGCGACACGAATCCGCCAGGCTCGAAGATGACGCACTTGACGTTGAATGGCTGCGTCTCCTTTGCGAGCGCCTCCACAAAAACGTCCAGTGCAGCTTTGGAGGCAGAGTAGTGTGAGAGAAAAGGCAATGGTCCCCATCCTACGCCAGCGCCGGTGAATGCAATAGTGCCGCTTCTCTGGGCTCGAAAGTATGGCAGAATGGCTTGGGTGACGTGTAGATTGCCAAACAGATTGACGTTGAAAATATTGGCGACAAAGCTTTCACTACAGGACATGTTGGTCAGACACTAGTAAAATGAAGCATTCATGGGAGATGCACGCACTCAGCTTCCTCAATAGTCTTTGGCGCAGAAGCCCCTGCATTGTTCATGAGAACATCGATGCGTCCCCAAATGTCCCACGCCTGCTTCACCCGAGCATCAATTTCGGATCGAGGCGCAGTGACATCGAGATCGAGGACGGCGACATTTTCCGACTTCAAATGGTCCAGGCGCTTTTCTGCGTTGCGACCGGTGGCAATCACCTTGTCACCTCTCGCGACAAGATGTTCAACAAGGGCGGCTCCAAGACCAGAGGTTGTTGCTGTGACGAGCCAGATGAGTTGCGCCATGATTTATTCTGCTGGCCTGTCTCTGTTGAAAAGGCATCGGTAGTCAGCTCGTATTTGAGATACATTTTATACCTTGATCTCGTGAACTCTTGAGGCTGCCGGAGTTAATCACAGTCAAACGCACGGCAAAACTGCACCTTTCCTGATTGAACCAACTGGGGGCCTCTAGCCAACCACATCATTTGGTGGCGTCGTAGCGACACGCCAAACTCCGAAATCCGGTGCCAGCGTGCATATGTGCGAAGGAGTACAAATCTTCCACGCATTCCGACAGCCACAGGTAAGTCACCGGCGTGAGTTTCTGCACACAAGCACGCCATAAGCCCGACTGTTTCGCTTACTCGCTGCGATATGAACTGCCATTTTGGGTCTTTTATCAGAATAACTCCATCGCTGGACAGCGACAATCACATGATAGATTCAAGTTGTTGCTTTATAGCAGCTACTGATACTTCTGCTGATTCAAAAGAGGAAAAAAAAAGAAAACCTGTCCCTCAATTAGGCCTATCGGGTATGAAGATGGACAATTGGTGCTGACACCTTCTCTAAGCGTTGAAGTCTGGCTGTATCCAAGCCGCGGCCTAACTTGACGCAATGAGCCTTGCACAGCCAGACATCTCCACTACGGGACAATGGCTTGTCGGCTGATATACCTATGACATCATCAATCCCGATTGAAGTCTTGAGTAACAGTGCGGATAGAGTCCGAGAAGGTTTGGACTGGGTTCTGAGCATTAGATCATGTTGAACGCTGGGGGTTGCAGGTTCTCTGTGCCATTGAACAGGCAGATGATTGACTGTTGAATAACAAATGAGTGAATGAGGTGACGGTGCCCGTTAGTGAGTTTGCAAATGGGAGGAATACTCATAGAAAAGCTTAAGGAGCTGAGCAGTACAGATTCCTCGTATTTCAGTTGAATATTCCCGGGGCCAGCCACGCCAAATGGCAGCTAAAAGCATGATAGGATACATCTCACAGTCCAACAACAGCATATGCGGCTGAAAGGCCCGTATCGGTCCACTTCTACTCGCAGGTTTTGCTGCGTGATTTATCCTATCAGTCATCGCTCACAAGTCTAATTAGCTAACTGGGCTGTGTAGTCGGCATGGTGAGCTGTTTCACCTTTTCCGCCCGATGCATGGAAATCCTTCGCCCCACAATCTGCAGTACACTCAGATTGGCTATAAAAAGCAAAGCCGAGTTCAAGATTAGGGTTACGGATTAAAATCCAAGAAAGTCTTATTTCAAGTCTAATCCTCTCTATTCATGGCTTGTGCATTTTTTCCTGTGCTGTCTTTCGATTATTTGATCGTATACATACGGCCCACACGCTAAGATTAACCATAGTGAATGACAGGCCCGAGGATGAGAGGGAGAGCCTCATGACTCCCATTTCCAGTGATCGCACAGACGATAAGAAATTCCAAACGCTAGAACAGTCGTCTCCTTCTTGGTTCTGGCGAGTTGGGCTGTCAGCAATATTAATTGCCATCCAGCTAGCATACGTGGGTAAGTTTCTCGTCGGCATACAGAGCGTTCAGCATTAATTTCAATATAGTTATTATAGGATTCGTCTTGAAAGTTCAAAATACCGCGCAGAGCAGTTTCGGTGATAATGTAATTGAGGTTCTACAAACCGCCGCCACACTCTGGCCCATCTCCTTCGCCGCGGCCATGGGCCCACTTCTCAAAACGGCTGCTCTGTTTTGTGCTGAAAGAGGTTCCACCTATGGGAAGCTGGAGTTTCTCCTAACGAGCCAGACTACGGCCGCTGCCCGCAAAAACATCTTGACCATCCAGATCTTTCGGGTTTGGACTATTGGTATTGTCGCCATGTGGTCTCTAAGCCCACTAGGAGGTTAAGTTGCTCTTCGCTCTCTGCACAAACGGCAAAACTGGACTACCATTGATATCCCCGTGGTTTCTTACCTCGGAGGCAACATTTCCAACCTCAATCTCTTTTGCAGCGGTGCAGGCGGGGATACGGGCGTATTTTCCGGCGCAGACGTGTCTGTTGAACTCATATCTGGGATGCGAGATTTTATTATTTCATCATTTTACCAAGTTGATTATTTCTATCAATCTTAACAATACAATTCAATGCAAAGCATTAATAAGAGCAATAGAGAAGACAATCCCTTATACCTTGAGATATAGTAACTGAACATAACTTTGATAGTATAGTAATAGATTAATCCCCAGGAGGGCAAACAGGGTTTACATTAGTGGTTTTTTACGGGTGCATGTTGTCACGGCGGCATATACTGCAACATGCCTGGCTGATGCGACACAATCGCGATGCTAGTCCGGCACGCTCCCGAAAGTCAGCTTTGATGACTGGTCCCTGCACCCGCGACTGTGAAAGTGGGGAGATGTGCTGCTGATTTTGCGGCTCTCATTTGTTTTTCCCTGTGTTTGTGTCATGGCCATCTTCTCATTATTGCACCATGTGGGTAATAATTGCTACGTTGAATGGCTTCCTGGTCTTCACTTCCAACACAATGACTCTTCGACTGCCTAGATGCAACATGATTCACCATGCAAAAGTTTCACCCACAACTGATACTAAATAATAGACGAAGAAGAGAAAAAAAAGTACGAGGCGAAGCTTTTATCTTGTTTTGGAGGGCATGTCTTGCCCCACGTCACAATCACTCACTACCCTGCATCTCGCGGCTTATTGTCCCGGCATGGAGCATCAATTCTCTCCGTCACCAGCCTCATCTTCACTCTCCGTGTCCTCATACCCAAGCAAAACGAATGCATACGCACAGCTGACACCCTCGTCCCAGGCTGGTTCTTCATGTCCATCGCTGCCATCAGCGGCCAGTGTCGCCCTCATGTTACCCTCCGCCTCCGAATCACCAAGTCGCCACACCTCCTCGTCTCCAACCTCAACCTCAGCATCTTGCCCCTGCTTGGCAAGTGTCAGGGTCCAGGGTCCAAGGGTGAAGCGGTGCTCGGCGTGCTTCCGCTCCAGGTAGATTGGAAGATAACTACACGCGATGAGGCACTCGCCGTCGTAGGTGCCCCTGGTGCCAACGTCGTGCGTCCTGCTGTAATCAGCGCCAAGGTCCACCGTGATGTAGGGGCCAAGGCCCAAGGCCGTGGTCCCGGCCGAGAAACCTGCGGACGCGCCCCGCATCCGCTCCTGGTTTCTGGTCAAGCCTGTGCAGGTGATGAAGCCAGTGATGATATACAGCATTCCATCCTTCTGCTCTCGCAGAAGCTCAAGCACCTGCTTTCGGTACTCTGCGCGTACCGTTCGTTGCGCCGCCTCCTCGATGGGGTTGGGGTTTGGAGCCGGAGCCAGAGCCGCAGCTAGGAGAGGGGTGATGGAAGACCTGCCATCGGTCGGGGCCGGCTGTGGTGGAGTCCAAGCAAGCTGTGCGGCTTCGTGGCCAGCCTCGTTGTGTTTGGAGCTCGCGTCGTTTGTCGGCGTCTTGAGCAAGTCCTCGATCATGGTGGCAGCATTGTGCATCTTGATGCGGCGGAACCCTGCGGCTGACATCTCTCCCTCCCAGGCATGGCCTTTCTGGAGTGACAGCTTGACCAGGCTCTGAAGCCGGGACTCGATGCGGGCGTTGGCCGCTGTTTTCGTAACCATGTTGAAATCGGTGCAGACGATGTACTGGGGCGGGTAGAGGTAGTCGATTGCGTCCCGTGGCTTCACTGGGTAGCGAGGCCGGCATGTCCCGTAGACGGGGTCGCAGGGGTTCGTGACGGCGCGCCCAAGCAACGAATTGAAAAGCTCATCGCCGATTGCTTCGGGCTGTTGCAGAAGAAAGTAAGGTTTCTTCACTTCGTAGGGCACCATGTTTGTGTCTGGTGGGTGAGCTGGGAACGACTGGCTGGTTGCAAAGGGTTTCCAGTGTTGAGGTGAGGTGAGGTAGAAGATGGATAACAGCGAGATTGTGTGTGGAAGGGGGCTAAATATAGGGAACTTGGGATGGTGAGAGAGTCGGCCAAGAGCACCCCAAGGCAAAGAGTCATGCTGTTTGTATGCCTAGCTTTCAGACCCGTCTGTCTCGCTTGCATTGTTTGGTTGCTGTAGAGCTGTGGACACTTTGTCCAGCGTTGGGGCGCGAGATCCCAGCTTTCTGTGAGTGAGTGAATGGAGACCTCCTCCGACTATGTGAATTCTCAAATAGCGAACGACTGTACAGTAATCAACTCGGTGAGTCCTTTTGTAAGAGAGCCGGCCGAGATCGCGAAGCTTCCCGTACATCATGAAGGTGCCCGTTGCCAAGATCAGCGTCGTTGCTCGTCACAGCTTGCCTCTAGACAAGGATCGACGGCGGAGTTGGGTCGTGGATGTGACACAAACATATCCAAACAGGCCTGAATTGTGTCACAAAAGGAAGATGACCCTCATGGACCCATTCACCATGGACGCCTACGACGCCTACGAGAAGGAGCTTAGTGGCAGGAATGTCGTTCCTCCGGGCCATACTGCGCATATCCGGACAGGAAAGCCTCCTGCCACGCTTGACGATTACCGTGAAACTCTCCGCAAGAGCCTGGAGTTGGACATGGTGCCACATGATCGGTGCATCGTCAAAATAACCATCGGTGAGCCTTTGGAGCCCGATGTAGACGAGAACTATTGCAGCATTCACAGCCTGCTCTGGGAGCTCCTCGAGCACGACGTCGTCGACCCTATCACGCAGAAGAACCACCACGCCCAAATTCAGGTGAAGCGTTGCATCGCAGGCATTCAGGACGCCGGGCCACTGCCCGCAGGTCTGCGTTGCGTCAGCAAACCCATCCGCCTCCTGCTGGTACTAGCCAGGAACCTTCAGCGGCATGACGACAGCACCTTTCACGATGTCAGGAGTGTCGTGCACGACAACCTATACGCCCTGGTCAGATATCTCCGTTGCCAGGGCCTGCGCGACCGTCTTGTCCTCCATGTGGTGCGCCCAGGCACGCTGGCTGAACTCGAAGAGCACTTGAAGCGCGAAGCAAGGTATGACATGGCCCATTTTGACCTTCACGGGTGGGCCGACGGGTAAGTAAAAGCAGGCAGAGCAAAGCGCTCGCCTGCCTCCCTCCAGCGTTCCGCCAAAGCACCCCAGTCGTCGCGCATTGCTGACAGCCTCGTGTATCCAGGTCTGGCGACCCTGCTCTCCTCTTTGCTCGACCGGATACCTACGAAAACCCGCCCAGAGATGAGCTGGTGATGAACCGAAAGACATTGGACTATGTTCCGGCCGAGAAGGTAGCCAAGCTGCTCGAGGCTAGCGGCATTGTGGCCGTCGCCCTCGACGCTTGTCTGTCGTCTTACTCGCAGCGCGGACCGCTGGACAACATGTGCCGCGTCTTTGCGGGCCACGGCGTCCTCGCCGTGACTGGAATGAGCTTCACCGTCCCGGCGCTGTCAGCCGAGGCCTACTACGCTGCCTTCTACCCGGCTCTGGTGCTTGCCAACCTCGACTTCCACGGCGCCGCACTTCACGCTCGACGAATGCTGCGAATGAAGGAGGTGCACCCAAGTTTCAACAAGAAGAAGCAGCAGCAAAGCCAGTCTTGGCCGACGGCGACGACCTTTTTTGCCGCCAACAAGTTGGACAAGGTGAGCAGCGGAGACGGTGTGGTGGAGCATCTGGAGACTACTGCCTCAAAGCTCTCGACCGCAATGACCGACTTCGTCGCGCATTTGCGCTTCTCATTACCCCTCATGGCTGGCTTGTCTGCTGTGTTGGCACTATTCTGGTCGAGAAACGCTGGCGCGAAGGTGTTTGTGGCCGTTGCTCTTTTGACCACCATGGCAGCTCGCCGGCGAGTGCATCATCTATCTCGCTTTGAGGCTTTCATGAAGGACCCGGCCAATCTGGCCATGAAGCACTCTGTCGAGCTGATGGCGCTGGAGGATAGGCTCAAGAAACAACACCGCTTGTTCATCCAGATAACTCGGCCCTATAAAGAGGAAGAGCTCAACAAGTGGCCACACGCTTTACAGGACCTTTGGTTAACGACCGGTTTTGCTGACACGATCGAAGTCGTGTCCGCTTCTCGCTTCAAGCACCAGCGGTCGCTTTGGCTACACCTGCAACTCCTGCGGCACAATATGGCACGTCATTACGCCAGCCTCAAGGCTTGGTGGCGAGGTCCCAACCTGCCGCTTGCGTTACACGCCCAGGAACAGGTACGGTCGCCCCGCGCCGTATTGATCATCGACCAACTTGACGCCATGGTAAAGCAAGGCAAGGACTTGTATCCTGAGGCCCTCAACCGAATGGACCAATACATCCGGCAAGTCACGGCCCGCAATCCTTCAGGCATCCTTCTAATCATTGTGGGCCGGAAGACTGTTGGTTGGTGCAAGTCTGATCGGTTCTGATGGTCCAACGCTGATATCTACTCCATGTCACTGGCTCTCCCCACCTTTAAATGGAAGCAGAAGTGAAAATAAAAAGGAACTGAAAAAGAAAATGAACCCCCGCAGTCATGAATTGTTAGATTGAATACTGTTGAATTTCATTATTAAACGATGATACCTGGGCACTTGAAGTCTGATCTAGTACGCATTCAAATCTGAATGCAAAATCCACCACGAAACCCCCGTCAATCGAGTTTCTCCTCCCTTTCGTGAACGTTCGTACTGGCCTTCCGTATCCTACACGCTCCTAGAAGTAATTTCAAAGGATATAGGGCATTATTGCACTACACATTAGCGGAGTGTTTACTTCACTTTTACTGTAGCAGGCAATGTGACCAGTAATCATTTCTATATGCATCCAGCTCCAGCCTGTACAGCGAGCAGATTAAGAAAAAAATCAGTTTTACGGCCCCATTACCTGTTGTGAACAGTAATCATCGCTGGCGTCTATTAGGCGATGAGTGCTGAGAATCGAGACATGTTCGTGTCCGTCATATGTTACATCTCCACTTTGGAAGCAATCGATGCGCAACGCCACGGCATCGGGGTACAACTCCGGGAACAGCTCAATCTCTGCCTTGAGCTTTCTGAGTTGCTGACTGGCCTCGAACTCTTTCTCTCGCCAAACTAAGCAACGGAATAGGCTTTCGCGAATACCATAGACCAAAGGATGCCGCAGGCCAACGTTGCGGATGGCAGCGTCCAGGCATCTTTTGTACTTTTCCTCGGCTTCTTGCTCACGACGCTCTATGAGCATCATCAAGGCCAGCTTGGATTCACAGAGCAAAGTGCTCGGGTGGTGGTGACCGAGACGCTGCTTCTGGTGCTCGACCACACAACCGATGAGCCGGCTTGCGTCCTCTTCGTACCCATGCCTCAGCTTCATAGCTGCCAGCGCCTCCATGGCGCCCAGTGTCGCCGGATGCATCGGGCCTCGTGTTTGTTCGAGTGAAATGAGCTGGCGTTGAAGCATGGCGATGGTCTCTTGTTCGTCGCTGTAATGGGCGAGATACATGGCCAACTCGCCAACTGACTTGATGACCAGCTTGTCGTTTGCGTCGTTGCCAAACGGATCTTGAAGTTCTAGAACCTGCCACATTATGTGCTCTGCTTCTTTAAATTCACGTTGTGAATCCTTCATCGACGCCAACTCGCGGTAGGCGGCGATGCGCTCCTCAGGGCAGGCTTCGATTCCCTCGCTTGCGATTACATCGCTTAACGCGGCTTGCGCAGCCTCCAAGTTTCCGCCTCGTCGGTAGACTCGGGCACTTTGCAGAAGCAGACCCAAGTCGGCTTTGATCCCACTGCGGTGCTTCTTTCTTTCGAGCTCGTAAAGAGCTGCTGCCGTTGTGCAGTCTGCATGTCGCTCGCAGATAGACGCCAGACCAGCCCACTTCGCATCCTCCTCCGTGAGCAAGGCCTCTGGGGACCCGAACATGTCGTTACATCGCGACAGGATCGCAGAGAGATTCTTGACCAGCTGTGCCTCTGTATCCCAGGTAAATATGATGTCTGGCCGGTCCCTTGTTTCCATCATCGTCTCGCTCAAAATTTTCCATGTGCGTTCTGCGACGTTTTTGGCTTTCTTATGCTCATCATCGGCATCTGGAAATAAATGGGCGAGCAAACAGGTGCCGTTATCAAGAAGATCATCCGAGGGATGAAGATAAGACGCACGCTGCTCGACGGCGGGGATCCTCAACTTCCCCCCACTCCCATCCTCTTTCAGATCAATGCTGAAGACGGAAAGAGGTACACGCGGGCAATCTTTGTTGCAGAGAAACAAGATCGAGGCTAGCACATTTCGCTCCCGCGTCAGAGCTGTTTCCCACCAAGAGCCCATTCGATGGTGGAAATCTCCAGAAAGCTCTCTTGGTGTTTCGGGGGCAACCGTGCGCTCTTCTGCCGGCGAATCGACTGAAAAGCGTATAGCCATGGGATCCAAGATAGGGGCACTGTCTCTGGTCGAAATTATGATGTGACCACGCCCGTTGGCTGTGGTTGGGATGAGACCCAGGAGTCCTCTCCACAACGAGTTGTTTGATTTGATCATCGGGTGGTAGCCTGTCCAAATGACTGGGGCTGGGTATTCTGAGTCCGGGGACAAAGAATCCAAAACCAAAAGCCAGCCTTTCTCGCTCGGGCGTGCGAGCCATTCCGTCACCGCCTGCACAACAGCGTACAAGTCTTCGTTGTCAAGGTCCTCGTTGTGGTCCAGTACCTCAAGCATATCCGGGAAGATGGTGGACAGCTCTGGACTTTGAGACATGATCCTGCGTGCAATGTCTCTGAAGCTGAGCTCTATAGAATTGCGATTCGTTGCGTTGACCCAAAGTACCGTTGCGTACTGATGCTTGTTTCGAGAGATGTACCGCAATGCCGTCTCGGTCTTCCCACACCCAGCAGGTCCTTGAAGGACATACATCGGCCAAGGGTACTCCTCGGATGCGGAAAGGACTTCATCGCTTTCGTCCATCCATTTTGGCATCCGTTTCTTCATGTGGAATACAAGCGGCCCGAGAAATGTCGATTGATCGGATTCGGATGTGTCGTTCAGTGGTGGGGTATCCATCCATCTGGCAAAGCATCTCTCCAGCTGAATGAGCTGGTCTGAGTCTTGTCTATCGGGAAGAGACACGCAACAGGCTTCAAGAGCTTTATCCATACCTAACCCATACGTTTCGCTGCTTCCAAAAGCCTGTTTGCACTCACGGAAACAATCCTTGGGTTTCGGGTTTGTCGTGGATGCTTTGCAAATTTCGCCGATGGAACGAATGATGACTTGGAGATCTTCGTCGTCTGGGCTGGAGAATGTGCAGAACTTGCTTTGCGCTAGAGAGCGCTCAATGTAACTGAACCTTGGTGGGTTGGAAGCCGACAACTGTGGGCGGGAGTTGGAGCCGGGCGGATAGGATGGTTCTGTGACGACACAAATATGCAGATGCGCCGCTAAAGGCTTGAAGCTTTCCAGGTTGTATGCCAAATACGTGAAACGTCCCGAGAACTTTTCGTCGAGGAGGGTTTTGCTAGAGCTAGCAGCGGCGATGCTGCAGAGGTTATCGGCAAAGCCAACGGGAGAAGCGTGATGAGGCGTGTCGAGGAATACAATTCCAGCGGTGGCATGATAGACTTCGTTGAGATGGCTGATGTTGGAGGCCCTAGCAGAGACAAGGGCATTCTTGACAAGAAGCCCGCGGATGCTGTGGCAGACGAAGACGATGGGAAGAGGGCGAGACTCCTGTCGATGCGCGGCAAGTGCCTCGATCAGTTCTTCAGTGTGACGCCATAAGGTCTGGTATTCAAGATGCCACGGGGTTCTAATTTTGGAATCATAGTCGTAGGCGATGATTCTCGCCTGAACATGATGCTGGGCTTCAAGCTTCGAGGGAAGCTCGGTTTTGGGCCAGCAGAACTCACCTCCATCTACTGCTGCCTCAGACCAAGCTGCCTTGCTATCGGTGTCTAGGCTGTGGACGAAGACGATTTCAACCTCTGGGTTTGAAGGGCAGAAAAGGGTTGATAATCTGAAGGTCGACTCAGGCCTGTCTTCGGTGCGGCTCTGGGACCTCCCGGGGATGCACAGGGCCAGAGCAGCAGCAACAAGGGCTAAGGCCGCGACGATAGTGATAACTGTGGGATACGCGTCAGGCCTGCTGTAGGTGAGCGCCAGCGAATGTAGACGCGCCGCAACGACTAAAACAACTTGCCAAGTGATCCAAATGGTTGATGATGTGGTACGCGAGAAAGGGGGGGGGGACGTGGTGTTGAAGTGTTGGAAGGAGTTAATGCCTGGTTGCCCCAAGCTGATAGGGGACACTATGGCCACCCTGCTGTAGCCCCTTGCTGCCACAGCTGGCAAACTCCCACACTCCCACCGTTGTAAATAGGATAGCGTCACTCTAGCGTGTTTAGCCACTTGCGCTTTGGTGGCTGCATGCCTTCACATTCTTTGTTCTGTTTCCACACGAAAGGTTTTATTGAATGTGACGCCAAGCAAGCCATGTGGCTTACTTCTAGAAGCAATAATCCTTCTTCAGTCGATAGTTGCATCATTAGTCGTCATCTTCGACATAGAGGTGATTCAGTCATTTCGAATCTCTCTGCGCCTGACATATGCTCTACTCGAGCAGATCTCTGCAGCAGACGGCAGACGTGCGTAGAATTCGGACTAGCAATCATTCAACCAAAGTTGGATGGACATGGCGAAGAATCTCGAAACGAAAAGGCATGCGAAGCTGTCCGATCTGAGGGAGTCTTGCGGCCGATGGATAAGATACGCAAAGATATCCAAGGCAGTGTCTTTTCAGCTCCACCAGTACGAACCTGAAATGGTATAATTGCATCCGACATGTCTTTAGGACGGTGCCAGTAGAAAAATGCAAAATTAAAAGTGAAACCTGATGCCAGCTTGAATGCAAGATGTCATGAGAAATTAGAGATGCAATGCGTGCGATTAAATTTGATGGCATGTTACGTTGGAACCAAAGTCAGCTGTGCATTTGCCACATCGTATTTGTACGTTCAATTACTGTATCTGAAGGCACGAGGGATTGCCTTCTCCATTGCTCTCATCGATGCTTTGCATTGAATTCTATTGTCAAGATTGACAGAAATAATAAACTCGGTTCTTCTCAGTTCATCATGGCACGTCACGAGACAAAGACGCCGTACTGTTTTCTCCCACAGCCCGTGGCCATGGACCAAATGCTTGTCCACTCACTGCTAGGTCGCGCCGTGAGCAACCCTTACGACCCAGTCTACGGGGCCTACCAGCCTTGCCACCCAATGAAGCCGCGAGACACCATCGATACCCTCCAACTCTCGTCCAGCGACCAAACCCGCTTCAACCTGCAAAGTCTCACCAAGCTGTTGCTCGATCGAAACCAGGCCTGGAAGGGAGAGCTGTCTGCCGCCGAGTTCCGTTGCACCAAGGTCCTCAATGCCCCAGCCGTCATTCGAGACATGCTGATGATCCCGGCCAACGACCAGCATCACGACAAAAACGGACCCGGCGACAAAAGCGCTACCCATACTCTGCAGCAGGCACCCCAAGCTACCAACGGCGGATCTTCCGCCATCATTCCTCCCACCTCGGCTCTGGTTATCAACCCGGCCGAGGAGGCAGCTCGCAAGATGCGCACCGATTACCGCCAACAGGTGCTCAATTTTCTGCGCAAGCAAGAGGACAACACGCTCTACATCGTCACCGGCTTCATCGCCTGCAACGGCATGACCAGAACCTCGCACGGGATCAAGTTCAGCTTCCACGGCGAGTACCTCGTCGCGTGCAGCTACCTGCCGTTGTACCTGAAGTCGAACCAACACGCGCAACGCAAGTTTAGTCTTGGAGGATGGACCTTGGTGCCGGCCAAAAAAGACAAAGACGAAGACGAAGGGGGTGAGATGGTAGTCGGGTCGGAGCAAGTGTCGCGCCTCCGCGATGCGGGGACCGACAAGAAGCCTCTGGCAGTGCTCATCGAAGAGCGCGGCGACGTCAACGAGCATCAGGATGGAGACAAGGGGTTGGGAGCATGCGAATTGATTCGCTCCTGCTGTTCAGGAGCATCTTGATGAGCATCATGGTGGAGAGAATTGATCGAGATGGCGGGGGCAATTGTCCGTGAGATGTGTAGGGTAGTCAGAGGTGTCCAAAATAGATTCCTAAAAGAATACAAGATGAAAGGTTCAGCCTCTTTCTTTTTTTCCTTTTTTCTTTTAATCCTGGCCGTGAGTGCAAATTTTGCTTGGTGAGTAACTTGGCAACTGCGTAGTTCAAAACTTGCTAAGCTCCTGGTGATACACTGAAGGCGGTGGTTGCTAATCTACACGCGGACATCAAAAAACTCCACAAACCGGCGCTGGAGCAATGACACAGCAATTTATGCTCGGTTTCCCGGCCCATGTGTCAATAGTAAACAACGGTCACATTTGTTTCATGTTCCATTTTTGCACAAAAGAAGATAGAGGTCAACTACTCCACTAATGCAATGCTAATACATGTCCTGTTCACCCTCGCTCGCTGCCCAAATTGTAGCGCAGTGCTATTAATGAGCAAATCACACACCTATGCCCGCATTAGAAACGCATTTATTTTGCATCTTCTTGGCTTGGGTCCGCATCTAATTCATCGACCTGCCCCGCCTTCTCCAGCTTTGTGATTTTCTCATCGTTGCCGTGGGCATCCAGCGCGGCATCCAGCGCTGCATCCAGCGCCGCATTGGGAGAGAAAGGACCCAAATCCTCCGTTGGCGGCGGATCATTGAATAATAATGAATCGCTCCACAATGATGGGTCACCAAAGATACCGCCCATGTTCCCAAATATTGCATCCCCAAATTCTGGGTGCCCCACAAAGTCAGCTGGGTTGAGCAGATCGATAGGTGCCGCAGGCTGCGTTTCCTCGCATGGCTCTGTCGGCTGTTCCCGAAAGTCGCGGAAAGCAGCTTCCAGGCTCGACTTGACGGCATTGCGAACCGTCTGTTCCATGCCCGCACTCCACAAGATTGTGTCGCGTAGTTTGGCCACAACGTCGCCTGGAACCGTCGCAATGGCGTACTGTTCCAACCGACCGTTTTCGGCCTCGAGTTGCTCGTCCTGGTAATCTGACAATAGATCAGTCACAACGGTCACCAAGGACGGGCCCGCGCATGCTTACAGCAACTGGGAATCTTTTGATTGGGAAATAAGATGGAGTACATTTCTTCCCACCGGTCTTTCTCAGTCTGCTTGAGTCCTCTCTGTTTCCTCTTCCTCAGCTCCTTCTCCTGGCGCACGTTTACATCCTCATGCTTCTCCGGCTGATCTCGTTTGATACACGTTGTTGGAACCTGGTGGGAATGCAGCTCAGTTTCGGTTTTGAAACGCTTAAAGCACCGCTCACACTGAGGGCCTATTTGTCGATGTCGACGAAAGACATGTTCTCTATGTTTGCAAAAATTGTCAATATCATGCATTGGAGGCGAAGTTGTCCTAGTCAGACTCACTTGACTCGGTGTGTGGTGCTCCACCCGGGGCCGGCACAGACGCGTGATGCTCCATACTTGGCGGGGTCACGTTTATAGAAGGGACAGGCAAGCATTGGGCTTCCGTCATTCGACCTCTTGGCCCGTTTTAGCTCGTCGCGATTCCCGCGCCCGTCGTCAAAGTCGTCCTCACCATTCTCGCCGTGGGTGGCGGTCAAGTCCAGCTGTCTCTTTGTGTTTGGCTTTGACTCAGTAGCTTCGGCATTGTTGTCTCGCGCTGAGCTCTGTGGTGGGTTCTCTCCATGGTCTGCAGAGTTCCCATCCTCAGCGGACCCCATCCACGCCTTGGTTAAGCCTGCGTCGAGTACAAACGATGGCGATACTGGCCGACTGATAAGGCGGGGTATCGTTGTCGAGGCGGGACGAGAGGACGCAGAAGAGGCAAAAGGATTCGAACGAGCACGTGAGCGCGGGCTTGGAGCAGAAGAATGACTTGGTCCCGGTTGTGGAGCTTTGCTCATGGCCATGGAGCGTCTACAGAGCGTGGCGTTGCTGGAAGCAATTATATTCGGTTGTCGACGACGTTTCGCAGCGGTCGGGCGAGTGGGTAGCTCCGCGTCATGGATCAACCTCCCTGCGGGGCTTGTCGCGGACCTATTCGGGGCATGTGTGGACAAAGCGTTCGACGCCTCGTACCGACATGCGCAAGCGCCGGCAGCGGTTCCTCCCAGTGGAGTGTTTCCCGGCCCACTTGGTATATCTCTATCTCGTCTCGATCGCAGTCCATCCGATGGTTGGGGCCAAGGACGGTGCACCAAATGCACCGCCGTAGGCATTGTCGCGGTGGTGTCGCGTCCAGCGACTCAGAGTGGAAGTGGAAGGGAGAGTCGAAACCAGCAGGATCGCGATCGCGATCGCGGGAACGCGGTGGTTGGCTGCTTCGCCTGCTTGGGTCGGTGAAGAGAGGAAGTGTCGGGATTGAACGGCGAGGTTTCTCGAAGACCTGAGGCATTGGTGGGCGACGATTAGCTAATTGGTCAGCGTGCAACCAAGCGGACAAGGCTGACCCCAGTTGGGCGAGCGAGGCTGATGTATCAACACACATAACTCTGGAGTTTTTGTCTGTGGTGGCAACTTTCGCACCCAGGTTCCCGATTGAAGATTATGTATTTCCCAGCTTTGCATGCGACAAGTATACGTATCGATTGATGTTTTTTTCTGGGTGCGGCGCGTTCGAACAGTGTACCCCGCACGGGGGTGTCTTGGTGCTCCCTCATGTTACCTCAAAGGAAATGGCTGATGGTGGACCTAGGTAGCATCCAAGGGTGCATTGAAGAGAATACACTAAATATGAGAAACAGAGTTCATTTGCTGACGGGCTACATAATTATATAGTTATACGATAAATTGGCTTGATGGACTGTTTCCCGTGCTACTTCCAAGTTTTGTCAACTAGCTGCAAGAACGAGACGCCATCGTCGTTCGGGACATGCTCGAGCCAGCTAAAAGAGTTTGAGCTAAGAGGCTCGGCGGAATCATTTGGGTCATTGGCGGCGCCTGGGGTGTGTTGGCTTTGCGCACCAATGCCGGGCTCGGGGGCGGCCGCCGAGTCGGGAGGCACCAGTTCCGGCGGCGCGCCACCAACGGCCACGGTGGAGGCGTCGGTGATATCCATGGCGTTTTGATCTCGGGCGTCATCGATGGTGCCGGAGCTAGACACGGAAATTCGGGGGGAAACAGCAAGCGTGGCGTCGCTTTCGTGCTCAGCAAAGGGCTCGTTCTCGGGCATGGCTCCCGACCTGGACACTTCGTCGACAAAGGCTCGGAAGCAGGCGAAGAAGTCGTCGACAGAAACAGCTTCTCCCCGGGTTGGCACCTCGTTGAGTCGTTGCTGGAGCGCCTTCGAAAATGCGATCGAGGGCCTTTGCGAGACCTCGACGAGTTGGTGCGTCGTCGGCTGGTACCGTGGCAGAAGCTGGGCGTTCGGGTCAACAATGAGCGTCAGGGCATGCCACTGGCCCACTGGGGACTCGAAATCGCGAATGGTTGTTTGCGCAATGTCATTGAGCTGCTTGGCGGTCAGATGGGCTGGGTTCTGGCACCAGCCCTCTCCGCCAGCACATGTGCACTTGTGGATAGACTTGACGTGCTCCCTGCAGATTTGCGTCTCGTTAGGATCAACACATTCGATTATCGCGGCACACGGTTGAACGACACCCACTTCAGTGCACGCATGCTCGTCTTGGGGTTAGAGCAGCTTCTCGGGAAGTTTGTCGGGGCTGCATCGGGTCGAGCAGCCTTCACCGGGCAGCTGAGTTTGTTGCCGACGGTGCTGGCGCTTCTGCGAGTGCGTGCGTGGAGGCGGGAACGGGAGATCCGGGAGGAAACTATGCTTCTCATTTTGTTCTTGTTCTTTGGTGTCTGTAACTGTCTCATAGTTCCTTTTTTTCGCGTCGTCGTTATTATGGTTCCTGGCTTTGGGGAGCAAGCTAGGAAGGTTAGACTGGGGACGGAGTGGGAGGTGCGGGGTGAATCCGTCAGTCGAGATCGATGGTGCAGAGCCGCCTCTACAGGGGTGTTCAACCGCTAAATCTTAGCGCAATTGGCCCACTGTCATGTCTGAATGCCATCATAGTGTTTCTGTTCCCAAAAACGTGAAAAAATATTCACGTTCATGTCTGGCCACCGCCCTGTGCCTGGAATTTCCCCTCTATTTTTTCTCCATTTTTATCACTTTTTTTCGGCCAGTTTCTTCCACGACAAAAATCCGAACCCTGATGCCGCTCTCGGAGTTCTTGAGGTGTTGCCATAGATTTCAGGCATCCTCGTAACCGATTGGCTCACAGAAGACTCCTTATCCAGCGATTCGGCCCACACCGACTGATCGTAAGTGTCGAGTTCGACGGTAGCATTTGATAGTGTCGATGTCGACAACAGCGAATTCGACGGTCGGCCACCACCCAATCACATCCCGCCATGTCCATCATCAGTTCCGCCCCCTCCGGAGTTGCGTGCTCGGCCTTCTTTCGTCGCGTCGTCCCATCGTCCCGATCCCGAAGCAACAGCTTTCGTGTCGGAAAGTCTTGATGCCGCGCATCCATTACACTCTTCACTTTGCTTTTACCTCATCAAGTATCCTTGTCTCTTGTTGTCCGCCGGCCTGGTTAGCCACGTCGTTTGGCACACTATACCATTCGGTTATTCAATCGCCGCTCAGTAGCCGCCTGTCACTGGACAGACGGGACAGTGAAATTGAAGTGTAGCAAGGAGAGAGAAGAAAGAATAAGAGAGGGTGTAGCAAGTAGGCGGCGACGAGCGACAGTTTGAGGATTCACCCTCATCACAGCCATAATGTGAGTTGAGATCAAAGGTGGACGTGAGCTCGTCATGCTGACACTCGACAACAGGACAACTGGGACGTCTGACCTGGGGCCCGAGGCTCAGAAATCGGGCCAAAACTTGTTGGATCGTTACCTAAATGGTGAGGGCCAGTCGCGATTCCAGGATCGCTTGGCTCTTGGATTGCCCGTCAAGCTCCCTGACGATGACACCGCACGTGCTTCGCAGGCCATTCAGGCCATTGACGAAGCCATGGGAACGACCGCTAGACATGTGGATTCAGGTGCTCAGCGGCACAAGATATTCAAGGACCTCGATGCCATCACCAGTAAGGTCTAGCTTCACACTTGTGAGCCATGACTCCGTTGATCCTTGGTGTCTTTGATCCTTGGTGAAGACAGGGCAGGGAAGAAAATGTCGTCAATGCTCTCAAGCCATTGTATTGGCCAGAGTATTATAAAGAGTTCGGATCGAAAGAACCAGGAGAAGGTGTGACTGGTAATGAACGACGGTTTAGGGGAGTACCATATCGGCATCTGGCATGATCGAATGTGTTGAGAAGAGAGTGTCGACGATATTGACGCATCTCGTGGTTCGGATGAGCCTTGTGAAGATGACAAGAGGCTACGGAGGGCTCGCGCAGTTGCGCTTCCGGGGCATCGCCCATATTTGCATTCGCACACAAATAGGCGCAGCATCATCCTAGAGCATCAGACCAATCAAGATTCTCCAACTTAGACTTCTTACCCCGTTTCGGTTGAAAATGGTTGTATTTGCCTTTACGTGGTGAGCTCGAAAGGAGGCAATCAATATGGTTCGGGCCCACTTCCTTTGAGCCCCGTGATACCATTGGCTGAAGCCGGCATCTTTCTCTTTCGCCCGGCCAATGGTGACGTTTTGCGCATTCGCGTGCAGGCCGAGGCCCAGTTTTGTCAGTCTGCGCATCTGCGCAATTGTGCCTGATTGGACGGTTGCATGTGCTATGAGACATTCGATCTTGTGCGAATCATGGCACCAGCTGCCACAAATGGAGAAATGGAGGACACGGACTACAATGAGTCACTCCATGCCAATGACAACATGTGCTGTTGTGCCTTGTACCATTCTCTGCAGAAATCCTTGTGTAGGACAGACGTGATGTGACGGTGCTGGCCGCAACAGAGGGACCAAACCCAAATCCTCGCACCCCTGATGCCCACTCCTCCGTAGCCTCCGAGCAGCAGGGTCCTTCGTTGCAGACGTACTGATGCTTCCCCCTTTTTTCTTGTCGTTATTTTGGCACAGCTTTATGTTGTCTTTGTGATGAGTTGCCTCGTTGGTGTTAGCCCCAGCCACCTCACATTTAGCCCAGCCCCTGAAACATGGAACGAGGCCCATGTCCATGTGCATGCATGTCCATGGTGCATTGTTTCTGTATTATTTCTGTATTGGGCCTTTTTCTCTGTGACCTATTATGGATGTATACCGTGCGCTGAGAGGCTTTGTTGATGCATCACAGGAATGATGGCTTTTCGACATACAGCCTTGGAAACTCAGTTCTTCCAACCATCATCAAAGCAGAAGTTTGTCTATTCTGAATTGTAAAGATTTGCCGCATGGATAATTCTTTTTGTAAAATACTTCTTTGGTGTTTACATTGCCCCGACTGCTTGTGCCGAACTTGGTACCTAAGCATCCACTGCGATGCTTGCTCACAAAAGGCCCAAAGCTCTTGCAATAAAATCTCCGAGTTCACCAATGTATCCCAGAAAATTCTATGCAAGAAGTGAGGCAAAGGACAGCGCCAGGTGTCTACCGGGGCCTATGATCCATCAACTTGGCCTTCCTCACAGCCAGCGGGCAAACTTAGGTGCCGCCGCGTTGTGACACCCCTTTGGAGGATCGTGTATGTGGATAAGGTAGTATATGTAGTACTGTATAATTTGCATTCTGCATAATATCACCCGGAGTCACGTTTGGTCAGTTTCATGAATGATCGCACAGGTAGCATCTCACCGTCAAGGCGGTCAGCCAACCTTAGTCTTCACACCATTTCTTACGAATTGCTTTCCAGAATAATGAGGTTCTGGAAATATTATCCATTCATTTCTAGGGCGCGTAAGACTTATGTGTTCGGGACCTACGGCTGAGTGTGTCCAAGTTAGGCCTTTGGTGACCAAAAAAGAGATGGCCATATGCTCATCAGCCTATCCCTTTGAGAAGTTGGATACTTGGTCATTAGCCAGGCTCAATCATATTCTTATTTATTAGTACTTTAAAAACATCTAATCGCAATGTCTATAGCTCATCTTCCGTCATAACATCTAATTTGGGGCAATTTTCCGAATCCTTCGACGTAATCTTGTCGTACGGAGGCGGCAGCGTCCATATTATGTCAAACCTGTCGTCTGGGTAGTCTGTTATATGTTTTGCACCCAAGTACTCGACAATCTTTGCCATATTCTCATGTTGCCATCTAAATCTAGGTGTTAGTTGAGCTGAAACGTGGGGTTTCGGGAGCACCTACGAGATGAGGATATTTCCATGGCCTCTGTGTTTCTTGATTTTCTTGGCCACGCATTTGTGGTCTTCTCGACTACAAGAGGTGTCTATACTGATGCCGAGGTCCTTGGCGACGGGCACGACAGTGTCATACGCACGCTTTCTCTTTCCACCTGGAGGACTTGGTTAGAGCCCACGTGGACTACTGTCGGAAGTCAACATACCATGAGAATATGACGGCGATAGTATGTAGTCAATCTTGTACGGCGACTTGCGTCCGAATACCTGTCGCAGGCATTGCGCACGCTCCTTGCCTTCGGCGTTCAACCCATTGCCGACCTTGGGCTTCTCGCCGTGCCGAATTAAATAGACTGTGGGTTTTCTGTGACTAGAAACGCCAAGATAAAAAAGAAAAGTCACGAAGAATATTTTCCGAAAGAAAGATAGTATAAACATGAAGGAAAGCGGGTGGAAAATTAAGCTGTAATGCCGGGTTGATGAGTTCGGTGATTGGCCTGTCAGAACCGGCTAAAGTGCGAACGACGGGTCACGGCTCGTGGAGGCGGGAAAAGCATGCATGAAACCTCTGGGTTAAAATAAATTTCTCGACGCGTGCCAAACCCATGACTGGCGCCACTTTGTAGCGAATCCGGCATGGTCTGGCTGCTGAAATAATGTGTCGATTTAATTAAATATAAGTGGGTAATTCCAGCACAGACCAATGGGAAAAAGGAGCTCTGATTAATTCTACGTATGCTTTTGCGATCTCCCAAACCCAGTCAGCCTCACCGAGCAGGAAACGACGTCAGGATGGAAAGCATGCAATTTTTTATCATTATTATTCTTGCGCAAAGTGAAAGATGTGGGAGTCTTTGCCCTGCTTGGATACTGCTAGCTTGATCTGGTGTCAGATGATGTGTTCCTCTGGGCGAGTCGCTTGTCCCCGGCCATCAAGGTCCAATCGCTTGATGCCTCAAAATCAGACAAGCGCCACTGGATTTTTTTTGGTGGCAATGATTGGACCGCCACAGCAAGTACACATGAGCAACGATAAAAGAAAAAAAGGGATATTTTCTTGTTTTTGAAGGAGGACAAGCTTTGGTGGCATCTTTCATTGACCCACTTCAACTTGTCCCAACACGCGTTTTGTGCGACTTGACAAGCCATGTCTTTCACTTCACAGGCATCTGCCGCTATTTTCTGACCAAAATTTCGCCACACGCGTCTCAGCTGATAGGATGGCAATGCATTTTTGGTAGGGTCATGCGGAATGTTTCAGCAATGCCGTCATACGCAGACAGCAGACTTTTTTTTTTAGCATGCCCGCCAGCACCGGCTTATCACAGAAAATTCTCTTTGCGCTGATTTCAACTTTGATTGCGCTAGATACTTCACTAGGTGATTGACAGTCTCTTTGGTTGCCCACGTGTATTGATATTATAATCCCGTTGGATGAGGGAATCGGTTCTACACAAGTCGCCTCATCACAGGTTGCACAGATGGACGCTGTGATCTTGTAACTGGCGTCATTGTCTCGGAGAGACTTCGGGTGACTTTGTGTGAGGATAGTGGCCCGTTGCCGTGTTTCTGTTACATTGCACAGTCTCAAGGTGTCTCCCGGTACTTGACTGCAGTGTTGACATTTTTGCGTGATTGGCATGTCCAATGCCGAGAATGGCGCCATTATTGCACCATCATTTGCACCGTTGATTGTCACTTTGGATACCTTTAATGGCATTGCTACCAAGACCACTATTCATTTTATTTATTTCTAGGTTAAAAAAACAAGCGGTTGGCTCAACCGGGTGATCCAGGAGCCAGGCCACAGAGGTGGCATACAAATAGTGTTCAACAATATGTTTGGTCGTGAAAACTATTCATTTTATACTCAGTTCTGACGGCACGACTGATGAACGTAGTCCATGATTTTATCTGAGGTAGAATGGTCCCGTCTTGGGTCGAAATCTTTCCAAATCTAATCTGTTCTGTCGTTTTCTTTCAAATCAATAACCAGGTCAAAGCTTAGGTTGACAGCCTCCATCCCTGGACAATAGAAATTCGAATCTTGGTAATTTTTGGACAAAAGAACTCCAAGATTTCTCTGTCACAATCGGCGCAGTAATGTAGCTGCTCAGGTCGAAGCTCTGTAGTGATTCGAGCATGTCAGGCAGCACTGCTTCATATGCTTCAACAAGAGAATCCTTAAAAGATTTGCGAGAAACATGGCCGTTTTCAATGTACCATCCTAGATCAGATTTCATATGAATCATCTTAAAAAGGCGCAAAACCTTGTTGCAGACTCCCGACTCCTTGGCTGCTTCATATGCCATACGGTGACCAACTGATTCGACCAAGGGCCTGCAATAAGGAAGCAGGTGGCGATTGAATGCTTGGCTCCTATGTGCCTTGTAACCACCTAACTCGCTCAGCTTTTCCTTTGCCTTTATAAAAAGGCCACGCTCATGGAGAGCAAGGAATGCCGAAGGATCTCCAGGCTTAGGAAGCTGATATTTATCGCCCAAAAGCTCCGATCCCAATCCTATTTAACAGTAGTGATCAGCTCGGGATCTTGTTTAGCAGAACATAGTACTAGAAGCCCGGAAACTTACGAATGCATAAAACGAGGGTATCGCCTTCAGCAATAGTCACGCCTTGAAATGTGAGAGCCAGTTCGCTAATCTGGTTGTATGCATAAAGGCCCTGCCAACCACAACGTTCGACAATCTCATTCAAGACGCGCGATGCTTGAGTCACCGATGCTTTGAAGGCAACAGCAAGGGCATAGCGTATGTTCATGTCGATTCTAGGGTTCATGAACTGCTTTACTGTCCATCTGGCGTACGACTCCAAAACAATTCCCTGGGCCCAGCATTCGAGAATGGGGCGTTGCTGCGTACTGAACGACATGATAGGGATTTTTCTCTGACCATCGGCCGTAGTAATCATCCGCCTTTGACTGTACATGGTCGCTATTTGCGTGCAGATCTTCACTGAAGTGATGCCCTTGATTGTCAACGAGAGGGTCCCGATGTTGACACGCCAGATCTGACGCATGAACTCAGCTCGCTCATCTGATGGTTTGTCCAGCGAACCCAACAAAGCATTTGCAGGCAAGCGCACATGATCGAAACTTGTTATCGAGTGATCCAACGGCTTTGTTCCTGGCCGATTCGGTAAGATTCGCGACGTGATTCCTCGCCGCATTTGTTTTGCGTCGTTCAGCCAGACAATAAACTGTTTAATGCCGCGATCCTCTCCATCGGCTAGAAGGCGGGCAAAAACGACTGCCACGCGTGGAAACCCACATTGTGGGGTAGTTGGCGGCATGGCTTTTGCTGCCGCTTCGTTGGGCGTGTGGAGGTCAAACGATCCATCGGGCTGAAGAGTGGCGATGGTCTCAATGTTGCGCGCGTCCAGTCCATGGCCAACCTCCGTCAGCATGAATTGCCCACAGATGTCAAATTTGATCATCAAGTAGCGGCGACAGGTCCGAGCGATGCGGGAGAAAGGGACTAAGTGTGCTGATGCAGAGGTTGATGTGGATTGTTGCAATGATGAAGGCTGGCATGTCACGGGCCGCAATCACTGCGAATAATTAGTGCGCGTTCTTGGTTTAGAAAGGGTTTGCCAGTATTCACCCACAGTCAAAGTGGAAATCCCAAAATGGCTGCTTCAGAAAGCGGATGTCATCGATGGAGAGATCTGAGGCGTGTGAGTTGCTTTGCCAGACTGCGGGCGATGATACATATACTGCTCTGTCGGCACATCGACCTCGCTCTTTCATAATGCAGTGCAATCTGGTGGGCAGATGCATGCACGTCTTTTTCTTTTGATTTGGACCATACATCTTCGTTGAAGAGGGCTTTGGAGGTCATGGTGTCGAGATGATTATCTGACGGAGCGGATGTGTGCTAGTTGTTGTCTATCGAAGTCCTCGAAAGTATCAGACTTTTAGATCTTGCAATTGAGACTTTTTCAAAATTCAAATTGTTTTAATTATATAGATCCGGTCGATCGAGGGTCAATGCCCTATGAGCCGGCAGGCATAATTTCCTATGCCGCGTTTTGCCAAGAGTTGTTTTGTACTAATCTGCATGTTTTACATTTTAGTGCCTCAAGCGCGAACACGTAGTAGAGTCCCATAGGCCCATTGCGCCTTGGTTCGTGATCAGCTAGGATGATCTCAAAGTCATTAGAAATAGGAGTAGTTTTGGTTTAGCCTCAGTTTATTCTCCGAGTGGTTTGGGGGATCAAACAGTAGACCTGGTGGCTGGATTAGATTGCTTTGGCTGGTATAGAGTATGGTGAGCACTGGAAGGGCTCGTCTCAGAACAAAAAGAAGAGGGAAAATATGGAGTGATTTCGCCTACCTAATAGAAAAACAAAACCTCCGACAGATCAATCATTCCTACGATAGAGCTTGACTGGTCAAGGCTAGGGTGGTCAAAAACTGCCGAGTGACATGGGGAGTTGGAGGGTCTGGAGTACGCAGGATGAGAAGGAGACTCTGTAAGGGAGGAGATAGATAAAAATAACCAATTCGCGAAAGCAATTTTATTCGTTTTCATTTCCACTTAACGGCCATCATGACCGCCGCATCTTCTGGTTAAAGGCAACCGAGGGATGTGTCAAGTATATACATAGGCCCCGCTCACTTTCACCCATCGCATCGCTACCCCATACAACAAGACAAGCCATTTACTCGTAAATATAGCAAAATGGTGCGCCGCCAAGTGTATCAAGAGCATCTGAAATGGTGATATTTGGGGCATTGATGCCAAGATCGAGTATGTCACTCAGCAGACCGTCGCGACTCGGGGGAGAGTTGAAGATGGTAATGGTCCCACTAATCTCTCTGCCTGCCTCGGGGTGCAAACTCTGCCATATCCAGTAAACATAGTCGACCATGGCATGATGCAGCCAGAAAACGGGCTCGTTGGGCGATGAGAAGGGGTCTGAGGCGTCGCCGCCCACCGCGTAGTGACCGGAAGAATGCAGCCCGAGGAATTTGTCGTTGAGGCGGCCCTGTAGCTCATTCTGGAAATCAGATATACAGCTAGAGGCTTGGCCAATTGTGATGTTCTGCAGGTTGTCGCGGGTAAACCACGTATCGACGGGCTCTTTGGCCAAATCTCGACGCAAGCAGCAGGGGTTGTAGCTCAGCGATCCGTTGGCCGGCGTCATGCCATCCATGGCTGGAAAGACTGGCCCGAGATTAGCTACAGCGCTGTATAATGTTAGCCCGATATTCTTCATCGCACGACCGACCATATTTTAACACTGCGCACCCTTTGAACGGCCCATCCTTGATGCAGCCACCGCCATTTCCGGAACGAAGAAAGATGGTGCCGTTGCCCCCACTGATCAGAGTGCCGTTATGAGGAAGAAATTCGCCATCGCCGCTCATACTGGCTTGGCTGCCATCGAAAAGAGGCATGTTGGCAAAGTCGGAGCCATCGAACCAGTCCCAGTACGGCTGGTAGCCTTCGTAGCCACACTCATCGCGGAGTGCCGCTTCGTAAGCCCACACAAAGTAACGGTGCCAGGTCAAAAAGTTGGCCTATCTCAGAGTTTAGGTAATCAGCAACATGCCAAAAATGAGAGCTGAGTTGCCTTACAGTGACGTGGATGCTGTTGGTCTGGCTAATATGGACTGCGACGAAGTCATCGTATCTAGTCCGGGCACCAGGAGCAAAGGAAGGATCACTCTTGGAAGGTTTCTCCCTCAGGCAAAGCACAGCATTGATGTAATTGGTCTTTTCATCTGCGGTCAATCGTTTCCTGAAATGGAAATTAATATTAGCACCCAAACAATCTTCGTGGCAAAGTAGCCAAGTCGGCTTACCAGTCTTTGCGCACATGCGCTCTAGAAACGGTGCATGCATTAGTTGTGTTTGATGGAATGGATTGATTAAGAGACTCGATCGCTTGGCCGTTGAGCGATTCGAGGAGGTCGTTGGCCGTCTCCTGAGCTAGAGCGAGAGGCAAAGCCCCTGGTGCGACGAGGGCGCTCGCAAATGAGATCAACATGGCGGCGTGAGCGGGTGACACGCTGCGTGGCGCACGCCGATACTCCGGACGGTAGAGTGCCTTTATATTGTTAGAAGCTTAAATTGTTATCTACAGACCATACGTCAGATGATATTCATGCATAGAGAATCCCTTGGCGATTTTGCAACCAGATGCTGGTTTCGGCCAAGATAAAACCATTTCCGGTAGGCCTAATGCGGCGCGAAGAACTCGGCCCATCGACGCCGAGCTCCTTCGCCTAACATCGTGTACCATGTAGATGATCTTCTCTGTTAGTTGCTGCCGTTATGCTTATTGACCTAGTGTGTACTTAGAATTTCCTGCGTCACATTGCTCATGCTCCACCCTTGATTATGAAACGACTCGTACAGTTTGATATTCCACGTGGAACTCCACCACTCAAAATCTCGACCGGTCTGATCGGATGTGAGTCTGATCTCACCTAGCTTGGCAAGTGGGATCCGGTAGTTGCTCGAAATTAAAAAAAAAAAACCTACGCTCTTTCCGAAAACCCGCGGTCTTGCCATGGTGAACGCCGGGATCGCCCGTTGTGGGTGTTGTCCACAAACACGCCAGCCAAAGTTTATCTGCGACATCACAATACTCAAAAAGCGACGGTACCAACACGTCTTCACAAGTATTCTGCTGCCAATAAAGGCTTTGTGGAACGAATCTAAAATACAAGTTCTATCGATTCTCGACTGAAGGGTTGGATTTTCTGAGGCCTCCAGATAAATTGACAGCTTCTTAGGTGAGCTCGTTTACCAATTGTCTATGTCAAGTCCGAGATAAAGTCGCCGAAGTCGCCGATCCCCAGTTCATAATGATGAGGGGCTCGTAACTTTATTCATCCTTCCCTGGCATCCAGGTGGCCCTTCGGTATGTTGACCGAGCCCGAAACCCTAATGATTCGACCGTTAGCCCGAGAATATGGTATTGTTTCACCTACCCTGTAAAGCGAAACCTTTGGGTAAGAATCATACTAGTGTGCCTACCCCGCATTCGGAGGACTACCCCGACGAATGGGTATGTGATGCATATAGCTGGGCTTTTTTGTTGTTGTCGTTGTTGTCCTTGAGGTCCAATACGGCCCAAGTCAATACAAGAAGCTTTACAAAGCAAGCTTCACACAGTTAGGCTGCAATACTCAATAGCCTTTTTCACACACAGTATCTTCAATAGCCTTATACAACACATCAGAGATAACCTTCTAGAAAAAACCTTCAATATGACCACCAATATAAAATGCCTGCCTGTCTTACCAAGACCAGCCTAGCCTCTTTCCCTCACCCTCATCCCTGCACACGACTACAGCAGCTCACATACCCACGCACAAAGCACACATCCTTGAGTCACATACCCACCCTCACACACACACCCTCCACGCAAACACAATGGCTGCGACCCCTGCGCTCTTATTCAGCCGCCGGATCCTCCACTCGGTGCCAGGCAACCATACCCGCATCGCCAACATCTATCTTTGCAGCTGTGGATTCACCAGCTCTTGGCAGTGAAGAGGGAGGTCGAAGCCAACGCTTGGTCGGCAAGGTCGGGCTCACCGGCATCGAGAGGCGGCAGCAGGAGGAGGAGGTTGGAGGAGGCTGGATGAGGAGGTCAAAGGGGTGGGGACATGAGGGGGTCAGAGGGGTAACTGTCAGATTGGAAAAGGTTAAAAGGGTTGGAGGGTTCGGTTCGGTTTGGTTCGGTTAGGCAGTTAAATTGGCGTTAGGCATGCAGAAAAGTTAATTGACGGTTTCTTCACTTCGTTTCACACATTTGCATCACACAGTGAGCTGGGCTTTTTTTTTAAACAGAAAAAAGGCCAAAAAAGACCGAACCGCGCCATATGACTTTGAAAAATTGCAAAAGAAAAAGAAAATCGACGATACTGACTTTCGACTGTAAAACCTAGGTTTTTAGCATCCATCCAATAGTCGAATACAGTTCAAACAGAATCCTTTGTGCTGATTGCCGAAGCTATGCCACAGGCTCATAGTATAGCATTCAATCATTTTATCTTTGATGAGAAATGAAATTTCTTCATTGTAAGAAAAGAATCCCCATTCATTCAATTTGAATAATTATAGTGTACGAGAAAGATATGTGGTCACATATTTGAGACCACTTGTGAGCGGTCAAGACATGTCTCTCCCAGTGTGGATATAGAGAAAGTATCGTAGCGTTTTATTCACCAAGAACATCATAATTCGCACTATAAATGGTTAATTTGCCGATCAGGACTTCAGATTGCTATCGCGTTTGCTGCGGCTGGATGTTATTGCAAGTCCCTATCGGAAAGATAGAATACAGGAATGCGTCATCGGCATTTTGCGGGCGGTATCACAATGTGCCAAGGGAGAGCTGAGCCTGTACGGATTTAGTATTCATACCTCTTGTTTGGGCATCAAAGTAATCTTGCCAAACTTCTAGAAAAGTGCTCGAGTGTGGAAAGGGTTTCCTCAAGGTCACAATTGTTAGGGAGCTTCCCATAAAGGTATAAGACTTGGTACCCTCGCAATTGAGATGGTCCGGGCTGACAGTAACAAAGACCCAGCTTTATTCCCAGGAGAGCCTACGCCTGACGATATGCAAATATGGTCTAATACGAACACCTTTGCGGCTCGGTGCTTTGAAACAGGAATAGTAGCCCTCTATGACAGGGCAGGGGATGCTTTGCGGGACGCGCTCGAGGAACCACACGTTGGAGAATCTAAGTTGATGTTCGCTTGCATGTGGACCTTCTATTGCGCCAGGGGCCTTCTTAAATTGGCGCAGGGGAACATTGCATGTAAAAATGTCACGGCATAAGATGCAAGAATTTATGTGGAGGAAGGTCTGTTGTATCATGGGCCGGCTGCCATGTGTTGTTCACGATAGAGTTTGTGGATAGGCTGCTTCGAGGAACTTGGAAAGGAGGAATCAGGCCTGAGTTTGCAGATTGGGAAGCAGGTTGCAGAAGAAGCACAAGTGATGAAGAACGTCGAACGAGGCGCAAGTCACACGCTTTCGATGGGATGATCAACAGTCTTTAGCGCAATTATACGACACCTCGTTGTGTTCTCCTTTTTGTTCAAGATGTCCACCTGGGCTTGACGCCCACGATGTTGCTTTTAAAGTTGGTCTGAACCGTGGTTAACTTCCTGGCCCTTCAAGGCCCGACAGGCTCATCCTAAACAATGACCAGACACAGGTGAAGCCCCAGGGAAAAAGGCAGTGTGCATCGGGAAAGTTGGCGAGGATGAAGATGCATGTGATGAGGTTGTACCTGAAAATATAAATGCACAGGCTTAAGTTGCTTATTCGCTTGGTCACGCCGAAAAGCTCAACGCACTAAGCTTTAGACATCAAGGTATTCTAATCAGACCATAATACCCTTCTAGCGTTGGAACCTCAAAAAACCTATCGGAGATAACTTGCCTACTAAGATAAAATACCTGCTAAGACCAATCTACCTTTTGCACTCTCACCTCCACCAACCCGTTGGACGAACCAAGCAGGCTACAGCACAGTTCAAACTGTCTGCAGAGCATCTCTTTACCGAATGAGCCGCTTGAATCCACCGCTTCTATTTTTTGGCTAGAAACAAGTCAAGCCTCCCATCGTCCACCGGAGCGTCCTGAGAGCGTGCCCCAAAAAGGTTTACCCACTTCGACATCAGGAATCTCGTTAGGATGGCAAGTTTCACCAACGAAAGCCAGCCGCATTATCACGACAAGATCACGCATCTAAACGTCGAGCCACTGACCGATCTCACTCATTATGGGTCCTTTATACTCACGTTGGTCGTCATCGGCATGATGCTGATTGCAAATATCCTGGAGCGGTGGGTGTTGCGATGCGTCTACGGCAAAATTTACCAAAACCTGAAACGCCCCGATAACGAAAGGCGTCGCCGCTCATTTACCTACTTCCATGTTGGCATTATGATGATGATTTCAGTTCTTAGCATCGGAACCTACCCCTTCTTCATCCTGGTTGCTGGCCCCGCAAGCTTCTCCACTCCTGTTGGGAGCAAGCACGTTACGGTTGGCGACCTCATGTTCGTTACCTGCCAGATATACAGCGGCTATTACATCTTCGAGCTGTGCTACCGCACGAAGTTTGCAAGTGGCATCAACATATTACATCACCTGGGTCTTCTGATTATAGGTCAGACGGCTGTATATCTCTTTGGCAACTCTCGCGAGCTAGCCGAAGCAACACTTGAGTTTTACATGTGCATGTTTTGGGGTATGTCTGATTAAATTTAACCTGGAATGTCTTTATTTAAAAGAGGACTTTACTAACGGTGATCATAGGCATGTTTGACGTTTTAATTGAACTTCCCATGTACATCTCAATGATTATTTGGCGAATGAAGCGCGGCAACCATCGCCTTTTATTTCGCCTAGCATATGGATGCGCGATCTGGGAAGCCTTTGCTGCACTGGTCGAAATGGCAATCACAATCTACCTGCTGAACCGGTCTTGGGCTCTGTGGAGTCTTGTCTGGAAAATTATTTCGCCCCTGATTTTCTCTCTGTGGATCATCACGCAACTCTACAGTGCTTCAAGGTTCTTTAGCATGGGCCGAAGAGAGTACCGGGCGTATAAAAAGAAGGAGTTCTACAAAACCAGAAATGTCTGATCAGAAGCAATCGCAGCAATATCCCCCACCAAGTATGCAATTAAGGCTAGTGGGATTGGCATGAAGAGATTATAAGCAGATTGCACTGGGTGCTGGCCTTTTCTCTCTTGATTTCTATTCTCTGGCCCATTGTTGTCATTCTAATGCATTAGGCTCTCGAGAAAGATTGTGCTAGCTCATTATTCAACGCTTAAATAAGTTTACCTGTCGCTTTCTCTGAGTACTTCCTGACCTACATAACCTATTCATTGATTTTTGCTCTGTGAGAGCCCAATTACCCACTTCCGTCATGGTATTTAACTTCATGCCCTCTACTTGGGCAAGTCTGTTGACAGGCTTTCATGGATATGATCACATCAGCAGAAATCAATGACAAAGTTATCAGGTTAGATCCGTCTCATGGGTTTTATGTGATTCTCCTATTTCTTTGTGCACTTGGTTGCATTTCCTGCCAATCTGAGACCTAACGAACATGCACCCGCTGGGGTACCGTGTTTTTTTCGCCGTTCACACACTTTGTTTTGGCTAATCACCGACCATAATGTGAGTGGCCGTAGGATTGTCGCCTTCAGTTTCTCATGCACTCACTGCACATTATTGATAAATATTTATTTGGTATTATTTAGCTATTAATTGCGAAAGACAAGGCCCCAAGGGAGCACACATCATGGCTGTCCATAGATTGCAATAGGTGTATGGCACTACCATTTTCACGCCCCAGGTTATCCGTCGTCTCGCGGAGTTGTGTTGCAACATATTTTGACCTCGAGTATGAGCCAGACAGCAGAACATTCTATCAAAGTCGGTCAGTTCAATTCTTGTTCTGCCAAGATCTGACAACTCACTGAGACTTTGTAGTTCAGTCCATGTAGCTTAACGATCGTTCCTGCGAGCATCTTCCTTGCCATAGCTACACTAGATGATAGGCACTGCAGGATCTCGGCGTTTGTAAATTTGAGCTGTCCATGTTGAAATCCCGGGAGACCTCCGGGCATTTCGAAATTAACAGTCCATTCAATTCCATTATCCTCAAATCCAGGGATAATGTACTGCTGGAATTGCTCGCAGCATGACCTTATGATGCTGTCGACTATAGCTGTGTCGACCTTGCGCCGAAGCTGTCGTAGGGTGAGCTCCAGCTGTTGCTCAACGAGCTTTGCGAACTCGGCCTGGGCATGCTTGCACCTATGAACCATGATCAGTCAAATGCCCCAATATTAAATGAATCTCAACTCTCTCTTTCAGAAAGCTCTGGTCGCTTTCGGAATACGAGCGGATGGAATGGAAGCTACCTACCCCGCTAATTCAGCCATATACGAACAGGGGATATCATGGACCTCCACGTAATCATGTGAAGTAAGCTGCAGGACGTGTGGTGAACAATCCATCAAAGTCTCGTCACAGTTGAGAACCACGACGACGTGGGATGGGGTATCCAGGCTTGGTTGATCGAATACGAGGGCTCCACAGTCTATGTAGTATTGCACCACCGCAAGTGAGTGCGGTACGACCTTGGCATGCTGCATGAGCGCACACTCGGACAATATGGACATGTAATGGTTCCAGAATGTGCGGACGAAATAATCGGGTACTGCAAAGGTGAGACCTTCGAGCCTCAAGGACGAAAAGGTATCAGATGGTGATGATGGTTGGCCTTGTCGCAACAGAGTCGCGATTGTGTGCTCAATGTTTTGTGCCTCTGTTTCGCATTGAGAGCGCATACTTCTCTCATCGCTAAAGATTAAATGCCGTTCATGCTGCATCTCAGGGCCAAGCTCAATAATCCAATTGCGTGGCTGAGGCACGTCGACCGTAAATGAGGAGGTATCGGTAAGCGGCGACTGTCTGCGGCCGAGATATGGATTCATCTTGCGAGCGAATTTCCTCATGCTTAGAGAGGAAGTTCTTGTGGGTAATGATGAGGATGGGTTCATCTAGTGATAGATGTCAGCAGCCATAGTATGCTTTGTGCGGCTGGGGGGCCATTAATGGGACACGTACTGGTAAGTTGCAAATCGTGACGGCTTCGTACCCACTATTCAGCGCAATAGAGGTAGTTGCTTCAAACCGAACGGAAACACCAATGAAATGGGACTCTGGGTCGGGATATTTCCTCAGAACTGGCAGAAACTGTGACGAAAAAGAGCCGAGCGGGCGCAGACCTCCAACATTGCCAATGTCTTTCTGAACAGTCCACCTCTTTCTAGACCGATCTAGGCATGGCAAATCAAGGGCAGCGTTCACCCTTGTGGTTGGTTGCAGATAGCTAGAAAACGGAGTCAAATACTTTGAAGGGTCGGGACCTGAATGTCCCGCTCCGGCATCGTTTGCATGCACGACCTCAAGAGTGGAATAGAACTCATCGCCTAGCCCCTTGTTGACTTGTTCGATGAAAGGTAGTGGTGAGCCTGAACGTTCAACCTGAGGTATTGGGTCATCTGGAACCTGGGCTGGGCGAACTCCTTGAGCTTCCTGGACTCTGTCAATGAGCCGTTGATGAGACACGGGACGACAGAGAACCCGTCCAGAAGTCGTTCTGGAAGGTGCTCCTGCGCTGGCCACATCAGGTTCCGGGTTTTGGGATTGGCCCGCTGGAACCTCGGCATTCCCGTCATGAGCTAGCTCTTGTCTGCTTGCCTCTCTCGTGGAGGCGTTTCGGCTTGGTTGGGAATGACGCCTGCCCAGTGGACTATTTTCTTCCTCCGAAAAAGCACCGTGAGGATGCAGGTGCTGGGGAGACGTTGGTCCCATCCTTCTAGAGAGATCGGCCGACTTGCTCTGCCCATGCTTCTTTGGTGATATTGGCCGAGGAGGCAGACCCGATGTCACGGCAGGTGGCACAAGCATAAAGGCTGGACGTCGCGGCTCGGAGCTTTGTTCTTGTGTTTGTGGTGTATAGTTGAAGCCAAAATTCTGCGCTGCTTGAAAGGCAGGTGGTGGTGCGAACATGCCAGGGCGTGGATGTGCTTGGATGTATTCGTTTGTCGGAACCTGAATATTTGGCACATTCGCAGGGGCAATCGCAGGATTTGGAACAGAGCCAATTTGCACAACAAATTCTTTGCCCGTGTCCGACTCGTAAATTGTGGTCCCTCTTCTCTCGTCTCTTTCAGCTCGCGTCAATCCATCCGACGAGGTATTGGGAACAAGAGTCCTCCAGTTATCGGTTGATTCCCGTGTGGATGATATCTGCTCAGAAGATGTAGGCGATTGGGGGCTGGTCGGAGTCTTTGGCGCTTCATCGCCGTTCTGGTCACCCTGATCCTTTTCGCAGAATATGGACTTGATCAAACTCTCGTGGTTAATGAGGTACAGTGTAGGAGATTCCACATTTCCCGGAGTTGGAGTCCATCCTCGCGGTATGGAGTGGCGAACAGCTTCCGCCTCCAAAGCGTCGCCTCTCTTCTCGCAAATGGCAGCGAAAACCCACAAGCACTCGTTATAGTCGTGGTTTCGGTTGCCGATGATCTTTTTCTTCCCTTGAAGGACCGTCTTGCAGGTGTCATAGGCCTCGCTTAAGCGATCGCCCTCTAGGTGAGCAAGAGCAATGGCTTGCAGGAGGTGGAATATGGGAAGATTAGAAGCCGACTTCGTTTTTCGGAGCGCCGATATGATTCCAGATGCATGGTCCCATTTCCCTTGCAGGCAGCAGCACAGTGCCAGCTGCATCTTGAGTTGTTTGAAGCCTGTGCCGCTGTCGCCAGTTGATCGCTCCACGGCCATGCGTAAGAACTGTTCTGCCTTGCTATAATCCTTCGCCATGAAGCTGGAATATGCAAGCTCTTCAAAGTTTCGTAGAAAGTCGAGCGCAATATCGTCTTCATCATCGTCGGATTCTTCCTCTTCTTCTTCTGCCAACACTTGGGCCTTGTCCTTATTCCCATCTCGGGGCACGTCCTCCGTAACTGAACTCGCTAGAGTAGTCACGCTATCATCATGACTTGAATCAAATGTGACTTCCGTCATGCTGTCTTCTGCGGACTCATTAATTGTCGCGAGGTCATTCCATCGTTCGATTCGCTCCCTCAGGGCGTCTGTGATCCCCCCAAAGTCGCTGCCTCCCCAGTTTGAGCCCATTGACCTCCGATCTCCCTCTACGTATTGCGTGCTAGCTGCCGAGCTTGCTCTGCTGTGGAAGCTCTGGGCGGCGTTTGCGAGATTCACGAGGTTCTTGTTCAGCCGTGCAGAAAAAGAGTCGGGGTTTACCTCCTGTCGATGTGCAACTCTCAAAGATTCCTGCACAAGCCCCTTTAAGTGATGCAATTCCTGAAACAGGTTTTCTTGGGACACGTTCGTTCGGAAAGTCAATGACCTAGGGTGGCCATAATTAGCATTTGTCAAGTAGGTCACAGCAGAGAAGAGAAGAGCAGAGCACTGGCGCGCTTACTTACACGCTGACGACGGCCAAAGAGGTCTGTATAGCGCAGTTGGACTTGTATATCTTGCTAGTAAAATCATCGATCTCTTCCTTGTGAAGTGAGATTTTGAAATGCATGCTTGGCTTCCTCAAGAGCCTTGAGAAATTTCCAGCGCTTGATTCGGTTTCTCCGCAAAGGTCCATAAGCAGCGTATTCAGCCCATTAATGTTAACCTCGCAATCTGAAAGAGCGGTTCTGATCTGGTTCCACATGTCTTCGTCCAAATGCGCAAGTGTCAAAGCCTGTGATTGACATTGCTGAACCATGTGCTCAACAGATGTGAGGAGATCGGTGAGCCTCGTGACCTCCTTGGAGAGCTCGCATATTCTGGAATCAACATTTTTGACGTCTTTTACCAGCTCGTACAGCCATACCGATATCTATAAAGTCTTTATTAGCCACTCCCCTTCATGCTACATCCGAGAAATGGATGGATTGTGAACAAGCCTCTACATCAAACCCGCATAGAGTGAGGAAAGCCATACCTTCGCTGTTGATTGAGCCAATGACACCGCAGACACAGTGATGGAAAGTGGATCCATCCTGTTATCTAGTATGCAAATGGTGACAAAAACTAACGTAGTCCGCTTGCGACAGTCATCAGCCGTAGGAGGGAGAAATGAGGTAAAACTGCTTGGCCGAACATGGGGGCAGTGTTCTGGATAAAAGGGCGAGGGGTTTCTCAGCCTACTTCAACACACCATCTCAGTAATGTGGCGTGCCAAGCTAGTGGAATCCGTTCGCAGAAATAGCCGGTTTGATTGGCTACAGCAGTGCGACATACAGAAGTCAGCTGAATAGTTCAGAGAGCTGAAAGCCACCCCCAACGCTCATGCCGTCCATCAAGCGACGCATTAGATGCGTCCATCTACCAAAAGATCAGAAAAAAGTGGGATCCATGAATTATCTTACATCGACATCGGATCGGATCGACAAAATGGAAGCACCTTCTAATTGATTATGCTTCTCAGGCTAGACCAACAAGTCTTAGTGGTGGTGGCTGACAGCCTAGTAAACCCGGCTGAGACAATTAGACACAAGCCAGGCAATTGGCGTTGTCCTCGTGAGACAGACTTTATTTGGCCAATGAATTGCAAGCCTGGCAACACTTGGTTAAACCCAAAATTATGCAAGTGTTTATGCAGCGGCAAACACCGAGTATTCGGCTTTATGCAAAGAATCGGCCATCAATTGTTCTTTCTCACACAATCAGGCATATTGTCTCTTGCTCGACATTCTAGAGGGAAGTTATCGCTTGGCAGTAAGAATGTCCCCTCGTCAGAAGCGTTTTGGTGTATTTCTGAGACCAGGCATGACATAAAAAAGTTCTTTATCGCGCCCATTCAGCCGACACAATTGAGCTCAGCGAACGAAGGCAACACAGTTCACAAACTTTACGAGCAAACATGTCGGGGGTAACCATTCAAAAATATAAGAGATTCAGAGCAAACCATTTACAGTAAAGGGACTACACTTGGCGCTCATTGTGGACATTTAAACAAAAGTACAACGGGTTAAATGATATAGGGTAGTTGCATTCCAGCCGATTCTTCCAACCAGGGTCTCTCAAAAACCCCACTCAGCTGCAGACAACCTGGGCGAGAGCTGGCCAATTAGACGACAGCTCCCTGCGTTTGAAAGCAGGCTGGTGGGCTGCCAAGTGGCCACAGATAGTCCACCACATCGGCTTCGGAGATTCACTTGCATCTAACGGATGGGAAATACCGTTGATCTACATTTTGCATCCTCCTTTCGAGGATCTCGGCCCAAAAAGCTGGGTTGGGCTGGGTAGACAGCCACGAACAGGACCACTTTTCTCCTCCAGGTGGATAAACGCCACAAGAGCTTCGGCCACCGGCTGCTCGCCACGTAATTCTGCATCTTCATCTGATCGGTCCACGGAAGCAGTTGGGTAGCAAAGCAGAACTGCCGGCCACCGTTGCCTGTCGACGGCCCAAAGCCCATCGTCTTGGCTGCGCTCTCCCACGTAAAAGTCGGTCTGCTCGCCTTGGCCTTGACCGTTCGTGACCCAGCGTTATATACTCTTTCAACCCGGATCCTAACAAGAGGAGTATGTTGACGCCCGATGCTTCTGCATGGGCTCCAACCTTTTTATGAATTCTGTGCCGCCTGTGCCAAGAAAGAGTTGTACTTTAATGATCCATAAACACCAAAAATGAGCTTCTATTATCCATGTTATTGCACGCACACATGCCCATACACGCCGACATATGCATATACCTACCCACCGCGGTATGCACACACTCCACCTGACTACTGGATGCCAACGACACCTCCTCCACCGCCCGTTTACCAGCCCGGTTACCTATATGCCTCGGTTTGTGACCGGTCATGTCTAACCTGGTGGGAACCGGTTGTGCTAACTACATTACAGCCTGCGTCTTTGAAATCGACACGAATACCCGGTGAAGGTTGGTGCTGGTTGCTGTGCTTCAAGCAAAAATACTGGCGATACCTTGGACAAAGATTCGGCCCCAACACTCGCGACGAAATAAATACTCCCCGAGATCTTCTATTAGACTATGCGATGTCTCACCCGCATATGGTATCATCCCGATGCGACCTGAAGGAAGAGTGCATAGGGCCCAATTTATCTCACATATCTATAGGAGGGGTCTGGTCGGCTTGGGACATACTCAGAACCTGATGGCGAGCTTGAGAAATAATTAAAGACTCCAGTAGGAGAAGGTATATGCGGTGGAGAGAATGGCTCAAAAGGATAAATCCCGTCTTCTCATTCAGAAAGGATATTTTTTATGTATCGATACGAGCTACACTCAGTCGCTCCGAGTTGTTTACGCCAGCTTTTACCGCATCAAGCCGGCGCTTAATTATTGTTGCATTTTCCAGACATCCAGCGCCCCAGTATTCGTCGGAGTACTTTCCAATGATCTCCTCTAGCTCCTCCCGGCGATACGCACCCGCGACCGACCCCCAGGCCACTGCTAACATTATATGGATAAAGAGACCCCCAAAGGGTCTAAAATCGTAACATTCCTCATTCATCATGATGACCTCGTCGCAGAACCAATGCGACTCTTGAATGAGGCGAAAGTCCTCGGCGACCGTCCTGCAAAGGCCGTTTAAAATGTTGAGCATGATCAGCAGCTGGCCGTATCTTATCCGGTACGAGACTCAGAGCCGTTTTGCCGCAAGTGGAGCGTCGGATGCAGCACCTGCGGCCGCCATCCTATTCACGTTGTGGCGAAGGAGGGGCTTCTCCATGCACAGGAAATCATAAATGGAGTGGATCCTTTGTATGTTTTTTTTCGGCTCCTTGAAAAACAGGAATACCTCGGGCCAAACCTGGAGGTCTGGCTCGCCTCGGGTGTATTTCTGTGGTCGCGGGCCGCCCACCATATCGACAATATGCCACATCCACGGATCCAGCGTAATTTTGGGATTCAATAATGCTGCCCATATCTGTATGCCATGTCAGAGGATTTTAGACTACTTCGTGATCTTGATCAGCTTGGTTTACTTACAACAAGCTGACAGATACCGTAAACATGCCCCGGCGGAATTTCTGACAATTTCCCCTCATAAAAGGCATCTCTAAGTAAATGTGTCATCACCTCGCGGTGTTTGGCCGCAAGACCCTGCTTAGGGCTTATCCATTGCTAATCACCAATGTCCAATCAGTAACTGGCCCTGTCGACTCTCTCCAATGTGCTTGCCTCGCAAATATAGACTTGATACACTGTTTGTATCCTGGTGGCAACGGTCTCGTCCGAGTTTTGTAACGACACCCGCAGCGCACTTAATGCATCGACATACTTCGCGAGGGCCTTGACCCGGGGTTGCTGGTACTGTATCGCGCTGTAGGCCGTGGCCAATGCCGATGCGGAGACATCAAAAGCGGGCCTCGGCGATTTCCCTTTCAAGCCGCCGCGATGGCTGGCGGCGGCGGAGGAAATGGTGTCAAGAGGGCGCACCTCGTGCTTGACGTCTCCAATGCCAAGAATGTAAATCCAGGGAGACGGGACGCGGACGTTGTGGTTTGGGTTGAGTATAAGAGTGGTTTGGTGACCGGGCGCCTGGGGCGTCTCCGATTTGAATGTCCAGCGCTTGGCGCCGCTCCCGACGCAGGGGATGCCGAAACGCTTACATCGCCCGCAGATGGGCTGAACTTTGTCGCACTACATGGTCATCAGTTTCCATCTGATTAGTTCATGCTTTTCGAAACCCATAACGTACCCCTTTCTTTCGCCGACGACAGGATTCGCAGCCTCGACTCTTGGGAACTCCCGTCATGATGATGATGGACAGCGTGGAAATGGACCAAGTTTTCGTGGAGGGAGTGGTTTAAGCGAAGCCTTACGAGGGCGCGCGCCTTGGTATTTATGGGATCACGGACTATGCCTAGGAGATTAATCGCGATTGGGAAAAACGGGGCACAGCCGAGATATCCCCCTGGCCTTTAGTGCTGATGCTGATCGGGGCTGCGGCCGGTTGGGGGGCGCGCGGTCAGGTCTGGTGGTTCGGGGAGTCCTATGTCAAGGGATATTCATGGTCACGAAAACAGAGGTTGGATGAAAAAAAGGGACAATACGCTCCGTTGCGTGGTTCGATGGCTACATCAACTTGTTATTTTGGTTGCAGCCTCCCGAACATGAGCTTGGGGAAACATGAACCCAACCGGGTGCCAAGTTGTGAAAATGCAAAGTGTTAAATCCATGTACCTGTCATGCTTAATGGACTGGGGTGGATAATAGTGAACCGAGCTTTTGGCTCAGGTGTGACATGAGGGAATGTTGTGCAGTCTTCAAGGTCCATTCTATCGCAAATCGCGACATCTCTTTTGGATGCATGGATCCGAACGTGCCCCAACATAAGGAATTGGCCCTCGACAACTTGTTTCAGCATGATTCCTTCAAAAGCATGTCCAGGGCCAGCATCCATGGCCGAAGGCGCTACGGGTGGTCAGTCTGTCCGTGGCCCAAAGCGGCAGCGGAATACGTAAGCGCACGTTTGACGGATAATCTTTTGCAGATTGGATACTACTTGAAATTCTCAATCTCAATATTATCCCAGTTTATCTTGTAACGTGTGATTTGCTCGGTTCTTGGTACCATATTCCCGCCCTAAGTCCGAAATGATCGATGATGACAGCCCCGTGGGGTTGAGCGCCGCATTTCTCACCGTGCGGCCATGCAACTCTACCGGAGTCACTCATACGTACCGAGATGGAAAGAAATGGAATCATCAGATTCAACTGCAAGGAGAAACACAGGGGCAATTCATCAGCTGGTAATTGAAGTGCTGGTGGCGAGTAATGCTGGCAATTTTCTGTGTAGGGTAGGTAATGTGGTCCAATGGCTGCCCCACTTCGCAAGCAAAACTACTGGAAAAGAAATTCAGCCGTTGCTGAAATCTTCTCCTGTGTCTCAATTTCTCTCATTCGGTGGGAATATGTAAACCACTGGATTCAGTCCAGGGCTGGTAAGTTCGATGGCTCTCGCGTTTCGATGGATTGGCGATCGTCATTACAGTCTCACATCGACAGGAGCTCCACACCGTTCTTCTCAAGATCTCCACTTGGTTGATGGAACATTTTTAGATTCCCCGTCATGACCGCACAACAGAAAAATTGGCCCATCGGTTTCATGGTCTAACGGTTATGACTGCGGATTCTGATTCCGCCAGCGAGGGTTCGACTCCCTCTGAGACCTTTCTTTTTGGACCAAGGGCCTCTGTGGATTGCGTTGCCAGCGTTCCTCTACGGAGTTCAGCCTTTGCGATTTTTGGCAAGTTGGCACGGGCTCAATATGGCGTGTCTGGATTACGCAGCCTTTTGGCACCCTCCAGGTGTAACGTTTTGGGTAATCCCCGAACCATTAAGTGAAAGATGCACAGGGCGCGGAGTGATCGTGTAAAATAGTTGTCTGGGCGACCACAGCAAAGAAAACCTTCGAATACGGTCCTAGAAATCACCCAATTTATCTACCATAGTGAAAAAAAAGGGAGTTGTCTGTTTGAGATTTTTGTATGCATCTTAAACGGCGCGGTCTCGCCCGCTGTGAGGAAGAATGGTGCACTTTAGGTCTTGGTTGTGTCAAAGATGGAGCATCGTCGTATGACATGATACTGCTGAATTGAAAATTGGAAAGTTGATTTCCAAATGCCGAGAAAGTTCAATCTGAGATCGCCAAATATGTATAAAAAATCAACTGAGTCAACAAACTACACTGCATGTCTTCCAGCAATCGCGCTAGTGGTCCAGCTCAACATGTTCACATATGTCTGAGCGGAATTCAACCATGTCGGTACCAAATAACTCTTAGTGATCTAGTGTCATTGAAGGGCCAAAAAAGCCTGAAAAAGGAGCATGCCTGAGGCCTTGCGATCGTTCTGTGCATCGGTAGCTGAGCTCGATGGGAACTTGTTGGAAATCGAGTTGAATTTCTCGATAGCCTTGGAGGCTCGCTGTTCGTAGCACAATCCAGGGCTCCCCTGAGATTCCGGTACACTAATTGCCAATACTACTTCTTGGAATGCTGGCTGGCTTAGGTAGCGTCTGAGCGAAAGCGAAATAGTCCCCTCATTAGATGTCTCGGATGAAGAGAGCTCCTGCTGTCCTGGCGAAGCGGGTAAAATTGAAGGCTTTTTCTTAGCGTAAGTCGTTGTAAATATCACGCAGAGAAAGCCAACGTAAGGGCCAAGGAGTCGTACATTTGAATGGATATTGGCGTGCCGGGGTATGATGTTGCGCGATTCGAGATGGTTTGGATGGTTGATGCACTCGACTCAAAATGGGTGGGTCCGATACTCATATACAATTGAGATAGGCAAAGAACTGAGTCATGCGCTTGAACTCAAGAATGTAGATAAAGAGATGAGAGGAAGAAGAGGAGAGATGGGAAATGTCACAAGGGCCTCAATTGTCCATCCCACAAGACTAATAATCGAGCCTGGCAGTTAAGGAGAGGCCTATCCCAAGCCATTTCGTCACCATTCATTTATGTTGATTTCTTGCGTTCAAGGTTACTTGAACTGAGAAATAGTGATATAAAGGTGATTGATGTATCTAGAAAGGTCTAACGGACTTCTGAGAGGCCTCAGAGTATGTGACCTGTGTCAAGTAGCGTTCCAACGGGTGGCCACTGTCTTCACGTATCATGAGTGCCTCCGCTTCTCTCCAGTCGGGCCATGGCATAACCAATATTTTGGTAATACCGGCACTAAATTTAGGAATGGAGCGTGAGTACAAGATACCATGAGAGATTGAGAGGCAGATGTTGCGGATTCATTTAGCTTTACTGACTAGGCGCGACAAGGGCTATCATGAGAGCGACACGTTGCAAGTCCGATGTCTCGATCCGCTGCATGTACGCATACATGGAATGGCTGTCCTCGGCTACAATTGGATTCCTGGACACATATCAATACAGGGGAGTGGGAACCATGCGTGTCGAGAATGGCTGTAATGGCAGAGATGCGGAGGAGGCCTGGGAGAGTCCCAAAAACACTTCGTCGTTTGCCACAGTGGGTACAGGACCATGGTGAGAGGCAGACCCTTGGACGCACAAGCGGAAGCCTGGGAAGTACAAGGCAAAAAGTGAATCAAACAGGCCCGATCCAAGAGGTTGAAATGGGAGAATCGCTACCCATCTGCCAGCACTCTGAAGCAGACAAGGAGACATCAGGCTGGCTTTTGTTGTGGTGCTGTGGCTGCCTCAGGCTGCCATCCCACTTCATTGTAATTGGACAGATGAAGCCCGGAGAAGCAATGACAATGTTCTCTTGCTTCTCACACACAAACCATCTTCCAGGGATGGACATTTGGAATTTGAAAGAAGAATATGTCTAATCTAGAACAGATCCGAGCTGTATGGCGTCGGACATGTCTGTTCTTGATGAATTCTTACGTGAGCCACAGGTAGACGATTTGTAAGAGCGTAGGTAGGTGTAACATGTTGGCGAGTTTCATTGGCCAACACTAATCCTGACTAATTCTGTCAATGATATATATTAGCTGTTTGATAAGTCGCAGTCATTCTCTCATATCTTTTACATTATAGCACATTTATGCGTATTCAACAGCTCTTCTCTAGACTGCTTGACGCCAAAATCGCCGTGGATACCGGGCGTTAATTCCATCAAGACTAGCAAATGACCCAGCTGTTGGGTCAGAACCTTGCGTCGAGCTGAAGAGCCTTCGACGAACCAAGACTAGCACTGTAGCAGCGATTTCAATCACATTCCAGTGCATTCCACATTGGGAATAGGAACACAAACTTTCTGCTCCAAAGGCTTGTCAGCGGCCGAGGATATTTCCCAAATTCACGGTCTTCTTTAACTTCGAGACTAGAGGGACAAGATCAGCGAGACTCATACCTGGGCTGGATTTGTGGCAACGAACGACGCCACTAGCCCCAGTGTTAAGTTTGCGACTCACCCTTAAATCGCTACAGCGCCCACATTACTTGAGACCGAAATGGTCTCGTCATTGATTTTAATTCCAGTGGCCGGTTCGACTGAACAGCAAGCGCCGTCCAGAATGACTACCCATCACGACATTATGTCTCAAGGCCTATAGCACGAGATACCAACATGCGCAAACCACCCAAACCCGCAGAGGCTCTGGTACGAAGCCCAAGTCAAATGGGGCGACTGTTTGAGCTGACTTATTGACCGACAGGCGGTGATATTTCTTCTCTTAGGAATCGCCACCGCTGCCATCGCTGCCCGCCTCTATCTACGCCTCGGCATCCAGAAACGACGGCTTTTATCGGGGGATTTCCTGATATGTGCAGCATGGGTCGCTGGCTGCGGCGCCAGCTTGACGAATATTCGTCTTTATCAAATCGGTGCACTTGAGCCCAAAGTTGTGACTAACATTGACGACTTTGAAGGGAGTTCGACAACTATTTCCGAGATCATAAAGGCAAATACATATATACCCCTTCTCTGAATCCGTCGAAAGATCAAGGTGAATAACAGGGACTTTAATCAAAAATAGATCATCTGGCTGGCTCACATTCCATTCTTCACCGCGACACACCTTTGCAAGGCAGCGCTGCTGTCGGCTTACTCGCCAATGTTTACAGAATTCATGCCAAAACGACGAATTATCTTGAATGCCACCATTGTGTACGTTATTCTTGCCTACATATCTACTATATGTATAGTCCTGTTCATTTGTGTACCCTTGGCTTCTGTCTGGTAAGTCTGCTTCTTCCTTGGGCCTAAAGCCCGCAGGTGCGACAGTAGCTCATCGCTGACAATGCGCTGCTAGGGACTTCGACTCCAATACATGCGAGGATTCGGCAATAAATAAGTTCTTCGAAATTACTTGGATCCTTAACCTCGCAGGCGACGTTTTTAGTAAGAGGATCACAATAAATTACCACCGATCGAGACTAATCTTTCTAGCCTTTTTGCTACCGTGGCTAATAGTGCCGAATTTGGAACTGAGATTTGGCCTCAGAGCTGGCATTTACTTTACCTTTGTTCTGGGATTGGTTACGATAGTATTCTCTATACTTCGTTATGTTTCGATCAGGCAATCTTCCCACGGGAAAGCCGGTGCATCCATAGGTGTCGTCAGTATGTCTCAGGTTGACTCATGTGGCTTGGGAGAAGGTTAACGCAGACAGTACTTTGGACCTTTACCGAGTGCAATTTAGGTCTTATCATCGCATGCATACCGTCACTTGGGCCATATTTCAACCTCCGACGGAACGGCAGCGACCGGACGCCAAAGAAAGATTCTGAAAAGGCAATGCCTGCCCGCGGAGGATCAGAGCCACAGACTGAAGGCACATGGACCGACAACGGGAAAAGTGTGGCGACAAGATCTTCGGTGCTGCAGGATAAAACGTGGGATAATTCAGTGTCGTATGGAAAGAGGAATAGCAGCACGGTTTCTTCTACTAATAATGAACAAAGGAGTGATGAAGTGGCATTTGATAGATAGGGTCATGGAAAAAAAAGCAAATGTTTCGGCTGCTTGAATAGCATAAGCTTTGAAGTTTCTGGACAACCGTCAGATACAGATATACGCATCTGCCGGCCTTTAGTCGTAAAAGCCTAAAATCTCCCCAACTACACTTCTATAAATACCACTTGGGTCAAAATTCTCCCTCACAGTCTTAAAACGTGCAAGATTCTAGTATAGTTAGCCACTGACGTCTGTCTAACGGTGAGCCACATACCTCAGGATCCAAATTCTTAACGGCTCTCTTGAATACGTCTCTAGTGTTCTTTGTCCAGTGAGGCCGGCAGGGGAATTCATCCACCAACGTATTGGCAAGGTTGATATCTACTCGGTCAGTATCTGGCATTCGAGCCATATGCCTGATTCACTCACAGAAATCTTCATTATATCGCTTGTGGTCGCCAACTGTTGGTCGATACGAAGGAAAGTCAAACATGATGGCACCTTTGCTCCAATCCTGGCCATCTACTGTATCGTACGTCGACTGGCCGAGGAAGTCGTAATGTGGCTTGCTGAATTTAATATTAATCCCGCTTCTGTATGTCGAAGTCATGAAGATCAGCTTCTTTGCCTCGGCATCAAAAAGCTCACGGACTCTCTTGAGCATCGCGTTTGCGCGCGTCACAGGGAACGCGAGCTCCAGCGTGTACCCGCGGAGGTCGTAATCCCATTCCGGCTTTTGATCAGGATACAGTCCCCCAATGAGAACGTCGTAATTGTAGCCGTACACTGGCCATTCCGTGATCTCTTCATTTGTGGACTTGTCTCGGAAATTAGGCTTGTCCCATAAGCCGAAGAAAATTTCCTCGGCGAGCCAGTTGGATGATGGGAGGTACTTGCCGCTGTCCAGGAGGGTGCGTGCTGCGACAGCCTCAATTTCAGATACAGAAAAGGTAGACTGGAAACCTTGTTGGGAATTTTCTTCTACTGAGACAGAGTCATAGTAGCGCCAGTGGAACTTGCGCTTGTACGGCCACCACTAGACTTGCATTAGAATGAGTGCTGAGGTAGATACAGGAGGCGTACCCAGAAGTTGGCTGTAAGATACGGCGAGATCATGCCGTAAATATCCCCATCAAGTACATCATTCTCATCAAGGCTAGCTCAGATTAGACACATAACAACAGTGCAGATTCTCTTCGCACTTACGTTTTTTGCATGGCCCACACTTTTGTCTCTGGAAACACCTGCATTTTGATCCGCGCGATGATCCCCAAAAGCCCAAGAGATGTCGAAGCAGCCAGCCAATCGTCATTCGATTCATCGCGCTCAATGTGTCGAATTTCTCCCTTGCCGTCAATGATGTCAAGGGCCAGTACCCCTCCGACTACCGCTGCGTCTTCTCTGAGGGATGTTCGATGTGCGCCCATGGCGATGCTTCCTCCTAGACTGATGTTCCAATTGACCAAACCTGTCCCGATATTGGCGCCATTCTCGTGAAGATATTCCGCCAATTGAAAAAAAGTGACACCAGCTTCTACCATTACCGTTCCTGCGTCAAGGTCCAGGTCCCAAATCTTATTCACATATTCGGTGCGAATGATGACTGTCTCATCATCAGAGCATTGCGTATCATACCACATATGCCCTTTCGCTCCAGCACGGACCTGCAGTCCCCTGCTGGCTGCATCTTTTACCAAGTCCACAATATCATCGACACTCGTAGCATTATAAACGTTGGTAACATTATAGCAAGAAGGGTGACCTTCCCCGTCGAAAGTGTTGTATTCAAAACAAGAGGACAGACCAAAAAAGGCGGCAACAGCCAGGATGTAGGATGGAGGATGCATGGTACAGGATAAATTAAAAAGGCTTCTCCTTGCCTTTCTCGCCAGGCTTTAACAAGTGCATTTATATTCAGGTACGGTGCAGCTTCGAGCAAACTCACGACCACCAACCACGTGAGTATCGCCAAAAGTCAGCCGAGGCTGTTATTTTGTATGTATTATCGCGCTTTTCTTAAGCGTCATTCATTACGAGTTATGGCATGTGACGTGCAGAGTTGATCTGCGTAGTATTCTGGTAATTGTCCGTAGTGAGGGGAAAACCAGTCGTGTGCTTCCCGTTAAGCCTGTCATTAAGTCTATTTATCCCTGTGAGCCCCGGGCTTAGCTACCAAATCGCGATGTATATGCAAGCCTGGTATTATGTTGATTGCAGGGATTACTAGGATCTTTTGGAGACGATTACCAACTGGGTGATGGAATGTTAGCCGATGTACAAATGCGGAATAGATGAGGGGAAGTGTGCTCTTTGTAGTCACGGATACCCCCTGTCCGTCCCAAGCAGCGACATCGGGTCACAATCCATTTTTGACCAGGCATTTAGTTTTCTCTTACTACTAGTGCTCGGTCATTAACAGCCAAATCTCCCTTGTCGATGATTCCAAAATAACCGGGGGAAAAAATTAGACTCTTAGTACGTCCAAAGCTGAGTAAAGAGAACTAACATGTACCTATAAAAACATGATTAGGTTTTTTTAGTTTGATAGACTGGCCTACATTCCGTCTATAATAAGATTTAGGGTGATGTGCATGGCATGGTTTTTTGCTACTCTGTCACGACGGTGGTGCTACAGGGTAACTCTCCCACAATTCTGAAAGGGCGATCGGGCTCTATCACGACAAGAGCACCATCGAAGAAGCCAAATAGAAGAGGAATGAAGTGTCAAAAAAATATAATTTAAAAATTTCTCATTCATCCTTCGATATTCTGCAGGACTATTCGGGGGTATGAGTAAATCTTTATCTACAGGGTAGCTAAGAATGTTAGCATGTGCTCGGACACCACGGGTTGGTTGCATTTCGGTGAATGGTGGGCGGAAAATAGTCCCAAAAATAAGGAAGAAAATCAAGAGCACGAATGAAAACTGTGTTCAAGTGGCGACCGCAGTTCTGATTAATATTAACGCGCATGACTGGTGAATCCTGAGCAATATTTCAAGATCAAACGTCACATTAACGGCGCCTTCTTGGAAGTGACTAGGCGCTTCTAAAATTTAAACCCGTCGCCATAGATCTTACCTACGTCTGAGTGGTTCATGATTAGTAGTAACCAGCTGCAGTGTCCGTTATTACCCTAAAGCAGCCCTGCCGCGCTAACATGACGATCCGCAACGGCTCAAATTAGCACCGCTGCTCTCACCCTTTGTCCACCTTGGTGTAATAATGCTCTAGATATTTTGGTAGATAGTTTGGAGTTGAACAAGATGAATACTTTCAATCGCCGTCCATTTATTCACTTGAATTGAACAAACAAGATCCTTTTCATTGATTCAACCACACTTAGCACTTGCATCGCCGTTGACGCTTCAAAAATGCGCTCTAGCACTGCTGTCCCTCTTATTGCTTTTGTTGCAAACGTTTCTGCCTCTATCAGTTGGCTAACAATTATATATGATAAACCCACTACTACTGTGATGACAACGGATGTTACAACAACACCAGGCTCAGATGACCAAAGTGGATACTTTTATGTCTATCCACAGGCAAACTGCTCATATTCAACACTACCAGAGGTTCGGCATCTGTACCTCTCCCAGAACCAAACATGTACATCAATGGGTGTAGATGGCATCAAATCTGTCGTCCTGGGAGACCTTGCGGCTGGATGTCGCGGTAAATGATATATGATTGTCTTCTGCTGCGAATATCAACTGACATAGCGCCAGTGCGCATTTTCTCGTCAGAAGAGTGCACCACAGGCTTGGTTGCCCAAATCTTCAACGGAACATGTGCCCGGGAACCGGCTTTGCATGATAGCTAGAGGGCATGGTCTCTGGAATGTCGAGATTTTATAGCGGTGTGATGCAAGGACTACATGGTTCGATGCATGAAATGTGGCCCAAAATAACTGACAAATTCGGTAAAATGTTTATAGATGGGCTTTTTTGTCATTATCCTGCATTTATGGTGTTTTGATCGGCAGTAAAAGTAGCAGAGGAAGCTGGTATTCTCATCTAGAGGTTTCTGTCAATGGATTGATTCATTCACAGCCCTACTTTTGACACACCAAAGCTTCTTCATTTTTGTATCTGTTGATGCAGCCAGTGTACAACTGCACGTTTGTCGCTAATTCTTGTCATATCACTTTATTTTCCCACTAATATCGGTCAAGAATGTGCGCATGTCGAACAGACTCCTTTGTGCGTTTCCACTACAGCTCAATTCTTCGCTTTCTCCTTCGAGACTACATTTTTGCCCCTTTTCTGCCAAAACTTGGAACTTTGTGAACCGAAACCCATGCCGCTTGCCACATTGCCCAGCAAGAACTTCTGGTTTTCTGGTCATGACGCAACGGAGAACCCTCGTGCACAAGCCCGCGCATCCCGCGGCGTCTGGGACGGGCAGTGCATTCACATGCATAGGCATTGCGAGATAATGCATTTCATAGGCTATTGCACGCCTACGATTGGTCAGTGGTTGGACGTTTAGGGGAATGATTTTCGAATATATGGGTCTGGAGGTTACCCGAGCGAATATTCGCGTGTGAATGGATTGATCCTGGGTCAAAGCGGCTGGACCCGCATCGATCTCGGGACTTGGCTCCAAGCGTGCTCGCCTCAAGTCATTTGGGACGGAGCGTTCAGGTTCCCGAGGATCCGAATGAGTGGTAGCAGTATAAAATCCGTAGCCTCTGGCTCTTCTGGAGATTTGAAATAGACATGAAGACACCGCTGGTCCATGAGAAGCTCTCGCTACTGGATTCTATACAATGTTGCTCGACTCTGTTTCCTTGTCATGGTCTGATGTCAGCTCCCCGTATACCGTTACGGGGAAGCTCATTCTCGTCTTGACAACATCACTAGTTCTCTTTGTCACGTTATTTTCCAGAGGAATATCTTCCAACGTCACCCTGCTCAAGATGCCGTTTGAGTTGTCAGACAGGAGGGTCAAGAGCGAGTTTGTATCGAATGCGAACAAACTTACGGCTAATTGGTTCCATGCCAATCCTGATAAGCCGATGCGGCTCATTGGGGATATGGGCAATTTTACTATTCTGCCTCCTCACATGGCTCAAGAAATTCGAAATGACAAACGGCTAAGTTTTGCTAAGTGGATCTTCAATGTAAGGGAATTATGTTTTTGAGAATACGATGATTGACCTTTTTAGGCGTTTCACGGTCATTTGCCCGGATTTGAAGGATTTCGTGAGGCCACAACGGGGAGCAATATTGTTCAAGCCATTGTCACCAAGGACTTGACCAAGCACCTGAGTATGAACTGGCGATTTCTGATTCACGGCGATGTTGACTAACCGGATCACTTGTAGACAAGGTCACCGAATCTCTTGCTGAGGAAACAGCGCTCTGCTTAGAGGCCCTGATTACTGATAATAAAGGTGAGACCTGCTGCTGCCAATCAAAGAGGGCCGAGATTAATACTACGCAGAATGGCACACTATCTCAATGAGGGAGACAGTCCTCCGCCTCGTCGCACGCATTTCTTCGCGAGTCTTCCTTGGCAAAGAGCTATGCCGCAATGAGTATTGGCTTCGAATCACTCGTGAATACACCGTGACTGGCTTTATGGCTGCTGAGGAGCTACGCTCCTGGCCTGAACTCTCACGTTCCTTTGTGCACTGGTTCATGCCCAACTGCCGCAAGCTCAGACAGGACGTTGCTGATGCCCGTCAAATCATCAATCGCGTCATCGAACAACGCGAAAAGGCAAAGGCTGAAGCTGTGGCTCAAGGAAAGCCTTTACCCGAGTATGATGACGCGATTGAGTGGTGCGAGCAAGCGGCCAAAGGCAGGAATTACGATCCTACTGGTGCACAGCTGTCGCTTTCTCTGGCGGCCATCCATACCACGACTGACCTGCTGACTCAGGTCATGACCAGAATTGCGCAGAACCCCGAAATACTGAAGCCTCTTCGAGAGGAGATTGTTGAGGTACTTCAGACCGAGGGCTGGAAAAAGACATCTCTGTACAATATGAAATTGTTGGACAGTGTTATCAAGGAGAGCCAGCGGATGAAGCCTACCGAAATTGGTAAGTTGTCAATGATCCCCAGTCATGGTCTCACTTTACTAATCATACATGGGTGCAGTTTCCATGCAGCGCTTTGCGTTCGAGGACATCAGGCTTTCCGACGGTACCATCATTCCGAAAAACACTGGCGTGGGCGTGTCATCCCACCGACTGTGGGACCCCAAGCTCCACGCAAATCCCGAAACCTGGGATGGCTATCGATTTCTGAAGCTGCGAAATGAGCCCGGGATGCAGAACGCTGCTCAGCTCGTCACGACAAGCCCGGACAACCTTGCCTTTGGCCATGGCCAGAATGCCTGCCCAGGCCGCTTCTTTGCGGCAAACGAATCCAAGATCGCACTCGTCCACCTAATTATGAAGTATGATTGGGAGATTGCATCGGAGGTAGAGCCTCAAGTTTACAAGCATGGGTTTATTCTGAGTGGAGACCCATCTGTGCAACTACGGATCAGGCGCAGACAGGAGGAGATGAAAATTTAGGTGGCTCTATTATTTCCATGATTTGAACAGATGGAAGTCCCCAGGTTGCAAGGTGCTGCCTAATAGAGGAGCTCTGTGTTGTTATTTGAGATGCTGAGAAGATGTGTGGCATGAAGATATTCTCGCGCATTCTTGTATGAAATGGTCATTCCGCCTTATAAGTATAGATAGGTACAAATGGAAAATCTTGGGTTCGTATGACTGGTAACATATACCCGAGCATGGAATCATGCATGTCGCTGATAAGAAAGACAAGCAACCGTAAAGCTTAGAAACGCGCAAAAAATACACAGCATGTCATAATGTCGTCCTAACCTTTTCATTGCCCTCATCTCCGAGTATGGTGATGACGCGAGCGTCTGCGCTGCTCTTCACGGCGCCGCGTCGTCTCTTCCTGCTCTCTTTCTCGCTCTTGCTGTCGACGGACTTCGTCTATGATGATATTTCTGATGAGAAAGGACTTCAATCTGATCCGGTATTGGAATCAACTTACCAAGCGATGATGGGTCTGCTGGCTCTAGGTGATACGTGTATTGCGTACTGAAATCCATATCGTCTTCATCTATGGCTCTAGATGCGGAGTGAACTCCCCTCGAGCGATAACCAGCGTGTCTACTTGGGGGGATATCGGCATCCGCGACCACAGCCGTCGCGTATGGATACGCGTCGTCATCAGGATAATTTCTCGAATATCTTTGTGCATAGCTATTTGCAGGACTATAGGTAGAACTACTCGCGGAGCTGCTCGGGTAGCTGCTCACAGAGTTGCTTCTGTGACTATTCGCATCTCTAGCTGGGTAGCTGTTATTATAAGGGCTACTATAGCTATTTGTTGGACTGGCCGTTTGTGTGTTGCCGTAGCTGCTTGAATAACTAATGGAGTAATTGTTTCTAGTTCTATTCGAGTGGTCGCGCCCGTAGCATTGTTGAGCTTGATCCCGATCGGATGTCGCAGGATAAGGCCTAGGATCTACCGCAGAGCCTGTATCATCATAAGAACCATCGTCGAAGGCAGGCCTCATCCACGGGGCTGAATAGTCACCGACGTTGGATCCGTACTGTCGGTCGCGAAATGGGTCGTGGTAAGACATGGCGTTGGTGATGTTTGGCCTTGAGACAACTTCAAAATGGGCGCTTATCGACGAGGGTGATAAGAAAGCGTGAGGGAAAAAAAGAAAGAAATTAACAAGTCCCTGGTACCCTGCCCAACGAACTCCCCCATAATTTAATTGCACCCATGATGCGTCATTAAATCTACTGTGGTTGAAAAAGTGAGGCTCTGAATTTAGGCAGCTGTAGCCTTATTTCATCGCTGATTTGTGGAAATCAGCACAGCCGGGCGAAAGTGCAAGACAAATGTGCACATGTCAGCATTTAGCTCGTGCTACGAACGATAACAGTCATGAGGGAGCCGCAATCACATGAGTGCGGATTAAATTCAGGCTGAGCTATTCTCGCAACGCCTCACCATTTCCTCCCCCACCAGAGCCAGCGGATTCATCATGCACGAGTAGGTAACCTTTGTGCAGTTCAGGATTTCATCTTGAGGCCATGATACAACAAGTAAACGAAACCATGAAGCAGCCTGAGGGCTACGATCGGCTTGCTAGGCTGATGGCCGACCATTCAGAATTTGCAATATTCAGAAGATTCGATGCCCTTTCTGTCGAGAATCTCCTGCTCCTCCAGGCGGAGATAGCCGATTTAGAGACTGAGCTACGGGAATTTCAGAAGAATGACAAGGAGTCCGGCCACGACGACAGACACCTGTACGGGCGTGATTGGTTTGCTCTCAAATCCTCTGCCGATCCAACCGCACAAGAAGGAAATGACCCCCGGCAATGGGAGACTATGCTTCAGCTCCGATCAAAATTAGACGAGTATCGTGGGTTTTATTGCGCCGCAAGATTTCCAGCATCAGCTAACCAAGTCACCATGCGGTAGAAAAGGCGTTGCTTCAGCACCGAAACATAGCTAAATTAGGCCACCCCTCGGAAAAAGAGGTCAGGTCTTTGAACACGTGGATGAAACGCACAGATATGGGAGATGTTCGGCTAGTAGGCCGGGATCAAAATATTTGGTCAAATACTCCACTTGAGGACCTCTTATGTCTGGAAGACTCGGAAGGACATGATTTGTTTACCAAGTGGCTTTTGGACTACGCCATTCACGCGTACCACAAACTGATTGGTCGGCATATACACGTAAGTGCAATAGAAAGATACTGGATGGCTATATCCATTGACAATTACGCAGAAAGTTGAAGCAGAGGGTCCTTTGGGTCGAACGATCTTCTATCGCAACGAAAGAGTAGCCAAATTTACCAGGGCCGTATCAACCATTATCGCGTGCATGCTCCCGCTCATGGGCATTCTGATTTTGTACTCGGTGAGCGCCATGTCAAAACGACTTGGCATAATTGTCGGGCTCACTGCCATATTCACCATCTGCATGATTGGAACAACAACGGCAAGCACGAAAGACATCTTCTCAGCGACTGCAGCGTAAGCCAAACTTCATTTTTTTTGTTTTGATAATAGCGGCAAAAGCTGACTGAGTCTAGGTTTTCTGCTGTACTTGTGGTATTTGTGGGCACCAATGATGGGAGCAGTTAGAAACGTTACCTACTGGGGATACTGATTGCATCCGCGCGGTAATCGGACACGGAATGAGAAAGAAACCGATCTTGCGACAAGATATCCACTTGTAAGATTGGAATTTCTGTTTCCACATTAACTTGGATCGATACAGCTCCTTTGAGGATTAGAGAATCCCGAGTGACTTGACAAACGGAATTCTGGTTCTTAAAGCCAATGCCAAACTAACAAGTTTCGTTTTCTTTGCTATAGATACTAGATAGTAATGCGGCACTCTGTCGGGAATGATGGCTCTTGCAGTAGTCACTTCAGATCCCGGCGCAAAATGTGTAGCAATATTCACGTGTCCGATAGAAGCAGAAATAGTTTTCCTAATCACCTAGTGATATCCTTGATTTATTTATACGTTGCCTTTACGCCTTCTTTTACTGACCTTGTAAGTTTCAGATGCATGTCTTGTTTTCCCGCTCACCGCACCAGCTGGTTTGTCGGCGGAAACAATTTCGGAGATGGAAGCCGGAGCGGATTCAAATTACACTATGCCCGTTGTTTTGGAGTCACGAAACCCCTGAAAAGGTGTGAGAAAATGAGGATGGATTCTATTGGCGCTATTTAGAACTATTGAAAGTCAAATTTGAAAATTAGGTCAGAACAAGGATTGTAACCAAGGCTTGGTCTTGGACAATGCCAATACGAGGACTCGAAATATTGATTCAGGGCAGGGCCGAATTAGAGTCAAATTCCACTTGTAAAATCCGATCAGACCCATATCGGCGTTTTCTGTTAGTCTACTGTTACAGCCGCTGGTCAAAGGACCGCACTGAAAGTCACAAGGGTCGGCGTTATCAAGACCTCGATGCGTAATGTATCATTCGCCAGCCCATGTTCAAGCTACGCTTTCATTGCTTTGTTGATTCAAATGCAAATTAATATCTTGTCTTTGATCACAGCCGTGGCATTCATATTAATATCCATAAATCAGATCAAATTGTTCCATGAAATGGTGATGAATCGATGCCTTCCTTGGAATATTTGTCCTCGCTTACACTTGCAGTGCTAAACGAAAGTTGTTTAAATCGGCACCTAGACACGTATTGACCTTATTCACACATATTTCTATCATGTCATAGAATGGTCGGAGAATGTAGTGCGCGAACCCATGCAGGCGCGAAGTGGATCTGCCATCTTGCGATATATTTGTCATCGGAGATTCGACATTCCAGGGTACATGATGAATTAAGCGGTTCCTGAAGCTCAGCTACCTCGTTACATGTTATTTGCATGCCGCAGTATGAGATATAAAACAACCATGGCGGCCGAGTCATCTTGGGACACCGCATCTCATTCAATTCCTTTCCTACGCAATACTTTACCGTAATAACACCACCCAGTTGCTGTGCTCAGAGCGTTTTCAATCTCTCCACAATGCACTTTCCTACCGAAATTGTCGTTTTGCTTGGTTCTATCCATGTCGCGGCATGCAGCAAAGAATATCCTCCTGTTGATGGCAGTCTCGTCGCGCACTCTGGGGATCCTCTAGGGGAATTTGTGGACTATTCAGGATGTATGGGATCCGGATTACAGCTCTGCGTCAGTTTAAAAGCTAATTTTGACTTAGTCAGTCTCTATGTTACAAAACCCAGTGAGGTCAAAGCCAAGCGGGTAGAGAATTCAAACGTGGCCGTGCTGTTCCTGACTGATGTTTACGGCATCCAGCGCGTGGACGCTCAGCTGTACGTATGCACCCAGATAGATCAAGATGAAGCTGAATTTCTCACACCGAAATGTGCAGTCTGGCTGACAGCTTTGCCCGTGCGGGATATATCACCGTGGCTCCGGACCTCTTTGATGGCCAGCCATCCACTGTTGATGTAGATCCGACAGACCCTACTCCTCCGGCCGCTTTGGTGGCGTTTGTTGCAGCTCATGAGCACGATGTCACCGATCCTATTGTCGAAAACGCCATAAGCTATATCCACACGCTTGGAATTGATACCATTGCAGCTGCAGGATACTGCTTTGGCGGCCGGCTAGTATTTCGCCACCTCGGCCAAGGGAGAGGAGTTGACGTCGGCTTTTCGGCCCACCCATCTCTTCTGACCGACGATGAGGTCTTGAACATTGCAGGCCCTCTTAGCATTGCCGGTGCATGTAAGCTCCCCCATATTCGCTCATGTAACTAGATGACAAAATTAATTTTGGTCTTGCAGCAATCGATCCTGCATTCTCAAGCTCGCGCCGATCCGAGGTTGAGTCTTTGCTCGAAGAGACAGGGCAGCCGTATTCTTCAGCAGTATATGGGGGCACCGTGCATGGCTTCGGGACTCATATTAACCTTACCAATCCCGAGGAGAAGGTCGGCAAAGAGGAGGCTTTTTTTCAAGCCGTTCGCTTTTTCCAGAACTGGGCTTAGCTCAAATTTCCCTTTCGGCTCAGAAGGTTCTGGCATAAATCAGAAATCTAGAGGTTTTCCATGGAAGATTGATGCTTTTATTAACGAGGTGAGCTAAAAGGATGTATTATCGTCTCCACTATCGTCAATCAATGGTTGTTGCATATTTGAAGTAGTCCACTCTCCAGTCATGAGATCGTAGTGGGAAATCTTGTGAAATCCATCCTCCACTAAGCCAAATTCCTCCTGTCACAGGAAATGCCAGCATCGTAAACCCTCGACATTGCAAAAAAAAAAAAAAAAAAAACAGGACTTAACTTAGACCGTTTGGGCGGGCGCTCAACCCAGTAAAGCATTCAGCCAGACCGCTATATCTGCCACGTCTCTAATCAATTACAGCTCCAATGATATGAGATAGTTGACATCCATCCTCGATTGCGGAATGCAGCGGGGGCGGTGACGGCTCTTAGCGCGTCCGTGAGTTTAAGTTGTCTCAACGCCGCTCTTGGTGATTGGTGGCCCACACCACTGAATCACGCATGCTCCAATTGCGCTCCGCTCCACCAAAGCGCATGCACGGTAAATCAAATGACGTGCAAACGGCGCAGATATCGTCAGTTAAACTCGAGACAACAGGCCACCACCGCGGATAACCGTTGGCAGTTCATCCGGCCTTTTGTAACGCTCCACCGGCCGCATCGCCACACCAACACGTCTCCACAGTGTCAAACGCGCCCTAGTCTGACTCCACTGAGGCGACATGTTGACAATGAGGCTCCACCTAGGGCGTGCAAATTTTCCCCGGTTCAAAGACAGCACGAGGGGGCTTGGTTGGAGGAAACATTCACATCGACATTGCTGCCATACCAATTGCATTGACTCAGTTGACAGCGAGCTTAACCATCTAAACCTACGTCGCTGGTGATAAATCCTAGCCAACACGCAGGACAGGATCCACAAACCAGCCACCCCGGCAGACTTTTTCGTTTTCTTGTCCTGCAACTTCCTGACCATTTTCATCACACCTGCCAAATCCAATTTTTCAGAACCAAGTTCCCCAGATTCAACGCGGGGCGACAAGATGGGCCCACGGACAATCGACGAGACGGAGCCTTTGCTCAGGGCTGTCGACGAGGAGCAGAAAGTGGATGAGAGCTACAGCCATGACAATCCCCGCAAATGGCCCAGCTCATTTAAGTGGTTGATCACCTCTTTGCTCTTCTTCATGGCCTTTACAGTGTATGACTGCTTCCCCCTCACTCTAGTACGACGCACTAACTTGGTCTCGAAAGAACATTCAACTGCATCTCGCCTGTCCCCATCGCCAGCCGCATTGTCGAGGACCTCAACGGCGGCAAGTCCAACAGATATGCCACCGTGCTCCTCGTCACCATCTGGGAGCTCGGTGAAGCGGCGGGCCCGCTCGTTATCGCCCCGCTCTCCGAGAACTTTGGTCGCTACCCGGTCATTAATGTCTGCAGTGTGCTCTTTGTCGCCGCCACGGCCTTGGCTGCCATGGCTCAGACTACAGGTATCATGATCTTCTCGCGAGCCTTGTCCGGTCTTGCAGTCACTTCCAATGTGCTCGGCCCGGCCATCATCGGAGACATCTTCGAGCCTGATCAGCAAGGATCACCCATGAGCTTGGTGATGCTTGCGCCTCTGATTGGAGGCGCCATCGGTCCAGCCCTTTCCGGCTACATTGCCGAGAGCCTCAGCTGGCGCTGGGTCATCTGGATGAGCGTGATTCTAACTTCGGCCTGTGCGGTTCTCTCCTTGACGTGCTTCAAGGAAACATACCAAATGGCGATCGTTAAGAGAAATGAGAAATCGTTGATCAAGACCAAAAATACCACATCCCTTGAAGCTAATATTCCCGTGAAAGAACCTGTCTCCAGTAACGCAAGTGGTTTTCTCGAGTCCATCGTTCGACCAGCGGCTGTTCTTGGCAGCTCCCGAATTCTGCTAGGATTGGGCCTTGTTGGCGGCTGTGCTTACGCGCACTACTACAACCTGACGACGACACTGCCCGAGATTCTGGAGGACAGCTACGGGCTCTCTTCCTCCCAAGTTGGCGCATCCTTGTTTGCTTTTAGTGAGTAACTCCCCGCTGGGCCAATGCGTCATCAGACTAACCACTGTAGGCTTGGGATCTGTTGTCAGCGTTGTCCTGTGCGAGAGCGCGCTTGACAAAATCTACATCAAGATGCGTGCTGCCAACAGCGGCGTAGGGCTACCCGAGTTTCGCCTCCCAATTGCCATCATTGGCTCTCTGGGCCTGCCCGTTACCATTGCAATTTACGGCTGGATTGCTGAGATGCGTCTGCCCTTGCCACTACTGTTGATCTCTGTGGGCTTCATTGGAATGACAATGTTGGCCGTGGAGATCCCGCTTGCCGCCTACATCGTTGACGCCTTTGGCATATACTCGGCTTCCGCGATGACCGGATTGGTTGTCATCAGGTGTCTGATGGGCACTTTCCTGCCTCTCGGTGCCGCGCCACTCATTGATTCCTTTGGACCCGGCTGGGGCTTCACCGTTTTGGCCCTGCTCACGCTGGCCATAGCGCCTATTCCCATTTTCGTCATGCAAAATGGCCAAAAGTGGCGTCAACTGTCCAAGTACTCGATGCCAGAGTCAAGCGAATAAAATCGATAATGGTGGATTATTAGCCTGAGACAATACGTGTTGGCTTCGAAGATGGCCCTGGAAGGGCGCAATAAGAAAAGTGCATCTAACTTAGGATTTCAGGTTTAGATGATGGAGTTTTGGTGTTGTGTGGAATGTTTGGTGTTCAAAATGGTTTTATTCATTCGACTCTCACAGGAACATGATGCATTGTAGTGCGAGTACCCTAGAGCGTTTGTTTTGTCCACTTCGATATAATTTACAGCAACAGTAGAAAAATAGTTTGACAATGATGTCAGCGGCACAGTGAATCGAAAATGACATTACATCCCAAACATTCTATATCTCTGTCCTCCTTCCTACTAAGAAATGGACGGAATGTCGCAGTACAGATGTGAAGTTCTGCCAGCACCATCCGCTTGGCTGGGTCTCAATCGCGCTTACCGCACTTCGGAGTGCAATGTCCTCCGCGTCTGCATAGGTTCGCTTTTCCGACTATTCAACTCGAGCAACAGGACTAACTGCTTTGAATGGTTTGATCCATAAACAAACTTCGCTCGGGACAGGATCCGGAGATGGGCGGGAGTTTGATTCAATCTCTCTGCAATTAAAGCGATGAATCCACGAAGCACATGGAATCGTACGAATCCCCTTGAGTGCCATAAGACTACACTTACGTACCTACCTCAATCACCTCAACAAACAAAACATCATCGAATTAAAATTGAGCTCGAAAATAACAATATAACTAATTAACACATGCGGATTATGTGATTTCGACTTAATGATACCACACCTTCGGGCTAGAGCATTATGGCTAGCCGCCTGCAATATGGGTGGTACCTCGATGCAGTCTTACGGTTCCCTAAGGGATAGGTAAGCCTTCCCTATGTTCAAATTCTGGACACAAATCAAACTTTTCATAATGCAATCCAAACCTTGGCTTCGAATTTTATGTATTAGAATATGTATAGTCTCTAGAAATAAACCCGCTAACGGCCGGCCGAGCTGAAACTCCAAAGGAGAACTCCATACAACGACCGAGAGCTCCCTATCCACCGCAATGCATCTTTATGAGACATGCTACATGTAATTTATGTGTCTCCACAAGTCGCAATCAAAGGGATTATTCAGCTGAATAGGCAAACTTCCATGGTCTAAGAAATATTGATGTTAAAATAGGGAAAGTGGAATTCAAAAATTGACCGGATTGAGGCACTTACGCAGCCCTTATTGAATCCCTTAAGGATATTCTTCAACTGCTCGTCGGTCTGTTTATATGAGTAAACGATATCAATACAAGAATAGAACAGAATAATATACGCACCGTCTGGTTTTGCCGGATTTCATTGTTCTTTTCCATAGCAGGTGCGGCCAGGGCCGTTCCAAAGACGGCAGAAAGAATGGCGAAGGTAAGTGCGAACTTCATTTTGACAAAAACTTGTCTGTAAAGAATGAAACAAATATGCAAGTGTGTAATGAATGGATCGAAGTTGGATGGTCTTGGTATGAAGAGAATGCTGCAGCGGACTTCATCGTCTATTTATTTCCCTCTGACAGCCATTCAATTGGCACGGCCAGTTTCAGACAGGCCAATATTTCCTTCGGCGTGGCCCTGGGCGAGGCACAGTCGCCAACACAAGGTTAACTCTGCGTAGTGGTCAAAAGAGATGATGCTTTTGACTCTTCTCCCCTGTAGACCCGCCACGAAATATGGGTTGATCTTGGATAAACCTAAGTCCTCTTGCTCATGGGAGAAAATGCACAGACTACTGTGCGGTCGGAGAGCCTGGGTGTAAAGGTTTAGACATCGCTTTCACTACACATCTACCAATTAAGTTTCACTCAGACTTTCTGTCGCTATATCCATATCCACTTCAAATTTCCATCACCATGATGCTATTTGAGCCTTGTTCATAGTCATGAATATGATTCCTATTATTCATGTGAATAAGATCAAGTCACAGCACAATCTGTGAGGTTTTCTCTGCGAAAGGTCATACAGTCACATCTCTACAAAACATTGTTGATCTTCACTTTAAGTCAACACGTGTGGGACCCTGGCTCTGCAATCTCTGGTCTATGCTTTGATCAAAATCCTTGGCTCGAAGTTGGATCTAACTTTCTACATGGAGCCATTCTGCGTCCGCTTTGCCTGATACGGGTGTCCTCAACTCAAGCATGGCCACTACTGAATGGCAATGCCAATTTGCCAAGGTCAGCAAAGAAGATCAGGTGACTCAGGGAATCGTTGGCTGTGGGGATGAGACGAGTTTGTTCATCTAAGAATATTGATCAAACGCTTACTCTATCTGCGTTGAGCCTCATTTTGATTCGGGTGAGACAGGCCATCTTGGCCTGTAGTGTCATGCTCGGAAGTCAAGTAACTTGCCGAACCTTCAATCTCACGTGGGGGCGCGAGTCATGATGGAGCCTGTGGAGGGAGTCTACCGTAGTCCTAGTCGACTGGCCCCTGTTTGGGTGGGATAGCTCGATCTTCCCCCTCCCCCCATGAATACCCCGGCTCAGAGGTCCCTGTAATTAAACAAGTCACTTTTCGTAGCACAACTTGGAATGACATGCGGCTTCCTCGGAACCTTGAGGGCCGCGTGCTTACCAGCATATCCCTGTAATCCGGCCGCTGATCCGCGTCGGACCACGGAAGCCGGTGCGTCCGCTAATCGCCTCCTCGGCCACGTTCAGCCGAATCCGAAATACGGGATTGAGTGACGTAATATCTCACATCTCGAAACAAATCCAGTTGGCCTGGCCGTACTGACAATTGATGATGCAAAGGCAAGAAATCCGAGAGGCAGGAACACTACATGTTGTCTTTTGTGGGCTTTGAATTTAGTAGCAAATGAAGGTGATGGTACGTTGAGCGCCAAAAGACGAATGTCTCTTGCGGGACACGATAGCACCAATTTTAACCCTTTGTAACAGATGACATATTGACTAGAACGAGTAGTGTACTCATTCAACATGCCTAAGCAGGCCGCTGAGTAAAGCCAACTGGTCTCATGCTTAATGTTGCAAGCCATGAATTGCGACACAGCAACAGTGCCGAACGGGAGCGATCTTAGGTTAGAGCCCTCTTACTTCACTAATCTTATTTTGAACGCCAATACTCATGGCCCCGTATTTTTCTTCCATTTCCATGGAATCAAAAGCTCCTAAACAGTCCGGGGGTTGAGTTTGACTAACCTAGTGCGGTTGGCAGCTATCGGGTATCTATAGACAAATTAGCCCATAGCAATATTAAGCTTTGTGTTCTGTCAATTTGTTTTCTCCATGGACTGAGGCTAGTTTTCGATCCAAGTATACCATTTTAAAACTATCATGTAACAATGGAACAAGACGTCTCCTTGGGTCTTGATGCCTGGCATCGCGCTTCACCGTGAATTGAATATCACGAACATGGGGTATGCCAAGGCAAGAATAATGTGCGCTAGTAGAATCATGCTCCAGCCATAGAGAAAGCGGAAGTGCAAGTCGTTGCTCATCATGCTATAGGGTGGTAGGCCATCCCCTACGCAATTCGCATCTCTTCTCATCAACTTGTGATGTTAAGGGCCATAGTTCAGCTGCAGAATTAGCATATGTTCATTCAGCATTGACTATATAATTAAACATTTCAAAAAGAACAAGATTTATCAGGAGTTGGTTGTAATGTCACTTGAATTGAGGATCCAAGTCGAAACCTATACGCAGTCATACCCACACCTTACTCATTATCAAATTTTAAGCGCGAAAATGTCTTGCATAGGTCTTCAGTATCTATTTCCGAGAATTTATGATATAATGTATAGAAATAAACCCGCTAATAGTCGGCCGAGCTAAAACTCTAATAGAGAACTCCATATAACGACCAAAAGCTCGCTATCAACCACAATGCATACTTGCTACTTGCCATTAGTTAGGAAATTTTTTATCGCACAGGAGTTCAAATCTTACTTATAGTATCCTTTATATGACCTTTTTATTACCGCACGCCGCGATGGAAGGCGTGTTCTATTAGAATCCCTTCGCGGAGGAAGATGGATGTCAGTGTCTCATCCCACGCATTGGCATCAGGTAAAAGAACTTACACACTAAATATGCCATCGAGTATGAGAAAATTTTCATGGTCATTGGTTTTATTTGATAGATGAAAACGTACAACTTGCTATAAAAATCGTTCACGTTAGTCTGCGAGTTCCGTAGTAATCAATTCTATCAGGGTGTTGATCCTTACCCCCTGATGATTGGTGCGCTTTAGTCTCCGTAGTTAGATGAATCTTGTTAGGTTCCAATACTTACCTCCTAAGAAAGTATTGAAGTAAGTATCTAGAGACCAAAAAGTAGGATTGAGGCAAAAGACTCACAGGCTAAATATTGCTCATATCAGAATAACGAAGGCAAAATCTAGACATTAACCATTTGGAAGCACTTACACACTATGAGTTCCGTTCTTGTCAGCCAGCAAGCCCAAAAACTCATTTTCAAAGCAAAAATACTTACACCCTTTGATTATGTTCGTATTAGCAAACGAGGTAAGTAACACGTTTCAAGAGACAGAGAACACTTACATGCTGAAGGTCAATTCGTATCAGTCAACCGTAATTAACCAACGATGAACTCATGGATATGAGATACTTACGTTCTGAAAATCACCATTCATATTAGTGATGTAATCGTGTGGTACTTGCAGTACGAGAAATAAATACTCACAAACTAATCAAATTTCGACGTCAGAAAATGAAACAATCGACTACTGAATGATATACCGGGGGACTTACAGGCTAATAAATTATAATTTAGATGTTTGAACTCATAATGGTACTCATTTTAGGGTACTTACAGCCTAAGTATTGTATTAGCATGGGGATCAAATCGACGCCGCGGTCAAAATGCAATACTTACGACCTGGGCGAGTTAGCTTCGTGTTTTATTGTTCAAATGTTTCATTGAACTTACAATCTGTGGTACTTCCTGTGAGCCAGCTGGACACAAGAGCAAATCTCTGTAAATTTTCAGAGACTTACGTTCTATAAAGAAATAAATATCAGCTGAATTGGTCGATTTTTCCGCTTTCTCTTTGACGCTCTTACCTTCTAAAAAGATAGCAATGTCAACCAATGACGTCAGTAGCCTACTTTATAAGCATGATGCTTACCAACTGGTTCATCATAATATTAGCAAACCACATTATGGGCCACTTTGTTGATTCAACATACCTGCTCCACAGTCTATTGAGATGAGTAAACTGTTTTAATGCACAACTCGGACAGAATAGTGTACGCACCCACTGAGGAGCCTGCGTCTCATATTAATGCCTAGATTCATGTATTGCATTTCCACCGCACGTTAATACGTACCTAGGAACACCGTCTGCGTCAGCACACTGCGTAGGTAAACTTTCCAGTTGCCCAAAAGACGAATCTATCTATATAGGCTTACACGTTCTTCTGGGGCTCCATTCTGCTCTGGGTTAGTGTTGGATCCATTGATGAAATCAAAGACGATACAAACCGCTTGTTCCGCAGTGGGCGCGGCTAGTGCTGTTGCGAAGACAGCGGAAAGGATGGCGAAAGTAGCTGTGAACTTCATTTTGATAGAGGCTTGTTAGTAAAGAATGAGACAGAAAGTCAAGTATGGATAGAATGAATGGATATAAACAGGATGATCTTAGCATGAAGATAATATTGAAGCGGGTTTGGTAGCCTATTTATTCTCCTCTGATCGCCATGCAAATGTGGCACGGCCAGCCTCAGACATGTTAATACCTTGTTCACCGTGGCCTGTTCTCAAGATTTTCAGCGAGGCACAGTCACTAACAGAACATAAACTTTACACTGTTGTCAAAAGAGATCACTCATTTACGTCTTCTTCCTATCTAGACCCGCCATGACAAATGATGTCAAGGTTGATCTAAGGTGAACCCAGGCCCTCTACTCATAGAAGCAATGGCAGGTGCGATCAGTTCACGAGTCGTTGATTTTCGACTAGATCAAGAAATCACAGCGGAGTCAGTGAGCTCGGACGTGAAGGTTTAGTCATCGCTTGCACTACACATTCATGAATTAAGTTTCGGCCGGACTTTCCTTCACTGCGTTCCGTATCCACCTCCAATCTCCACCAAGATCCTATTTTGAGCATTTTTCAGAGTCGTAAATCTTTTTTCCATGGGATATTTGAATAATATATCAAATTAAACCTCAACATGTTAGTTCTTCTCGACACAAGGTCATACAATCCGGCCTCTGCTGAGCATTGTTAATCCTAAATCTACCCAGGCTCGGCCGGGTCTGTGCTTTCATCAAAATTGTTAGCTCTTAGCTGGGATAGGCTAGTCTCTAATGACACAGGTATATTCAATTAAAGTATATCCAAAAGTTACCTCCAGCCAAGGCTGCGCTCAATTCAATCTGCCTCAATTCAATCACAATTCAATCAATTCAATCCGCTAAAATAGCAATTTAATTTAATCTAATTTAAATATATTAATTAATTAAGTAAATTAAATTATATATCTATTTTATTTTTATTTTTATAATTATTTTAAAGGTAATATTTATTTTTAAAGTATTTAAACTTAGTATATCTTATTTATCTTATAGAAAAATTCCTATTAACTTAGTATTTAATAGGAATTAGTATACTTATATATAACTTTTAAATTCTAATATTAATTTAATTTCTTTTTTTAATATAAAATTATATATATTATTTTCTTTTATAATATATTAAAATATAGCCTTTTAAGCTTATTTTTTATTATTTATTATAATATTTATTTTAGGATTATTAT
>JAKZGU010000125.1:0-111334 GCA_022837005.1 Calonectria pteridis | reverse complement strand
CTAAAGTTTATAATTAACTTTTAATCTATAATGCTAATTATTTAGAAGAAATATATATTAAATTAATTAGTTTTATATATATTATTTATTCTAAGGATCTTAGGAAATTACTTTTATATTTTCTTATACTAAGGATAAGTCTAAAATATTACTTTAATCTTATAATAATTTTTATAATAGATAATATAGTAGATTTCTTTTTATTAAAGATAATTAACTTAGGCTTAGATAGCTATAAGCCTATAAAGGCTTTCTTTATATAATTTTTAGTAATTATTATAAATATCCTTAGACTTAAAATAAAAAAGACTAGCTTTTTTTTCTTAAAGGCTATTATTAATTTTATATAAAAGAATATTAAGTAAATTATAAAAATAGTTTTAGTATTTCCTTTACTAGGTAATAGTTTACTTATAATATATAATATATAAAGATAAATCTAATAAAGGTTTATAATTATAATAATTCTTAGTTATTTTATATATTTAAAATCTATTTATTTACTATAAGATTTTTACTATAATCTTAAATAAATAATTAATTTTTTAGGTCTTTATTTATTAAATTTTAATATTTAAGGATAATTACTTATAGCTATAATTATAAATAAAAATATAATATATATAAATTATTACCTTATTAATTTATTATTTAGAATTAAAGCCTTTTTTAATAATATTAATATTATTATAATAATAAAATATCTATAAAAAAAATATAGCTCTTTATAAAAAGTAAATTCTAGGGATAATAATAAATTAAAGATTTTAGGTATTTTTTTAAAGAAAAATATATTATTATTATTAGGAAAAAAAGTAAATTAATATAAAGAATTACTTAGGTTAAAGGGATTATTAAAATTAATATCTAATGTTATTATTATATTGTAATTGAAGGTATACAGAATATATAGATAAAGGAGGAAAGTTTAACTATAGGGTTATTCCTGGGATGAGAAATTAGGCGGAATATTAATTTTCCGTACTACACGTGACCTAATGAGAGGGAAATGTAGGCCTATTGCGCCAAATAGCAAAAGTTGTTGCGCCAAATAGCAATTCTCATAATATTATGGGGGCTGGGGGCCGGTCACACATCACTAAACTAGATCGAAGAAGGCTCAAAGGGAACGGCTATCATAACATTTCGCTTAATTCTTGGGGTATGATTCGGTGTTAGCAAGTTTGGTCAGGAAAATATATATTGCATGCTTCCAGATTCTAATCTTTCCATTCTGAGCCCAGTGGTGCGGCACGTGGCTCCCAGGAAATATGAATAGAGATGTTGTCTTGCTCATATCTCAACCTTCCATTGTACATCGCGCCAAGCCTCCCTCCTCTTGATGTGAACGCCTAATCCCTCTCCCTGACCAGCAGGTTTAGTGACGGCGTCAATTAGTGACCATGTTGCCCACTCCGGCAGCTTCCACTTGCCGCTGAGCGGCTCAACGTCGAAGCCAAGTAGCAGCACCGACATGGTTGCCATCAGCTCTGCGTAAGCGAAATTCCTCCCCGGGCAGAAGTGCAGTCCGCCTCCAAAAGGGAGGAATGCAGCCCTTATGCCCTTCTGGCCGCTCAACCCGTCAGCGCGGTCGTCCATGCTCCGGCTCCCGAAGTTGAGGAAGCGGTCGGGTTTGAATTCATTGACATCCGGGCCCCAGATATCCTCTATGGTGTGCGCTGCGGCGATTGACATCTGAACAACTGTATCCTTCTTGAGAAGATACGAGTTGCCTTGGCTGTCGCTCAAGACCGTATCCTGCATGACAGTCCGTGTGCTCACCTGGTGGTTCGTCAACCGCAACATCTCCCTGTAGCAGCTGAGCAATAGCGGAGCATGCTCTTCGATGGCACCCAGCGCAATAGTAACCTCGTCACCATCGCGTGTCGAAAGCTTTTCCACCTGCTCTCGTAGCCGCGGGACCAAGGCTGCATCGGAGAAGACGAAGCAGAAGAACCAGAACAACGAGGGTATGGTATTGACCATGGCCGTAAACGGGAGTATGATCTCGATTCGACCAATCTCATCCTCGGGAATGCCAAGCTCCCGAAGAACCTGGGCGCGAGCGCGTACGAATTCGGAAGCGGAAGAATGCAGGTCGTGATTTGCGCCGTAGTATTTGCCTAGCGTCTTTCCGAAAGCCGCTCGAGCACGGTGACCTGCTGGAGAAATCACCGAGGGGAAAATGTTGCTGACAAGTCTTGGGAGATTGGATTCGTAGGTCCTAACCAATTAGTTAGCGGGGAATGGGCGCATAGACGTAGGAATGACGCACCATAGCACATCCTCCAGGTGTGGATCCTTGGCAAATGGGTCCTCGTCGCCGTACATGGCTTTCGTCGTTGGCAACGTCAATAAACGTCGAAGCCACAACCATAAATTGGGAATTTCCTCAAACTCCAGACGGCTCAGATCGGCAGCCAACTCCCCAACGGCAACCCGGTTAATGATCTGCAGATTTGCACCGGATAGCGTCGGCGGAATGATGGTGCGGGACATGTGCTCGACGAGGAAGCCATCGTCCTGTGGCCCACGCATGACCCTGTCCGTCTCATCGCTAATCTGCAGTAGACCCTGGGTTACCGCAAGCACTTGCGGCGTGGTGGACAAGCTTTTGCTGCGGAAGCCGGCGGCAATGAGGGCGGGGTCCCAGATGGCGTACATCTTGCCCGTTAGCATTGGCAGCGTGGCGATTGGCTGGCGCGTCTTGCGACTTCAGAGCCGTTAGCAAGGCGCGCTTCGCGCTTCCAACCACGATCTTACCGTAGCATGACATGGTACTTGGCTTGATACCACAGGAGCCCGGCGATGTGGCCGACGAGCGGGACCGTGGGCTTGACGAGGGGTGGCTCGCGAGCGTCCAGACGCGGGGCTAGAATGGTGCCATGGATGTAGACGATGGCGATAACGGTCGCGATTACAATGTAAACATTGGCTGAAACGCCTGATACCTTGATAAGGACTGAGAGGATGCCCTGTGTCGATTCATTTTTGGCCACGGCCTCTGCGAAAGCGGACGGTGCCGATGCCATTTTTATTTTTTATTTTTTTGCTTTGCAGCAGATTGGTTACAGATGGTTCAGTTGAGAAGACCTCCGTCATATCGACACTGTTTTTGGTGGCACAAGCGGAAAATCTCACGCCGGCTCAGCTGGATGGGGTCTCGGTGGCGTTCGGCGGCAGTGTGGTTCCGGCCTATGAACGTCAGGACACGTAACTTGAGACAAACGATCAACGCGCGCTTCATGCGGGACCACGAGGATTTGGAGGGAAAAGAAACGATCATGACTTCATTCAGGCGCAATGCGCAACATCACATGGGCTAAGGCGTGAAGTTGGCGGCTCAATGACGAAGTACGATGAGGTGCCGTGGGTCCAGAATTGCCGCAATGTTCATGAATGGTGCGCGACCAGTCATTTTCTTTTATAACTGTTGTGAAAAAGCCAAAAGATAATAAATATCGTATACTATTTTCATCCCGTTTTACCGTATCTTTCTCTTCGATTTTGATTTTTTTATTAATGTCCGTACAGTCAAAATAACCAGGCATCGTTACTCAATCTCACCGGTAGCGCTGTTACCCATTTACTGCTGCAATCTCCAAGGTTCACTCGAGCAGCGAGCATCGCATAAAATATAGGTAAAACCAATATATTATCGTATGGGTGAGGCTAAAACTAGAACATCCTCGCAGGTGAACACAATATTTTACCCAGTTGGGAACTCAGCCCCTCGCTGAACCGCTCCGCTCCGTGACACCGACAATATCAACGACTCTTCTGAACACAGCCTGAAGTGCTGATTTGGGCTGAAGAATGCGAAATTTCCAGTTATTTACCCAACCACGAAGTGTATCAAATGTTGTAATGATGGATTGAAGTCTAAGAAGCCAACAGTGAGATAGGCCCGCTTTTAATGTTGCTGCCACAACACTCAGGCGGGTGATTTGACGACCAAGCTCTGACGTTCGAGCTCGCTCCTTTTCAAGATCCAAACGTAGTGCATGCACTAATAGCTCCTTGTTTTCAAGGTCAAACGCGATGCCAACGTTTTTCTTAGTTAACGAATCGAGCTCGCTTTTCAGCTGCTCGATATCGTGCTCCAGAGACATTTGCTGTTTTTGGAACCCCTGGTTCTGTCTTCGAAGTGATTCTTTTTCTTCTCGGGCTCCATCCAGTTCTGCATCGAGCTTTCCTAGTTGATTTTTGACTTGATCGCATTTCCTTTGGAGACTATTGCCTTCTTCTATAGCCTTCGCCAATGCTGTTGACTGTTGGTGGAGTCTTTCGGCTGACTTTTCATGGGAAGACTTGGCTTCTTGTCGGGAACTTTGGTCGAGCTTGGCAAGCTCCTCTTTTAACTTCTTTATCTCAGCAAGTCCGGAAGTTTCCTTTTCCTTTGTACTTTGTTCAAGTTTTTGAAAATTCATCTTCGAAGCATAAAGCATTTCTTCCAACCATCTAATATGTGCTTCCAACCTCGCTTCGCGGTCGTTCCACTCACGCTGGGCTACTTGCGCTTGGATTACCGCCCTTGTAAGATCAATCTGCTGCTGGGATCCGTGAGGCAAACTTCGGCTTAACAAAGCATGGTGACGACAGGCAGCCTCCAGTTGGTGCATCCATTCCCTGGGCACGGCCATACGTACCCCCTGACCATGTATGTTGCAAGAACAGTGATTCGCAATCTCTATCAAAGATTCTAGTTGAACAAAGAGCGGTGGAGTCCGGGACATTCGTGAGATCATGTCCATAATGTGAGAAAAAAGCGACGATCGAGCCCCGCGACCGGTTCCTAAATTTGCCTTGTACCGACAGGGCTCTCCTGAATTGTATCGAAGCACACAGCCAATGAATAAGCCAGGCCCTACACGGATCCCGAAGAAATCCTGAGGGTCCCAGATCGACTCTGCCATTTTGGATAGATGTAATTGCAGAAAATCAAGGCCAAAATCGTAAAATGCGCAGTATGTAGTCACATGATTAATTGTAATAAAATTGACAAATAAACGACAAGGACAAAAAGGATTCGGATAGGGGCGAGGAACAGCCTATTTGTACACTGGGTAAATGGTGCAATCAAGCAAAAGACCTCGGCTATTTTCGTGACTGGGGATGAACCAACATGCATAAGTGGGGATCACTCCCGTTTCTTGATTTGCTTGAATATTGATTTTGTGGATATGGCTAGGATGCTTTGATAACAACCCAAGGCATTCCTGAAATAACACAGCCCTGGGATGAATCAAATGGGTTAGCCAGAGACCGTTTCATCTCGTCATCTGACATCCGAGGTCGCCTTTTCCTTCGGTCATCTTTTCAGGGGTAAATTTGACTGCGCGAGATGCGCCGCTGGGCACTGTGAGGCAAAAGTTACCCTTCCCCACCATTCTTCCACAGCTACATTGACAAGGTCGTTTCTACACCAATGAATTGGAAAAGCTCTCTGGACAAGAGTATCGCGTTAATTACTACGTCGTGTTGAAATCATGTTGGTATTCGCGTTTCAAGAAACTGAGCAGACCTTCTAAGTAGGAGGCGGGAAAGGAGTAAAATATCGATCAGAATATTTTTGACTTGTCAGTTATGTTGTCTACTACTATATGCGTGCTTCACTCAACAAACAACAATAGTCCTTGAAACTGCTCCACCTATCTTGAGTTCCGCCACAGCCTCCAAAAGAAAAGCTCGGCCCCCCTCCATGTCACCAACACATCAACAAAACTCGCTGGGGGAAAGTTCAAACTTCCCATTCAGCTATCCATCTACCGTACTTTGAATCTCTTAGAAAGAAATCTGCTGAGAGACACACCACAGGTGTCGGAAGCCGTCAATGTGGGAGAGGATGCCCATGGTGTTCTCAACAAAGGACAAGGCATGGCCTCCGTATTCGCATCCACCGACTTCCTCGTTGCCGTTCCTGAGGATGCGGTAGTCGCATCGGATGCCAAGAAGCTTGGAGCAGGCGTCCTTGCCAGCACCGTCGGGAATGGAGACGAATTTGAGGCGATATCCCTGGTCACGGGAACTTTCGCCAATGTACATGATGCCTCCGGTCTGGTGGATGGCATCTCCGTTGTTGCATCCGTCACACTCAAGGTCGTACCAGTGGGCGTGGGTGCTCCAGTAGTTGTAGACATCGGCACCCGTCTGGACATCTCCTCCAGTGAGGAGAGGGTAGTCAAAGACGTCGGCGGGAGCGACGCTTTCCTGGATTCGCCAGACTCCGAAGTCTGCTGCTGCGTGTCCGGCAAGGAGGCCGATGGCACCGAAGAAGATCTTGGAGGCGTGCATGTTGCTGAATGAAAACGAGTTGAGTTAGACTTGAAAATATATTGTTTGTTGTAGTTGTGTGTTTGAGCAGTAAGCTGTAGAGTCCTGAGTTGAATGGAGAAGAGTTGCTGTTCTAGTGTCCGGTTGTTGCCCATTTATAGATGAAAAGATGGTTTTTTTCCTGGCTATCTATCTCACAAAAATGAGACTATACAACGCTCATCAACACAGCCATCCCTTACTAAACAATTACAAAAATCAATAAGCAAACGAGCCGTTGAGGATTTTCAGCTGTCAGCGCATGTTGAATGGCTGAAACACGTTCTCATCGACATCGTCCTTCCCGAAACGGCGAGACGAGATGAGTTGTCGGATGACGGTGTTGGAAGGAGCAGAAAACGGCGTCTATCAGAATCCATCGCGATTGATAATAGTAGCAATGGACCTGTAGATTTGAAACGCCAAGAGCCGCGAGTCGGCCGAACGATGCCAAAGACATGATGCGTGGGCCCACCGCTTGCTAAATACGTGGATCTGAGGAGCTGTTTGAGAAGCCTCAGGTCCCCAGACGTGGCTGCAGATCTCGTATTGGACACAGGCCAAAACAGAGAGATCCTTCAGCATCTTCCTTCATACTTAACCTTTGAATCGAAGCCCATGCTAGCAGCTAAACTAAACCATGGCCTTCCCGCTTACGGCCAGGATTCTTGCTCGGTCATCACGCACCCCCTGTCTAGCGCCCATGACAAAATACCGTCTAATAGCGGGCCGGACCGTGCCACGATTGGGATGGATCCTTCAGGGCCAGCTTCGTTCAGCTACAACGGGGCCAGCTGAGATCTGAGTGACATTTCTGTCCAGTTTACGTACTCTGTGAGCTGCAGCTGTCAAAATCTGATGCATCCGCCTCACACGAAGTGCCGAAAGCTCCCTACTCACAAGTGGACACGGAGAACATCGCCGCCGCCTTCGAGTTAGCATTCTGCCAAGAAGCTCCACCGTGACCCTCGTCGGTTTTGAGAATCTCGAATGATTCCCTGTGCCCCACTGAGATATACATAATTTTTTCTTTTAGCTTACCATTATAGTGTGGAATTTGTGTGCCATGGCTGAATGTGCTCGCGAATCTAAAGCTGTTTGTGACAAAGGCGAGTGTGTAGGTGAGCCGAGATTTCAGGCATTTCATTTCCTGTTCTCACACCAACCTCTGCACTCCATTATAGGTGATATCAACTACATCTTAAAATAAATTACGATACTGAAATCTAGCAGACCGGGTTGCGCCAAGATCCCGAGAAAAGAGGCCCTTATCAGCAAGGATGCGTCACTCTAGGGTAGTCGGGAAATGTCGGATCTGAAACTTGTGCTTATCTCTGCTTAGTCCTCCAATAGTACTGGTATATCAATTCATGAGTAGGTGTATTTCTAGGATTAAAATTGAGCCTAATATTCTATGCATATCTATCAGGGAAATTATGACTAGCTCTCTGAGCTCTGATGCTCACTCTACGTCAGGAAGTAGACATGCATGGAAATTCGTATCATGCGGGATTCGGAAAGCTTGGCTTCATAGAATTTGATCTCACCTAAGCGCCTAAATTTATCTTAATTTTTGTTGTGATGACATGTTCTCATTCAATGGGCTGGCGTGATGCGAAAACATGTGTCTTCGGCATTTGACCAACCCCCTCGGTGGTTCGGATTAGTAATCCATCCCGCTTATCAACTGCGTTTGCCGATTGCGTATGCGCCAGGTTGGCTCTGTCATCAACACCAAGGCCAGACAGAAAGCTACTGCGTGCCCCATTCGCGCGCAACAATCGACCAGGACTGTGTCATATTGGCTCCTCAATTACCATGAAGATCCGAAGTAGAAAAGTGTGCCACACATGTAGAGCACGCAAGCTGGGTGTAGGTACTCCATCTGGGCATGCCGACTCCGCATTTGTGGCCTAACACCTCCGCCAGTGTGATGGAAAGACTCCAACTTGTTCGCAATGTCAAACCAGGGGATATCAATGCGCTGGATATCAGCATGATGTAATCTTCAAGCCCCAAAATTTTGCATTTGCGTCCACCGAACCACCCCGGCGACAGCGAACGAGCAGGGACAACGCCAAGCGCGTCAACAAGAAAGCAGCCATAAGGAAATCCCATGCGATGGAGAGTATGAAAACACCGGATATATCCCGCGTACTGAGCTGGCCACTCCTTGATATGATCTCATTACTTGTTCAAAACTTTTGCCCTGTTGGGGCTCTTGACAGCTCCACGACGGCATTATCTGCGCCAAGGATATGTGGATCCTGGATCGAGGTTCTCCCGCAGCTCGCGAATAGTGGTGCACATGAACAGGTGCTCGCTTCAGCTGTCAAATCACTTTCTATGTCTATCCTTGCCCAAGGCGCCAGAGGCCGAGCGCCTATGTGTGATGCACTTAGAGCCTATGGCTTAGCTCTCAGTTCTTTGCGGCACGGATTGAGTAGCGACGGAATATTTTCTAACGTATTTATAGCTGCTTCAATGTGTTTGTTTTTGTCTCAGGTACCTAGAGCCCAACATCCAATTCAATAGACAAAGGCTAATCTGGATCCACGCAGTTAATGCTTCCGACGTGCGACGAAAGCAGCATGATACACGCTAAAGGCATGGAAGATCTCATGGAGCTGTGTAGCCCTGAGAACTATGCATGTGGAGACTCCCACAAGCTCTTTGCTGGCTTCAGACCAGGTCTCGTATGACACAACCTCCCTTAAATCCGATCATCACAATACTGATTCACATTCAGATTGTTCAAGCGTTTATGGTACGACAGCCAAACTTTATCGCTGCAGAGAAGTGGAACACAGGGCCGTTCAGTCTGACCCCGATGAACCCACTGCAGGACCTCATGACGAGGGCGACGCGAATCCCGTCAATACTCCGGATAATTGACAACCTGAAGAGCACGCAAGCACCAGAGTCAAAATACGTTGCAGGGAATGCCATGGCACAGCTCGTGGATATTTTGAAATCCTTGGATCAATGGCGACATTCCGAAATGGGCGCATACGGATATCAGAAACTGCCATCCGATACTCAAGATGATGGGGTAAGAATCTGGTTCCCAAACATAACCGCGGCGAACTGCTTTACTCATTTTTGGGTATTCTGGATCATTTGCATGGACAATATTGTGCGACTGAAATTGGACTTTCCCGAAGTCGTCGTTGCAGGCCTGGATATTGGTGGCCAAAGCCTCGAAAGGTTGCTGAGCCCTGAGAGCATGACTGCAATATGTGGAGAACTACTCCAAGCGGTTGAATTCTTGCTACGGGATGAGTTTAAGTTGTTTGGAGCTGCGTCTACGATTCTGCCTGTCAAAGTTGCGTGCGAAGTGCTGAACAGGCAGGGACCTCGGGGCATCGAGATGCTGACTCGATTTAGGAGGGTGTTTGATACCATTGCGGACAAAGGCTATTACTTCCTTTCGAGCTGCATGGTGTATTACTAATTTATGGTAGCATAAAGTTGCCGAAATTGCCATTCATAATATTTTCTAGTTCCTTCTAGGCCGTGCACGCTCATGGTGAGGCAATAAGGCTTAACAACCACGAAGGTCAAAATTCGCTACTGTCGTATTTTGTCGGCGATGTCGCCGCTTGCTGAGTTAGCGCTAGGCCAAATACGGATACATTATTCGCCAAGACCATGATCTGGACCAACAGGCCAATCCCAACGTCAGAATTCAACCCACTATTCTCAACGTAGCTAGTCTCGATGTTGCGTTAGAGAGGAGATGCTCACAAGGGAGGCTTTTGGCGCCGTCTTGCAATGGCCAGAACGACCACGTTATGGTTTTTTTGGTTACAAATGGACCTCGTTTAATAATCCTGTCGGAAAAATGGAAGCGAGTCAAAGCGGTAGGGCTGATTTCCTAATCAGCTGAGCGTAGGGTTCTACTCAAAAGCCGAATTCGACTATATAAGACGGCCATCTTGACAGCATCAATTTGTCTTCATTCCTTGAATTTCTGCATTCTAATAATCTCGTCTGAATTGCTTCTTTCCAGGATACCAGAGAACACTAGGGAAATGGCTGCTTCCGGGTTCAAGAGCACTCTTAGCATCACCCACATTGGGACAGCTACCGCAATTCTGGACATTGACGGCGTCAAATTCCTCACAGATCCTTTCTTCTCCCCCGCAGGCACTGTTTGGGATTTGGGCCCGGGCCTTGTTCTCAAGAACACCGATGACCCGGCTCTTAAGCTTGAGGAGCTGCCGCCCATTGATGCCGTGTTGCTCAGCCATGAGGACCACCCCGACAATCTCGACGAAGTTGGCCGCCAGATACTCAATGGGCGCCACGTCTTTACCACTATTGATGGTGCTAAGAATCTGGCCCCTCGCCCTGGTGTTATTGGCCTGAAACCGTGGGAATCAATCTCAAAGAACTTCGGTGGTAAGGACTTCCAGATCACCGCTACTCCATGCCAGCACCTGCCCGGGGGTGAATGCATTGGCTTTATCCTCTGGACCGAGAGTTTTGGCATCAACGAGAATGGTCTTCCCAACGTTGTTTACTTCACCGGAGACACCATCTACTTCGAGGAGCTGGCGGAGATCTCGAAAAAGTACCACGTCGCGTGCGCAATCATGAACATCGGCGCCGCCTCAGTCCCGTTGCCCACCGGACCTCTGCAGGTCACCATGGACGGGAAGCAGGCGGCTCGGCTGCAGCGCGACCTCAACGCCGATTGGATCGTGCCGATGCACTACGAGTCCTGGGGCCATTTCACGCAGGGTGGAGAGGGATTGGCAAAGGACTTCCAAAACGAGGATGTACATGGGCGAGTAAAATGGCTCACCCCTGGAAAAGCAGTCAGCATTCTGTGAGAAAAAAAAATAGTGTTGCGGCGCAGTCGGCGGGCGGGTATCGGATCGGCATTAACTTGGCAAACCTCCATGCAAGCACGCTTGCGATGTTACTAAAATTGTTCAAACTCCACACAATACAATGATCAGATTGGTAGAATGAATCAAATGTATGATCAACTCTTCCTCTTACCCCTCTGAATCGTTCTTTGCTCTGGCTCAAGATTGGACACGTGATAGCGGAGGATGGATCTCGGATCTACGCGTCTCCTCTAGTCGAGGCTTGGCGAATTATACTTCCTAATCTGGCCAAGCGCTGGCAATGACCTCGATCCCTCAGATCCACTCATCCGTCTCAACATAAGTGAGTGAGAAGTTAGTTGGTGGGTTTTGGCCGCATACAGTCTAGTCGGTTCTTTGCGGAGATGCTGGCTTTCAAAACACCGACATGCAACATGGGCGATCCGATTAGTAATGAGAGAGTCTCACCGGACTCTACAAATAGACTACATAAAATGTTAGTTACCACCCCGGGTGGTCCGGCTTGGTCCACCGTACTGCGCAAGACCTTTGAAGTGTTCCAGCGATCATCTGAGTAGCAATCATTACCAGTTTTGTTTGACCTATGGGCGATGTTGGCAAGCTATGGCCCTTGTATGATACCCGGGCTAGTCAGTTAAGCCTCCGGGCATTTGCCATACATAGAGGTGGCTCCGGGTTTGATTCGAAGGTTGCCGTGCCTCCTATTATAGGAAGCTCGTTTCGTGCTTACAAGGGACCCATATATCTTACGCAACGGGCCGCAAAATGCGGGGACTGTTAGGTTGGGCAATAACCTAATCAGAAAAGGGGCGATTCCACTGGTCCACAGTTCCGCACAAGTTTCTTGCTATTGCGTGCTGCAGTAATTGCCGCAATGGTCATCATTGATGAATCCTTTGCTCGGCGGTACAACGGCATGGAACAGCCGTGAGGGTATGTGCCATGATGTACAGGACACTCAATGAATTCCGGACGAGCTGGACTGCTGCTGGGACACAGGAAGTCTTGGGCTAGCAATTGAGCAATGTCTAATTTACCATAGATCGGGTGTGTTTCACTATCCAGCCTATCAACTGTTTAGAGGCTTTGTGATGGCGTCTGCACACTCACCGAGACTCAAGGTGACGTAGCGGTTAATGCGGGGAGCAAGCGCTGGGGCCCCGGGCATCGTGGCGAACGCGAAGGGCATCATTGGACATGAAAGTAAAAAGAATCCAAGGCCTGAGGATCCAGGCAATAATGCATGAGCCACAGGGATACATATCGTCCGCTGCTGTTCCCCTCTGGTTCCCCTCGAACCAACTCACGCCACTTCAACATGTCTTCCAAGGTCTTCATTGTTACTGGTGCTAGCAGGGGTATTGGCGCCGCCATCGCCCAGCGGCTGATCAGCCAATCCCACAAGGTCGTTCTCGCTGCGCGATCCCAGGAGCTCCTCGAGGCTGTGAAAAAGTCGCACCCGGGACAGGTGGAATATGTCGCCGGTGACCTGACAGACTCCAACGTAATTGCATCGAGCTCTTCCATCTAGGTGAGACATGCTGACCGACATAGATTGCCAGCAAGATTGTCGACACCACGGTCAATGCGTTTGGCCGAGTTGATGGCCTTGTCATCAACCACGGTATCCTCCCCACCAAGAAGCTTTCCGATTTCACGCTTGACGAGTTTCGCCACGTGTTTGAGGTCAACACCTTCAGCCATCTTGCCCTGGTACGGCACTCTTAGGGTCATCTCTTGGAAAAAACGCTAACCAGCCAAAGGCCAAGGCAGGACTCCCCGAGCTGCGAAAGAGCAAGGGATCCATCGTTTGGGTATCAACTGGCGCCGCCAAGTTCAACTTTGCCGCATGGGGAGCCTACGCTTCGTCCAAGGAGGCCGTCAACGTCATCTCAAACCACCTTGCGTCCGAGGAGCCAGACATTACCACCCTCACCATCGAGCCGGGTCTGGTGGACACTGACATGCAAGCTTCGATCCGAGCTGAGGGCAAGAACAGCATGAATGAAGAGCAACACAAGCTTTTCACTGGCTTTTTCAGCCAAGGACAGCTACTGAAGCCCGAGCAGCCCGGCACTGTTATTGCCGACGTCGTGGCCAACGCTTCCAAGGATCTCAGTGGCAAGGTTTTGTCGTAAGTATCGCCCAGTGCTGAGCAATACAACGTACTAATGAGACGGCAGTTGGGATTCGCCCGAGCTGGCTGCGTACCAACAGAAAAAGTGAACTCGGGATTGAGTTATTGGGGTGAATTCTGAGCGCAGAAAAGTCTCGCGCTCAGCTTGGAATCAGGGAGAGGGAATGCATCAGCGCCAGTCTTGCGGTCCAGAGGTACATCTCGCCGACCAACAAGACGCCAAGGCGCATGAAAGCAATGATAGATAGCTTCACAAGGCATCCCATTCCATTGAAACGAGCTCCAGTATTACGCTGTATTATAGGAACTCAGCTATAGCCTCTCAGCTACAAATACCCACTGTATTTAAGGAGTATAAGCTTGCACAAGTATAATCCCAATGGATAGTATACTGGACTGGCCATTGCACACAAATTGTGTGAAATAGTCGACCTCAGCTTTCGCTGCATCTAACAGATGCGAGGCCGCGATGCCATCTGACAGCGGGAAAATGGTGCCTGTATCAAAAGCACGGTGCTAGTTGTGAGTTCGAGACGCTGTCCTCCTCATGATCGAAGTTAAACGGTCACAGCTACCTGGAATAGATAACCAGCGCGGCCGGCATGCCAACGGTGATGGTGGTGGGATCGATCGGGTTGCAATAGACCCCAAAATAGCATCTAAACTAAGGCAACAGCTAGGAGACCCATCTGACTGCAGCAGCCTTGCAAAGACGGACCTGATTAGCGTTGGGTGGTGCCGGCGATGGTCGCAGATCACGATGATCGCGGCAGCGGCTTCGGCCCGAGCCACCTAGCGATAGCGGCCCTTCCACTTATAAGTGATGTAAGCACGAACTTTCGTGCCCGCGAATCTCTTGGCTAATGATATGAGAGTGTTCATAGTGTGGAAATGATGCTTGGAATCCTACTAAATCTACATAGTTGCCGAACTTATCACAACACATGAATTTATTTCAAATCTTGTTTGTAAATTTACTAAATAATTCTCTTGTCAAACTTGTTCACGCTTCAAACTAAAAACTAGGCACATATGCAGACTAAATCACAACTACAGGAGACCTCGTACCCAGTAGGCCTTGCGATCCTGCTTAATCAAATCTGCCGCCTTCTCCGCCACGGCATACACAACAGACTGGATATTTCCGACAGGCTCAAGAGGGAAGATGCTGGCATCCACAATCCTCAAGCCCTTCACTCCGTACACGCGCAGCCGCTCATCCACCACGCCTCCGTGCTCTCGTGGCCGCATGCCGCAGCTTCCGGATGGATGGTAGACGGTAACCTCGGACTGACGAACAATTTCCCTGGCGTTCTCCAGCGAGTCGGCCTTGATGTTTGGCACGCGGGCGCCGTCTTGCTTCAGCAGCTTGGACAGAGGTCCCGTCTTGATGAGCTTCTCGATGAATTGGACGTGTCGGGCCGAAATCTCCGTGTCGAGCGCGTTGGAGCCAAACTTGGGATCGTAGCGGGGCTTCTCGTGCACGTTAGTGCTGGTGATGTGGATGTTGCCGCGCGAGAACGGGCGGTTCAGCTGGGTAAAGATGCCGATGTAATTTTCGGGTCGTGCAGGAGTAAGATAGTCATTCATGCTCGTTGGGTTCTGGAGCACTGTGTTGACCTGGCCGGGGAAGAGATAGAACTCAACAGGAGGTTCCTTGCCATCCCTGAGAATGTCTCTGATGGCTCTGTCATCTGCTGTTTGGATGTACTGCTCGTGGTTGTCGAAAAACTCCTTCCTTGCCTCTGGGGAGCAGATGCCCGACGCATCGCAGAAGGGGGCGTAGGCCAAGGAGATGCTGGACTGGCTCAAGGGTCCTTCCTTGGTCTCCGTATATTGCTGGACGAGCTGCTGTAAGACGGCTGGGTCGCGGGTTACATCGCTTGAGGGCGTGTCAGGCAGCACTTCAAAGGATTGACAGACCAGGTTGTGATCTTGGAGATTCTCGCCGACAAATGGGTTGTTGAGGATAACCGGAATGCCGAGGCTTTCAAGAAGATCCTTAGATCCGATACCAGAAAGTTCGAGAATCTGGGGTGTCATGAGAGCACCAGCGGCCAGAATGATTTCACGACCATGGTAAATGGACTCGGAACCATCTGCAGCTTCGGTGATGATGCCTCTGGCGACGGGCTCGGGCGTCGTCGTGTCGAAAAGAATCTTCTTGACTACTGTATCTGTCAAGACAGTGAGATTCTCGCGACTCGCAACCTCGGGTGAGTAGTACGCCGTTGCAGCATAGCTGCGAGTCTTGGTCTTGGGGTCTATGGTTGCCGGCTCTTGAAACGCGCCCCACACAGGCCTATTTTGCTCCTCTACCTCTAGGTCCAGTCCAAGCTCCGAAAATGTCTCCATCCAGGCCTTGTTTGTTTTTTCGTACTTTGTGCCGTATGAGACTTGAACTGGGCCGTTGCCGATGGGCTCGGGGCCAAAAGGTGGGACGCCATAAATGTCCTTGGTTGACGGCGATGGGGGGTGAACAGTCGCAAACTTGCGAAAGTATGGCGACATGGAACTGTAATCCCAGCCAGGATTTCCTACCGCGGCCCACGAGTCAAGACTGTCTCGCGTCGGGAACAGAATCATCTCAAAGTTGAGAGCAGAGGACCCGCCCAGTTGCTTGCCGCGTGGCTGAGACAATCTGCGATTGTTGCGTTCCACCTGCACAAGTGATTATTAGCACATAGTATAGGGCCGATCGGGGTTGGTCTCTTACCTGGGGAACAGTCAAAAAGTTCCAATCATATTTTGGGTTACCATACTGGGGGCTAAAGAGACCAGGGCCAGCCGTCAATGGATCGTTGACATGGTTCGAGCCAGCTTCCACAACTAGGACGCTGACATCTGCGTCCTCGCTTAGGCGCGACGCGACAGTCAAGCCGGCCGTGCCCCCTCCGACAATTACGTAGTCAAAGCTCTTGGCCATGGCGTTCTTGTTGCTATAGTCGTGTGGGGCCTGAGTATTTGTTGAGGGATATGTTTGTGGACAACTAATGGCAGAAAACCTGGGCAACCCGGTCTGATTTATAGCCGGTGTTTTCAATACAATGCGAGAAGGGACCCGTTTTCAGAGCAACCTGCGAGAGCTAGGACTTGGCGAGTCAGTTCATTTATCAGCTCATGGTTCCCATGTTTTATCACAACCCGCACTCGAAGCCGTTGCATGCTGCAATGCGGGGGACATAGGTCGTATGTGGACTAATCTCCGTGTCCGCGATGCCAATCGGTTTGTGCATTTACCGACCGCAACCCCAACGGCTCGACTATGCACGCTTGCGGCGAAATAGTGGGCCAAGCTGAGCTGCGATGCCAAGTGTGTGCCGATTCCGCCGGCTTTGACTGCTCAAGTTGTCGCATTTCCATCATTTCAAGTTATCCCTCGGTTGGACTGCTGTACAGCAGTCGCAGAGCTTGTCTTGTGGGGAACGCGTTTAGGCCTGGCACTTGTGCTGCTGGTTGCGGGTTTTGCGACTGGGGGTGCGAGTTATCCACAATAAGCGCTAGCATGGTGGCTATCGGATTACTGCCTGTGAGGATTGCTGTAGGGCTGTATATTGGGTGAGCAGGACGCTTTTTGGGCAGGCAGCTGTGACAAGGTGTTATTTGGTGGATAGACAGTAATTGTTGGTTACTGTGTTGATATTTCAGCCCTGCAAGACATCCCATCGATGCGTAAGCTCACTATGTATTGGCTTTCACTACGGCTTCTTCTATTGGTGATTTCAAATTTCTGTAGTTGGATACAATCAATTGCTTTTGACGGGTTTACTCAAACCCCATTTAGACCATGCATACGCCTCATTCAATTGCCGACGACTTGAGGTGTTGCCTCACGTTAGGATTAGGGCAAAGGCAAAAATTACAACCTACTCGTGGGAATCTGCAGCTAGAGTGCCTATTGACTTGTCAAGTGCGGCTGAATGCACTGACGTCAACCTTGGTAGTTTCGCCGTCCGCGTAGCCAATCCAGTATGCCATGTCAGCCCCAGCGCAGCGTACTTCCAAATTAGTACTACCGTGACGCCTGTCACAAAAATAGTCTGCGGATTTCGATGCCACCATCTGGGTTAATGGGAGCGCCTTCTTGGGCCACGTTTCCGTGGGGTGTGGCAGCGTTGAATTGGTGGGGTGGCATCTCGCACACGCGTGGCCTGCAGGCACCACCTGTCTTGGCTGAGCAGATGCAGATTGTCGATTGCACATGATTTGTTAGAGATATGGTTGGGTATGACGAATGGAACAGGCCACTTCAGCTGCACGTTGATAAGGGAAAAGACATGTTCTCTTCGTTTAGATGTTGCCTCAGAGCCTAGAGTCTCCTTGGACGCCTGATAGATCAATCCCCCGGGTTTGGCGGGAAAGCCAGGAAATAGATCGTATGTTGAAGAGGCGTTTAGCCATGCACCATACCACCTTTTAGGATAGCTGTGCGATCAATAGCGGACCGAATCATCCGCGTATAGGCACACGATGCAGACTATGGTGATCATTCGAGTGAGGTGATTGTGCTTGATGATTCCCTCAATAACGTGATAGGACTTCGTGGTGCTTCTGTGGCCTTGCTGACACGAAGCAGAAGACGCTGCTATCTCCGAAGTGGAATGTTTTTATTCTGGTTGGTCACGTTGAGAATGGACTCGACTAAAGCGCATAGTAGGTGTCAAGCCTGAGGAGGTGTCGAGAGGAGCGATGATTACTCAGAAATACATATGAGCACAGTCAATCAGCAATGGGGGATAATGGTAGTGGCTCAGTTGGGCTACAAGATAGGAATTAAAAGGCATCGAAACTTGGGCAAGGTCAGCAAGGTAGCAGTTTGCTCAATTTATGTGTCAATTTCTTACATAACAATATAGCCTAATACGACAGGCTATATTGCAACCTCCTTCTATATATATTATTATAATTCTCTCTATTTCGGTGACAACTCTTAATATCACCGCTTTCATCACATCCTTCCATGCCACATTTTATTTACGTCGATATCTAAAATTTGTAACTGAATATAGGCACCCTTGGTGCAGAAAAAAAAGCCCCAGATCAAAGGCAAGATACTCTGCAATTAATCATCTCCCTCGTCAAAGTGCACCACATGCGGCGAGTAGCTGCTGTTTCCGTACACATTGCCGCCATAGGTGAGATAGCCCTCGACACGAGGACGGCCGACTTTGAGGATATCCTTGACGTCTCCATGCACCCACACCGTTTGCATGCCCATGGCCATGTGCTGCAGGCTGTGGCAGTGCACCATCCACACTCCGGGCTCGTCAATTCGCAATCTCCATCCGCGCCAGCTTCCCACCTTGCCCGACTCGGTCGAAGTGTTGTATCGGTAAAGCAGTGTAGTGTCTCGAAGCACGGGCTGAGTTCCATTTAGCTTCTTCTCGACAACCTCGGGATCCCAAGCACCTGGGCCTCCACCAATGTCGTAGTGATGCAGGCCGTGGCCGTGCCACGGGTGGGTTTCCAGACCACCGGTGGCCTTGCCGTTGGTGATCAGCGCACCGCGATTTTGGAAGATGATTTCCACGACTTCGCCAATCTTGGCGGGATATGTCCCCGTTCCAGGGTCAATACCACCATTGGCAATGGCAGCTTCGTAGTTGGGAATGTACGCGGTTTCGTTTTCGTACAGCGACACCAGGTAGGGCCGCTGGGGAGTCGTCATGCGCGGCTCAGCATCATTGGCATCTTCGGTCCAGCTGTAGTTGTTCTGGCGCCACTGGTAGTATCCCGACCCAACCTGCTGGGTGTTGATGATAACTCGACGAGTTACTTCCGAAGCGTTGGGGAAATTGTTGTCGTGCAGTGGCTGCAAGGCGTAATCCAGGTATCCAGAAATAGTCGGGGGCAATGTCAGCGGGAAAAAGATTGGGTTCTGATTCGCCGCAACGTGCGTTGAGGCGGACGTGGTAAAGTTGCATGTGTTTCGGTAACGGAGAATTCCGAAGCTGGTGATAACAGCTGATCGGTCCCTGCTTTCAATCTGGATAAAATAGTCCAACTTCCCACTGCTCTGCAATTCTTCGCACGATTTTGACTCGAACAGCGCGCTGTATCGCTGGCCTGAACCCATCTGTATGTATTCGACTCGGTGTGGTTTAGTATATTGAGCATCAGCCTCAATAATGTCGAAATTGGCGTGGTCTTCAAACCCCATTATAGCAAGGGACAAGGAGCTGGCAGCAATGAACCTGAACCGGTATGTTGTATCGGGATCAATCTCAATGATGGCCAGAGAAGCCGATGCATTGTCGGTAACACCATAATTCGAAATTGACTTCCCATTAATCAACCAACCGTTTGGCTCTCCGGACCACTTGAATGGGTCGGCCAACAAGCCTGCTTCCACCTGATGGTCGGTTTGGTTCCAGAATTCTTGAATGAAAAAAGTTCGCTCATCATCTATCTCGTAAGGAAAGTCATCCGAATCTTCAACAATCAGAGAACCAGTCGCCGAATTTGCCTGAAACCCGACATGGGAGTGGTAGTAGTATGTGCCGACATCTTTGGAAGAGGCCTTTAGCTCGTAATCGAAGAAATGCTTGGGCGGAATCGGCCACTGGCTGGCTAGAGGAGTGCCATCAGAGAATGGGTAAGCGGCTAGGGAAAGACCGTGCCAGTGCTGTGATCGATTTAGTCAAGGGTTGAAGGATTTCCATTTCGGGTTAGTCCTACCATAGTCAGGTTGGAATCCGTCATTTCGTTGTAAACTCTAATCCAAACAACTTTGTCCGCTGGAATTCGTAAGGCTGGGCCCGGCAGTGTGTTGTTTACCAGCGTTGTTTCCTTGTAAATGCCGCCAACGGGGATGTACTGGCTGGTGACGTTGAGCACGTAATCGGGGGTAAACGAGTCATCGTGGATGTGAATGGTTGGCGAGCCGGCAAGCGCCAGCGCCGGGGAGAGAAGAAGGCATGCGTCGGACCAGCGCATCGTGGGATCTGAGGGAGCTGAGATTCGCCCAGCTTCCAGAATTCAGGTCACGGACGGGTCAGCATTGTTCTAGGCTTTATATTTTGTTCCTGCCCGCCCCGTGGATCTGGGGTAATTTCCTCGTCTCGGGTCACCTGATGTGCCATTGGCCCTTGGCCCTCGGATGCTACCATAATGAACAAGGATCGAGTGTTTAGATTCGTCAAGGGACCATGTCACGCCCGCCTCACAAGCACGCACATATACTTTGGATCGTCGGAAGCGTCGGCTCCTTCACAACCGTCTTACAGTTAGGCAGGAAGTGATCAGCACGCTCGTGTCCAGACAGTTCGGAAATTCCATTGGCCTGTTTTGGCCAAGGCGTTTTCCTAGCGCCAGTCAGCCGCTGCCCCGGCCAATAGGATGCTTCTGAGCCGAGCGCTCGGGCTTAGAGCGGGCGTTGGAACATCCACCTGAAGCGCCCTGATGTGGTTAAGATTTGCGCTAGAATGAAACACGCCTAAGGAAGAAGCTTTGCATTGTTCCATGCCCGACCGCAACTGCTCCTCAGCAAACGAGATAAAACATGGGGCGTTTAATCCGGCACACACCAGAACCCCGAAACGTGGCTAGATCTGGTTAGTTAGCCTGTCATATGTAATATTAGGTTTTACTAATAAATCGCTAACTATGTTACAGATGAGATAAGCGTATGCGGGATGGTTGCACTAGAACCGAGGGCTGCTTTCAGAGAAGCATCACCCCGCGTCAAATGTAGCCACTACCACCGCGAGTGTTGAGGCGAGCATCTCTGAAAGGTAGTTTTTCTGCATTCGTGGCCCTAATTATTATACTAGCTTGTCAATTGCCACTTAGAAGATAGATTCTATGTGTAACCAAGAATTCTTGCGCCTTGGTTAGATGCCTAAAATTGATAGTCTCTAGGAGTTAGCGTGTTACGTCGTGAGCATCATGCTCTAAGAAAAGATTTTCAGGGTTTCGCTCCGAATCACTGAGCTTAAAATATTCCGTGGCAATAACAACACATTGGGCATCATCAAATCAGCCATGGGAACGCACAAACCATTCTCATTACTTTTCGGCTCAAATTAGGGCAACAGTCCCCACTACCCACAGACTATTAATCCGTGTACATACTTGTGAGAGAATATTGCCATGGCCTCTAGCTGTCGCATAAACTGCTGATGGACCTCTCTACACCCCAACCACCATGTGTCTTTGAACTATCTTCACGACGGGAAGGGTTCCAGCGGCAGGACCCAAAACGCACGAGTCAAGTTACACATTGCTCAGGCCGCCGCTGCCTACAGCCTGTTTTCGCTCCCACATGTCCTTGATCTCAATGCACGTGGGACAATGCGTCGGTGCGATTCTCAGGTTCAGGGAGGATTTTTCTAACAAGGGTTTACCTGGGGCATCATAAGGCCAATGTCCTTGTCACCGTGAATAGCGAGCTCCATCTTGGCATAAGGCAAACAGAAATCCTCAACAGGGATCAAAAATATCCTTCATTGCTAGCGATAGGAACCACAGCTACGATGAGGCTGTTTTTTTCTTGTGAAGGGTGGGATGCATTAGGTCTTCATGCTTGGCTGCCATTTCTGGCGAGCGATTTGAGGCTGCCGAGTACAGCCGGGTCAGATTTGAATATATCTCAACCTCGCTCCCTGGTGACATGAGCCCATCCTCAACTCGCGCTCGTGACTAGTTTGGGATGGGAATGCGATCTAGACAGTCAAGCGAGGCAACCGTCCGGTTTGCATAGTGTTGCGAGCCTGCTTTCAGCTGGGGTTGATTTGCTATTACCTGTTGTAGGTTAGTTAGAGTAGGCTGAAACTGAGTCTGAGCCTTAAGCCTCCTGAAATGTTTGCCTTACTAGAGTTTGAGATAGAATATCTGGACAAATATGCCGCGGCCCTCTTGTCTTGCTAAGCCACCCAGGACGAAAGCCCAGCCTTTGTGAAGATTCATTTCATCAATTAGACCAAAGAGTTAACGTAGGTATTTTCCGTTAGATTAGTAACCAGGCGATTCGGCTCCAAAATGTCGATTGAAGCACAAACAAACAAAATAAAGGGAAAAGAGGAGCCAAGGCCCTCGCAGGTTGTTCAGCCGGGGCGAGCCCACTTCTTCTAAATCCATGCAAGGTAGAATTGTGGCCTTCCACCTATCACACACTTGCGATGTACGCTGCAGAGCTTTGATCCCACCGCTTGCTGCCGGCTCTCGACCAGCAACCATTTGCCCGGAAGAGAAATATTAAGAATGGTCCCATTTTGTTCCTCGTAAATATAAATATGCATGTGTGTGTCTCAATACTCCCTTTGGTATTTAAGTACAACAATTAATCTATCTGCATCAACAATGGATAATACTTCAGGGATTGAGCCGAGACATGAAACCAACGTATGTCAACCTCAGCATGTAAAGAGGCTTTAGAGATAATGCGGACCAGCGAGCCTCAAGCTCACAGAGAGCCCTGGAAATAGCGAGCACTCTTATATCAGACCATAGCTCCGCCCTATGTGTCACTATGAGAATACTATCTCGAATGACGAACTTCAACGCTCTAAGGAAGCAGTCGAAAATGTTGCGGTATACCGCTCAAGTCTAATAACAATCTTTAAGCGCGTTGAGAGCGGAGTACCACGCCGGTTTTAAAACAAGCCTACAGTGTCTGATCTCAGTGGAAGGCTGAACTATGCCAAACCTAGTGCTCGCAAAAACTCCATTCGATGCCATCCAGGCGCTCATTCGCGTCACTGCTCAATACCGTACGCTCAGCCATCAACTCCTTTCGAAGTTCCTTAGCCACCTCCTCATTGATTGGGAAATCCACATTCTTCCGCACCATCTCCTTGATCTCGTTGGGGAGCGCATCGAGAGGAGGGATCTGCTCCACCTTTTCCACCCACCAACCCTGCTGCTGAGGCGGCACGTTGGCCGTCGAGATGACCTCGATGTTCGGATCAACCAGGAATAGTGCCAAAATCTTTCGGTAGCCTGGCCGCGTCTTGTCGGCCAGCTCAAATGGGCTTACGCGGTGCTGGTAGACATTGGGGAAGAAGAGCGCACGGCCTTCTCGCGTCAGAACGCTGCCAATGTCCTGCATGGTCGTCCGCCATGCCGACAGAGAAAAGATTTTCTCAATAGGTTCGTAGTCGTTTTGCTCGTGGTTGAAATCGGATGTGAGCTCTTCTCGGTCGGCCTTGGTGCGGAAGGAAAGGTACGAGTCGGTGATGTTGTCACAGTCATAGTAGTACAGGGCCGTGGCGCAAATGTGCTCATTCAGCTGGCCTTCGACATGCCATGATCCTCCGTCATAGCTCGGCTTCTCTGGTGTCAGCTGAATGTTTGCCAGCTTCACAATGACTTGGATCCGTTTTATATCGTCGTCCAAGAAGCCTGGCTTCTGAAAATCGCTGACATCAAACGGGACAAGGCCTTTCAAATCGGAATTGGCCTCTGGGAGTCGGAGTTGATGCGTGTTCCGAAACCACTCCTGATCAAGCCTCTTGTTCTCTTCGTAAGCTCCATCATCTTCATAATCCTCGTCACTATCCGTGTCCTGTCCTGGTCTGTTGGATGGATCGCAATCCGCATTCCCACATAGATCAGGAACGCTGCAGATATACTCGACTGATTCCAACTTCTCGACCCGCTCAAAATCAAATTCCTCCATGGTTGATTGTAGGACAATATCCCAGGGTACGAGCGACTTCTCAATGAATCTTTCAATGATTGGGTAGAAGTCGGAATGATGGACAGGATGGAGATTGTTAATGTAGCTAACGATTCGTGGATGTTGACCTGTCAAATCAACGTCGCACGGGAGCCATTGAAACTTGGATGATAGAGCCTTTTGTTCGGATTCGCGCTGGTATCGCCAGATATTTGAGTCTAGTTGCGGCCGGACGGGCTCAGAAAGAACAGAGCCGGTGCCACAATAGTCTAGGCAGTTTTCAAGTGTGATGCGTTTGTCTGGGATTATTCGTGACAAGCCATAAACCAAGGGCCAAAGCGAGGGATGAACCAAGTCGAGCACTTTCCCGTCACTTCCTGGGTGCCAGTCTTTGCGTGATTCAGGAACGTCTTCCAGTGATGCAACAGCATTCTTCAACGATTGCCTCCAGTCATCAGTAAGCAGAGTGTCGGACTTGATGGCGCATGCGAAATAGTCCATCACGGGAATGAATCCAGTTTCTTCGCATATCTCGGCTTTTTTGACAAGTTCTTCGAAGCACTGGATTTTTTTGTTCAGCAAAATACGGCAGGACCAGTGTTCCGTAGTATCCACTCACAGCATCGGCCATCTTCTCAGTGAAATCACCATTTTGTTGATAGTCGCTCCAAGGCATGCTGAGCACCTCCTCTCTCCATTTATGCGCAATCTCAGGGTCTCGAACCTTGACCAACCAGTTCGGCTTGTTGGTGATATCCTCGATAAATCTGAGCATGCAAATTTCGCGATTTGTTAGGGTATTAGATTTCCAATCGAATTGGATCAGACCATAAAGGAATGGAAATCGGGTTTCATCCCAGTGTATTTTGTGTGTTATAGGAAGTCCGTAACCTGGTAGCATGATCTTATCGGCTAATTTCTATCATTTCACAACACATGACATCAGTAGCTGGAATGATTGTTCGGCAGCCAATGTGTACTCACAGGCGGGCCCTTCAACGACCTTCTCTCAAGGGCTTTCTTTATGGAGTAGTCATCCAAGCAACTATATTGGCTGCCAAACCACTCTTTGACTTTGTCGTCAGTATGCTCGATGGTGGGTTCGGGGTCGGCAGAGGCTTCGATCCACTCGATTGCCTTGTTTCTCATGCCGTCAGAGAGCCGTTTTGTTTCAGTGAGCTCGACATGCAAATTGGCGCCTTCACTTACAGCAGTGCTGTCATTCGCGACAGGATCTGAGTTAGTAGAAGACTCCATAACCATAAGTCATCAATTGATCTCGCGATTCGGGGAAGATGAAGCACAATTTTACCGTGTCAGCTCACTGAGCCCAGACGTGTTTTGTATTCTGATGACTTGGCGCCCCACCGCCCGTGAATAGGCAGCATGTGGGGCGAGTGTCCCGACAGCCACAGTGGCGCAGCTTCCCGCAACGCCATCTTATTTTAGATTTCGTGTGAAAAAGTTGAGGAGAAAACGGCTATGCGTGTATTCAAGTAGTTGCCGATTCAAATAGCTCCTAGTTCTTAAATCCACATGTTTTCTTATGTTATGAACATTTGTGGTTCTAGTACATAATCTTTTGACCTGCTTGATTTTGGAACTGTGCTACTTTTGGTATTATTGAAATAACGAAACGATGTCAGTTAATGTGAATGAAAATGAATAGCCTCACAACTATTGGAAATAATAATATGTAGTGACAGAATCAATTGTCCTTTTTTTCTCACTATTTATGCACTCGCTGGTGTTGAAATCAATCATTACATAACCATATTTGGCAATCATCACAGTATAGGGTAGTCACGTAATCAACTACTAGCGAAATTATGCGACAGCAATCCAGAGCGCAAATACTTGCTAGCTGTGAGAATAACATGGAAGCATAAATGCTGGTCAGATAAAACGTCTCAATGGATGGCAGAGCTGATAAAATTGAAGTAAAGACCATTATAGAGAGCTCAACTAACATGCAAAGATGCCAATATGGGCAAACCACAACCTCACATAATTTTCATGGCTTTCCGACCATTGACTGTTTATCTTAAAGAAGTGGGACTAGTGAAAATTTCGTCTCCTTCTAGTCTGAGCTTGGAGGGGCTGACGGTGAGTGACGTGTGACGTATTTGTGATGACTGAATTATTGTTTCAGTCGCCGAATCTGGGCCGCATCACGAAGTGTGATGGTGCCCAAAACTCTGATTACCGGTCACATATCACATAAGCAAAATGATTGCCTCAAGTTATCCACAATGCCGCGGCATCGGGTTCCGGTTAATCATCACATACTAATTTGGGTATGTAGGTTGGCGCTGTGTCGTCCTTGTGATAGCCATCGGTAAATGAGAGGTGGAGTGCCTACTTACTCTCTCCTAATATGGGTTCAGGAATGACGTTAACTTATCCATCTAGTGCGTTATCAACAGTATTTTTCTTAGTTTAAGACATGATTTTATGTCGCACTTGATTATCCTAGCCCGAGAACCATCCTGGTGGGCCGAGGATAGGCGGGTAACTATGGACACATCGCATTTGGCTTGGAATAATTTGTACCTCAGAGTCATGCACAAAGCTGTCGGACAAGGTGTTTTTTTCTCTAAACAGTAGCCACTAGCTGTTCGCTCTAATGCGTATTATTCTTTTTTGGTTATTCTGGAATGGACTTTCATTCATATGATAACTGGATATCGTGTCTAGTGTACATGCACCCTTGATATTTTGAGTTTGCAGGTTCTTTTTCCAGTTGCAGAAAAGAAACAGAAATAGAGTTACGAAGATCAATGGTCATTCAGAAATTGATTCACTGCAGAATTCATGACGGTAGCTGTTCGAAATCTAGTGGTATGCCTTGAGGAATTAACCTCGATGGTTTTCGGAAATCACATGCATGTTCTTCAAGATGAAGTAATAAAGAGCTATGGCGTTATCGAGAGGGCAGAGGCCATGCTATAGGGGATCAAATGTTTACTGCAACCGAGGCCATTTTGCATTTCAGCGGGCCGATACTTGCAATGTCTCAGTGCGTGCCCGTTAGTGTGGTGGACTCCCAAGTTTTGTCCTGATCGATTTCGGCAAATGTGCCGATGAAATGCAGCACAAGATTTCTTGGTACTAGGCCTCGGCATAGGCCCACTGATGACCTGACATGTCTCATTGAAGCACAAAGTTGGCGGAGATGGCAGCGGCGGAGCTTTCTGTTAGCCGTGTGTATCCACGTCTCGGCGATTTAAAGCAGTCATCGAGAGTAGCGGGCTGTGCCGCTCCGTGTTTAGCGCGATAAGGTGTCATAGTTGCGTTGTTTCTAGCGAGCCTTATTGATCTAGTCACCCTACTTGCTGGAATAATCTTTTCGGATTTGCAAGCATTCAGGCTGCGAGTACAGCCTAAGTTGAGCAGAAATGTTGAGAGAAGACGGCTTGCAAATCTGCTCGCATAGTAAAGAAAACCGTCGAGCGAGCAGGGAAAGCATGAGACGAGTTGTATTACGTTAACTCTGCCCATGTCTGACAAGTTGAAAAGTGAAAATAGCCGAGTAGTTTACATGTGAATATGGTGCAACATATGGATACACCGGGCCGTTCGCCGTGATCCACGTTGCTGGGATCATACACGATGTGAGAGGAAGCACTCGATTGGGCATCTGTACGTTGATAAAAACTATAGAGGTCTCATATCTCAGGGCGGAGTGGCAAGTGTGCTCGGACGGGCTCGGTTATTGTGATATGAACGATGGGAAGTCACTATTAGTATCACATAACCATTTGGGGTGCCCCGAAAAGCTTCCGGTCACAAACAAGAATATGCATCAAGCAAGGTGAGAACTTGTCGGAATACCTGCATTTTGTATGTAACTTTTACCAAAAAGGCCTTCTGTGCCGAGACAAGTGGAGGATATGGTGGGGGGATGTATGACTCCCCAGGGGCAGAGACGAGTCGAGAGAGTATATAAACCATATTGAACGAAGTCGATTCCATGGAGAAAACAACACCATAAACCTTCGACTTTGTGAAATATTACATTCCTTGCAGGGACAATAATCCTTGGTACACAAGCCATAAAGATGGCCACCATGGATGAATTCAACCTCACAGACGACGCTTCGATGCTCGGACACTGCCTGCATCAACTACTCGAAAATGCCGCCAACAAGCACTCGAAAAGGACGGCCGTCATGTGTGCCGGCAGGGAACTTACATACGAAACACTCAATGCCCGCGCCAATCGCTTCGCGCGCATTCTGATAGAGCGAGGGACTGAACGAGGCGACCTGGTCGGCGTGGCCTTGGATCGTTCCGTGGATCTTTTGATGGTGATGATCGCAGTCCTGAAAACGGGCGCCGCCTATGTTCCAATTGACCCGGCCTTTCCTGCCGAACGTATCAACCATATGCTCGAAGATGCGGACCCGAAAATTGTCATCACCAACACCGGCAGCGATGATGCTCTCTCGGGCTGGAAAGGCCAGTGCCTGAAAATGGACGAAGTACAGCAGCGAGTGGACTCGGACAGAAAAAGCACCAACATAACTGTGGACGCGCAGCCAGACGACCTGGCCTACGTGATATACACCTCTGGATCGACTGGTAAACCCAAGGGCGTCGAAATCAGCCATGGAGCCCTGTGCAACCATCTTCTGACCATGAGGCAACAGCCTGGCTGCAGCGAATCAGAACGACTGCTGGCCATTACGACAATCTCATTCGACATCGCAGCACTGGAGCTGTTCCTGCCGCTACTGTGCGGCGCAACGGTAGTTATTGCGCAGAGGCATGAGGCCAAGGATGCGAGCGTATTGATGCAGATGATGCAGCGCTATGCAATCACGATGATGCAAGCTACCCCTGCCACATGGCAGATGCTTCTGGACTCTGGCTGGCAGGGCAAACCCAGCCTCAACAGGATGCTGTGCGGTGGTGAGGCACTATCCAGAAAATTGGCCGATCGCCTGTTGGCCTGCGGCTCCAACTCTGGCACTGGCGCTCCCCCTGGTTCCATATGGAACATGTACGGCCCAACAGAGGCCACTGTTTGGGCGAGCACCTGGAAGGTTCGCCCAGGAAAGGATATTTTCATCGGAAACCCCATTGCCAACTACAGACTGTACGTTCTTGGCCACGACTTGAAGCCTGTGCCGCCAGGCGAGTCGGGTGAGCTGTTTATCGGCGGCTCCAGTCTTGCCCGCGGCTACCACAACAAGCCCGACGTGACGGCAGAGCGTTTCATTCACAACCCATTCCACGATGGCCTCATGTACCGCACCGGCGACGTGGCCCGCTTCTCTCCCACCGGCCACCTGAGTGTCTTGGGTCGCGCCGACAATCAGGTCAAGGTGCGGGGCCACCGCATCGAGCTGGGTGATATCGAGGCCGCCGTCATGAGCCATGAGACTGTTGTCTCAGAGGCCGTCGTCATCAGCCGCGACGACCGCCTGGTTGCCTACTGTATCAGAAATGTGTCCAAGGCAGCCGAGGCACCCAAGGAGCCTCTCGACGAGCTCCTGCGCCCGTGGTTGGTAGAGCGTCTGCCGTCGTACATGATCCCCGCATTCTTCGTCGAGATGGATACATTCCCTAAGACACCGAATGAGAAGGTGGATCGAAAAGCGCTTCCTGATCCGCTTACCAAGATCCAGAAGAAGGTCACAGCCATCCCCACGACGGAGCTCGAGGCTGGCATCCTGGCCATCTGGTCAGACGTGCTGGGCCACGACCACATCGGCATCAATGACAACTTTTTCCAAATCGGCGGCGACTCGGTGCGAGCCGTCCGTGTCGCCTTCGAGCTGGAGAAGCTCATCGGCCGCCACTTCTCGCCCGCCAAGCTGTTTGAGCACTTCACCATCAAGACACTGGCCGCCTTCTTGGCGGTCGGCGACGCGGCCGTACCTGCTGCTGTCCCTGCGCCGGTGAGGCGACGTGTCTCAGACAACAGCGAAGACATTGCCATTGTCTCTATGGCGTGCCGCCTGCCGGGTGGAGTCTCCACACCAGAAGAGTTTTGGGACTTACTTGCCGAGGGAGGCGATGCTATTACCGATGTGCCCAAGGATCGCTGGGACGCCGAGGCGTTCTACAGCGCGGATCCTGATGCGCCCGGAAAGTCGTACTGCCGCAAGGGAGGCTTCCTCGACTCTGTAGATAGCTTTGATGCTGCCTTTTTCGGCATCTCGCCGCGTGAGGCGCGTGCGCTCGACCCGATGCAGGCCGTCATGCTGGAGACGTGCTGGGAGGGCTTCGAGCGCGCCGGATACACGACCGAGCAGCTGCGCGGCAGCCAGACGGGTGTTTTCATTGGTATCAGCAACTTGGCTGCGCAGCAGAACTACAGCTGCGCCATGGACAAGCTGGATGGATACGCAGGCACGGGCACAGCTGGTGGCACCATGTCGGGACGTGTCTCGTATTTCATGGGGCTTGAGGGCCCGACTATTACCATTGACACGGCCTGCTCATCGTCGCTGGTGACGACTCACCTTGCCTGTACGGCCCTGCGACAGGGCGAATGTGATGTTGCTGTCTCGGGTGGTGTGACGCTGATGCTCACGCCGGGTCTGCACGTCGAGTTCAGTCGGCTCCGCGGCATGTCACCCGATGGCCGATGCCGCGCCTTTTCATCCAATACAGATGGTACCGGTTGGGCCGAGGGTGCTGCCGTTGTGGTGTTGAAGCGCCTCTCCGATGCCCAGCGCGATGGCGATCGCATTCACGCTGTACTTCGCGGTTCCGCCGTCAATCACGGTGGACGCAGCGCCGGATTGACAACACCTAGCGGGCCCGCGCAGACGCGTCTGGTCCGCTCAGCGCTTGCGGCATCCGGACTGCAGCCGGCCGACATTGACTACGTCGAGGCGCACGGAACAGGCACCAAGCTCGGCGACCCGATCGAGGGCGGGGCCTTGGCCGACGTGTTCCGAGGCAGTCGGTCGGACGCGCAGGATCCGCTGTGGGTTGGTTCGGCCAAGTCCAACATTGGTCACACACAGGCAGCCGCTGGCCTGGTCGGCCTGCTCAAGGTGGTACTATCGCTGCGACACGGCACGCTGCCGCAGACCCTGCACATTGCGCAGCCGACGCCCGCGGTGGACTGGCAGGGCTCCAACATGGCGCTCGTGCAGCAGCAGCGGCCCTGGCTGAGCCGCGGCGATCGGCCTCGTCGAGCTGGTGTCAGTGCCTTTGGCATCGGCGGTACCAACGCCCACGTTATCGTCGAGGAGCCGCCCAAGAAGGGCGCCGCGCCTGTAGAGCCAGTTTCCGCGTCGGAATCGGTTCCGCTGCCGACTGTCGTGCCATTTGTGCTGTCGGCCCCGACGGAGGCGGCGCTGCAAAAGCAAAGTGAGAAGCTGAGGCTGCATCTCACCAAGGCGGGAGCCAAGACCAACCTCGGCGACTTGGCCTACTCGCTGGCCAGCAGCCGAAACCACTTCAGACAGCGCATTGTGCTCTCGGCCAAGGATGAGGCAGAGTTGCTGGACAAGCTGGCTGCGGCGCCGGACAGTGCTGTGGCTGGCCCCAATGGCAATACTGAGCCGCCTAGTTTGGCCATGCTTTTCACTGGCCAGGGCAGTCAGCTGCCGGGAATGGGCCAAGAGCTGGCCCAGAACCACCCCGTCTTCAGAAACGCCCTGGAAGAAATCGCGGCTCGGTTTGCGGGAGTCCTCGAGAAGCCGTTGCTGGATGTCATGTGGGCGCGGGGTGAGGCCAGGTCCAATGCTGGCCTTTTGCACCGCACCGAGTACGCCCAGCCGGCCCTGTTCGCTCTCCAGGTCGCCCTCTGGCGCCAGTGGGAGAGCTTGGGCGTGCGCCCCGACCTTGTTCTCGGCCACAGCGTTGGCGAGTTTGCTGCTGCCCACGTTGCTGGTGTCCTGGATCTAGACGATGCCTGTCGCTTGGTGGCAGCGCGTGCTCAATTGATGCAGGCCCTGCCTGGTCGCGGAGGCATGATCTCTCTCGAGGCCAGTGCCGCTCAAGTATCGGATGCCATCCGCAAGTTGCATCTCGCTTCCAAGGTTGATGTCGCCACCCACAATACACCCACGCAAACTGTTGCGTCTGGTGACATTGACGCGCTGAGGAAGTTGGCCTCGCACTTTGCCGCACAGCGCCTCAAGTCTAAGCCGCTTGATGTGTCGCATGCATTCCACTCGCATCACATGGACCCCATGTTGGCTGAGTATCGAGCTGTTGCGGAGACTGTGCGCTTCAACCCGCCTAAACTGCGGGTTGTCAGCGGTCTTACGGGTAAGCTGGTAGAGGCTGGTCAACTGGAGGACCCCGCCTATTGGGTCCAGCAGGTGCGAAATGCAGTGTGCTTTAGCGGAGGCATGCGAACACTGGCAGACGAGGGAGCCACTGTTTTCCTTGAGCTTGGCCCGCGACCAATCCTTTGCGGTCTGGGCGCGGCCTGTCTCGCTGATGACCAAAACTCTGAAGAGGTCGCTTGGTTGCCGTCGTTGGTTCCCAAGAAGAATGATGCGGCTGTCATTCAAAGCGCCATGGCAGCGCTGCATGTGCGCCATGTTCCAGTGGACTGGTCAGCCTACTTTGAACCATTCGGCTGCCAAAGAATCGAGCTGCCTACCTATGCCTTCAAGGGCGAGCGTTTCCGACCCGCCGGGGAGACTGTTTTTACTGCCCAAGGCAACCATACTGGCCAGTTTGTGCAAGATCCAGAGCAATCAAGGTTCGCGGTCAATTGGTGCTCAGTGGATACCAACAATGCCCGCACCAGTGGCCGCTGGGGTCTTCTGTGCCCAGCCGGCGAGGTCGCTTGGGCTGAACAGGCCAAGGCTGCGCTCTCGAGCGCCGGCATCCAGCTTATTGCCGTCAATGGTCTCGATGATGCCAGGAAGCTGGATGGTCTCGTGTGTTTCTGGGATTCCGACTCTGACGTTCTTCGCCAAACTCGTGATTTTACGAATCTGGCGCTGGCTCAGCTGCAGTCGGCAGCCAGCACCTCGTTTTCGCCCTCTATTGTCTGGGTTACTCGTCAGGCCGTTGGTTGCGGCGCTGCCGATCGGGCCACGGGGCTCGGAGCCGCGCCGCTGTGGGGTCTGCTGCGCACCGCCCGTAACGAGCATCCGGATCTGCACCTCCGCATCGTCGATGTTCCCAGCGATGTTGCTGGATTCTCTTCATTGGGCCGCGCCATGATGCTGCGCGATGAGCCTGAGTGTGCCGTGCGACAGGACCAGGTTTTCTTACCGCAGATCCAGCTTGCCAAACCCTTGCAGACCGACACGACATCGCCGCTTGTCCGAAAGGATGGCGCGGTCCTGATCACGGGTGGTTTGGGAGATATTGGTAGCCGAGTGGCCAAGTGGCTGGTAAGCGCGCATGGAGTCAACGATCTAGTCCTCACGTCGCGTCGTGGAGGCAAGACTCCAGGAGCAGACGTTTTGGTCAAGGAATTGGAGCAGCTTGGTGCCAAGACGACTGTTGTGGCCGGCGACATGGCCGACTTCGAGAGTGTCGAGTCCATCATATCTCTTTTCAACGAGAAGCGCCCACTTCGTGGCGTGGTGCACACTGCTGGTGTTCTCTCTGACGGTGTCCTGTCAGGACTGACTCCAGAGCGCTGCAATGCCACCTTTGAGCCCAAGACAGATGGCGCCTGGCATCTGCACCAACTAACCCAAGACGTGTCGACTTTGGATCTCTTCCTCATGTTTTCTTCCATCTCCGGTGTCATGGGAACTCCGGGTCAAGCCAACTATGCTGCTGCCAACACATTCCTGGATGCCCTCGCCCATCTGCGCCACAGTCAAGGACTGCCAGCTACATCCGTGGCTTGGGGTCTCTGGTCTGGAGGTGGTATGGGTGCCGGCCTGACAGACACTGGCCGCGTTCACCACGCCCAGCTTGGTCACCACTCTCTCACCGAGGAGACCGGTCTCGCATTGTTCGAGCAGTCAGCTCGCAGCGGCGCTGCTCTGACTGTAGCCGCCGCCCTCGAGCTCGAGAGGATGCAGACCTATTTCGAGGACCGCGGTGGTATCCCGCCTCTGTTCAACTCGCTCCTGCGCCGAGAAGGTGGCGAGAAAAAGGCCCAGGAGGGTGCAGGACGCGCTGCGGGTGAGGATTTGAGCGCTGTGCTCAGCGAGGCGGACCCCAAGGAGCATTCTGCCATCGTCTTGCGCATGGTGCGACAAACTGTGGCCAAGACCTTGGGCTTTTCATCCCCAGACGAGGTGGACATGGACTTGCCCCTGCAGGCTATCGGAATTGACTCGCTAACGGCCATTCTGTTCCGTAACCAACTCGCCAAGTTGACGGGTCTCACGCTGTCTACCAAGATTGCCTTCCTTCACCCCAACCTCAAGGCCCTCAGTCAGGCTCTGCTCACTGAGCTTCAAGAGAACTTGGCAGAGTCCTCGTCTTCCGTGTCAGTCTCTTCCAGTACACCTGCCACCACCGTTTATGGAGGAGCCCCCTCACTGGATATGACCGCCATCCGCAAGGGATGCCTGGACCCGGCCTTCATGTTTGACGACTTGACTCCCGGTCCAATTTCGCGCGGCGAATGCCCCGAGTCGGTTCTGGTCATCGGCGCTACGGGCTTTGTCGGAGCCTTTGTCGCGCACGAAATGCTGCGCAGGAACATTGCCACGTACTGCCTTGTCCGTGGTAAGTCTGTTGAACAGGCAAGGGAGCGCATCGTGGACACACTCCAACGGTACGGCCTGTGGAAGCCTAGCTATGAGTCCATTCTTCATGTGCTGGTGGGAGACATGGCGCAAGCGATGCTTGGCTTGACTGAAGAAGTCTTTGATGACCTGGCAGATCGCATTGACGCCATTTGTCACTCTGGTGCTAGAGTGGATTGGATGTTGCCGCTTGAGGAGTATGTCGGCCCCAACATCGTCAGCACTCATGAGGTCCTGCGCCTTGCCTCGCGCGGCCGTGAAAAGGCGGTCCATGTCATCTCCACCGTCTCCACACTCGCCAAGCATGCAGGCTACGAAGTCACCGAGCAGGAGCGGGAGTACGGCTATGCCACTTCCAAGTACCTGGCCGAACGAATGGTGTCCGCAGCCCGCTGGCGAGGTGCCAGGGCCTCGGTCTATCGCCTCCCCTTCGTCACGGCCTCTGCTTCGACAGGCCACTTCCGTCTTGACCGCGGTGACTTCATGCACAACCTGGTCGTCGGCTGTGTCGAGATGGGAAGCTTCCCCTCTCTCGAGGCTAACCTGGGTGCCATCCTGCCCGTCGACTACCTGGCTCAGACGGTTGCTGCCGTTATGACGCGCGACCAGGACCGCATCGGCTTGGATTTTGACTTCTTGAACCCACGGGCCCCTAACTTTGACACCTTCTTCGGCATGATGAGTGCCGCTGGTTCTGGTGGGAATGGGAAGAAGAACAGCCAGATTCTGCCCTTTGCCACGTGGCGCCAACAGGCGTTGGACTATGCCGCCGAGCATCCCAGGAGTCCTGTCGCCCGTATCGCAGCTGTTGTGGATGGTCTGAGCGAGGAGAGCGCAATCGATATGATGCAGGGGTCTATGGTTGGACAGCATGTGTTGGGTGGTAATGATTGTCCTGTGCCGGATATTGATGAGCAGTGTGTGTGGCGGTATCTGGAGCGCATCAACGCGTCCAAGGCAGAAATTGTTTAAGTTGTCAAGTGGATATGCAATGTGATGGTATAGATAAGGCTTAATGCTATTAGAGTTCATTTTATTACTGATTCCATAGACATCGATGCTCGTTCAAATAAAGGTTTTTTAAATAATTAGTCCAAGTGTTGCAAGGCACATGCCATGGCGAGATGAAAGTGGCTATATCTCACACAATATGTTGCTAAAGGACCTAGGCTGGTCTTGGTAAGACAGGCAGGCATTTTATATTGGTGGTCATATTGAGGGTTTTTTCTAGAAGGTTATCTCCGATGTGTTGTATGAAGCTATTGGAGATACTGTGTGCAAAAGGCTATTGGGTATTGCAGCCTAACTGTGTGAACCTTGCTGTGTAAAGCTTGTTGTGTTGACTTTGGCCGTATTGGACCTCAAGGATGATAATAGTAATGTTGCTAAAGGACATCATTAGTACACCACAAAAAGGTATGGCAAGCACATACGCAATAAAGCTCTCCTGCGTATTGAGTATTCTTTTTGCTAGATTTAATTATCTATCTAAGTTTTATCAGATCAAGGTTTTAACATGTGGATGCATATCAGCCACGTCTTGCAGAGACCCTCCCGCACCAAATCGTCGAACTCTTGGTTCTCTTAAAAGGATAACCCTATCTATCTCTTCTCAAATGCATGCTCCATAGAATGGGTCATCGTGAAATTTTCAGAAACTCGCTTGCTCATTTCACAGATTAGTTGTGCTTTTACATTTGACAAATATGTGAGGATAACCGGATGACGCTCCAAACTCGTATAACTTAGGCCTGTAAGGACATCAAGGTTTAGTACCCCAAGTTAACTTCGTGAAATAAGGGATCCCGAAACTTCTGCCTAGGATCCGTCGAATATTTTCAATACCCTGCTGGTCCTTGGGCAGAAATAAAAACACTATTTAGATCTGCACATCGCCATGTGATCGTCACTTTCTCTTTCATCACAACCGCCGCCATACCTCCAAACACGACCAGCGGTTGTCCAAATGATTGAGAAATACAATCATTTGGCTTGCACAGATGTTTCTGCTTCATCCTCTTCAACATTTGATGGCCACTACCATTGAACCCAGCCGCGACACCCTCAACGTCGCCCACACCAGGTTTCATTTTTCTGGCGCACTAATAAAAGGTTTGGCGCCATGGTATCTCTTACCACTATTCTTCCTGAGCTCAGGATAATGATGTTTGAATACCTCTGCGATCACTGTTCATCGGATTGGGACAGTAAAATCGGGACTGGACACCTCTCGTATATCTCTGCCAAGCCTTTGCGGATGCTCTGCCTTGTGTCACGGACGATAAGAGTAACGGCGCAGCCCATTCTCTTTCATTTCTTCCTTGGATATGCGAATCAAGACGATGACTACAAAGCTGTCCAGATGTTTTATCAGAATGTTTCTCAGAGACCTGATCTGGTCTCCGGGCTCAGGAGTCTGTCCTTACCCCATGCGAACGAGGACGGCTGGATTGTGGATGAAGAATCCGGCAATGGAAGAGGTGCTTGGGCTCATGCCGACTGGGCTGAATGCAGGCAAAATCGCATGGTTCGCCGGATTCTAAAGAACCTCACGCAGATTCAACAACTCGAATTATGCATCAATATTGAAGTCTTTCCGAACCCCCCGTGGATATCGAATACTTCAAACCTTTCAACTCTACGGGAGCTCAACTTGCACAACAGCACTTTCTCGGGAAAGCTTACTTCTGAGCTGGTCGCCCTTTTGATTACAAACAAACCTTGGCTAAGAAAGCTGACTTTGACCAACTACAACGAGTTCGATGATTCCATCCTGACGGCAGTTCGCGATATCAAACAATTCACTGTGCACTATGACCTGTTCAGTTATAGGTCTACTAGGTCTGACCTGGATGACATCGGGCCATTGATTGAGGCAATGCCACAGTTAGAAAACGTCGAGCTTTTCGAATGGGATAGTGACCATTGGGCACTGCCTGAAAACTTTCTACGGGCCTTAATTTGTCGCAAGGATGCCCTCCGTTCGCTCACGATACGTCGGCAGTGTTTGAACAAGAGGCTTGATTTGCTGCAACAGTTTCCCAACCTCGAAAACTTGGATCTCCGCATTCCTGATCCATTTGTCAAAATTAAATTTCCCAAGTCCTTGAAGCATTTAATTGTTCGCAACAACGGCGAGGAACACAAGAATATTCGGGAGCTCCTGCACGAATTACGCCGGTCATTGCGCCAGTATCCTAATTTGGAGACTGTCCATGCGGCTTTGCATGAGCCTTCTTGGATCACCTCGACGAGCGGCAATTTTGATTCCACGTCCAAAGAGGAGTTGATACAAGCCTTTCTTTATGCAGATGTCCGTTTATCCATCCAGAAGGAGGCCGAGCTTCCAGGGGGATTTAGCTTGCGGAGGAATTGGGGTGTCAATGGCTATACTCGTCGGCCTTATGAACAGACGACAGCTTATTTAGACAGCTCTTCCGAAGAAGAGGAAGTGGATTCAGAAGATGACGAGTTAGAAGAATAGTAAGAGATCGAACAGATGGTAGACCAGGTAGTGGAAGAAATTTAAGTGTGAATTTAAGGTCTAATCATGAAGAAGCAATAGAATTGTGCATTGTTGTTATCAGCAACCTTGAGGTCTAGTATCATCACACAAAAGCCAGTTCATGCTTATATGAGCAATATTGGTGGCCTTGGCCCCGGCCGACGTCAACGCGAAAGGGAACGATGCGGCATGGGATTTCAGGGGGGATATATATTACTTTCCCTAGCAATCTAATAGAGGTCAATTATTTAAGGATCCCATGCGAGTGGTTTGAGCAAGGCTATGTTTTCTTTGTCGACCATGACGAGACTGCGAATCGAGACTTCATCGGAGCGAGCAAGCACATGATTTACTAGAGAATGCTGCTGATCTTTCCCCCCGTCGATGATAACCCTGGTACAGGAATACGCCCAGGCATGCATCGATCTCGCCGAGCTCGGAGGATCACACCCACAGAACAAGGCTACGAACGCCTTTCACCAGAAGACAATTTCTGGCACTTCCTCTCAATCTAAAGTAATAAATCCGCCACTAAAAGAGGATAGGTGATGTCAGAATATACGGACAAGGAATCCTTCAGACAAAAGCACATTTTTAGGCTATTCCTGAAAAGGCAGATCGGTCGCCATAAACTCTGAGAGGTATTTTAGAACGGAGACTGGTCTGAATTGAAGTCACAGCAGCGGCTCGAGTATATTTCTGGTATTCCGTAGATCTCTAAAGAATTGGTAATGAAATACGTTTGGCGGGCCGAGCACCGCAGTATCTACCCACGCGGGCATTAGACAGGCATTAAGTTAAAGATCTATACTTTACTAGCTGGGTTTCAGGTGCCAATCCCAAATCAGGGGTCACCCCTTGTGGTGTTAGGTCATGCTTTCGTCAGGAGCAAGCCACCAACACTTTAAATCGTCTCTGTGTCCAACTTCCAAGCGATTGGAATTGTTCTAAGTTGTATGTATTCTTGTATTCTTATACTTTGAACATATAAATGAATCTCATGGCTTGCAGACAAGATATTCATTTGATATATCTCAGGGTTCAAATTGTAAAACTCCAGCGTGTAGTAGATTACGGGATGTCTCATACTCCGGTTGCAATTGATGACCAATTGTGAGGATGGCCAACAGTTTCTTCGCATACATTGCCAACCCCCTCCTACATAGGCCAACAACGTCTTGACGCGTTGGGCCGTTGGTTGTTCAACTTCAAATTGGTGTGGGATGAGGCTGTGCTGTTACAGAATCTTATACGAATCCGAAACCGAAAATACCGTACTTATGAAACTATAAAGGTCTCATCAAGTCAGGAAAAAGTCAGATCAGAAAGGATTCTCTGCCATTTTGCCCTATCGTCCCATCAACTAAATTAGAATCCAACTATTCTTGAACGATTGCCTTCGCACACTTCTACAAAGCATATCGTCACAATGCAAATCACATCCCTATTCGTCGCTTTCCTGGCCGGCCCAGGCACCGCTGAGGCCGCTTGCACCTTGACAGTATTTACCGAACCATCCTGCCAGGGTTCCAAGGGCAAGACAGTCGAGATCACTAAGAGTTGGGGCTGTATAGGCTTGAGCGGCCGGCGTTCGGTTCGTCTGAACGGCTGCGTTCACGGGGCAAGATTTCGTTGGAAGGCCGAGGGCTTTTGCAATGGTCCGATAAGGTATAAGTCCCTTCGGGCCAACGGCTGTCTTCCCATTTCACAAGACATTACGAGTGTTGAGGTCAAGCTCACGTAGTAGTGTTCCCTTTGACCGTACATAGCATGCTCAATAGTTTTGATTGCACAAGCAAGAGGCAAGCCATGGAGGTGCCAGCAATCCACTGGAGCGGGCGCGATTCTAAGATACTAGACTGTGTTTGCTTGGATATATTGTAACAGATCGAACTGGATCTGTTTCCAATGCAAGAATAATCATTTCAGCCGTGGCTCTCAGAGTAGTCGCTGGAGCTGTTTCCCCGTTCTAGTCCACCTGTGGGGCTATGTTGAAACGGTATTGTTATTTGCGAGATTATCCATCTTTCGCAAAATGTCGAGTGCGTTGACGTATCCTGAGATGGCTCTAGTTCTGAATATTTGAGATATAGGGAAGGATGGTTGAACTTCAAGAAGAATCCGTACGAGGAGTTACACACAATCTGTACCAAATAAATGTGGCTCAACACAAAAGATTCAACACAAAAGATTTTATGGAACGCACTTTTGTTAAGAAGGACAAAATGCCTTTGGATTGGGAACTAAGAATGAACTGAAAAGCTTTGCAAGTGCTAAGAATTATTGTATTACGATTGGCGCAAATTGGCCTAAAAATGCCTGGCCTGTAAGAGGGTAAAGGGTTTGGAGTGTGGATTCAGAGTCGGTGACTTTTTTCAATAGTGCCGACTAAAGCCTTGGATTTTCTCTTTATCTTGGGCACCATGAATGATAACATTCAGAATCATAAATCGTATTCTTCTTTTTATCAACCAAAACGGACTGTTCAAGCGTGTTTGGGAAATTCCTTCAAGTGACTTAGTCCATTTAGTTGCTTAGCTGCACTCCAAAGCTTATTTCGATACCCAAATATTTCCAAAGGTTATGATAGCGTAACTTTTGTGTGTTCGGTGCACCCCAGAACCAGGTCAGTACACAGGTGTAGACGCGAAAGGCCACCTTCGGAAGATGAAGAAACACGAAAAGTAGATGCATGCACCAATGGCGAAAATTCCGGCATACAGAGAAAACCCAGTCGTATACTCAGGCGGGCTCGAGACAGTGAAGATGTAGGTACCATAAAGCTGAGCCAAGTTTCCAAGGCCGTTCACGATGGCTACACAAATGGCTCTTACTTCAGGCTGCACTGGACCCAGCACAGTGCTCGTGTAGGAGAGCGATATGGAATTACTCGACCAAACTGCGGTGTTAAGAAAGCATAGAAAGACGTATCTAGCCTTTGGAGCATAGATTCTGGATGAGAGTGCTGAAAATAGTGCTCCGAAAAATAGAAGAACAGCTGAAGTGAATATTGGGCGATAATCAGGAAGCTTATCAGCAATAATGCAAAGAGTGACGGCAATCACAAGAGCTACCCCATAGAAAGGTGCTGTCATATATCTTGACTACGTTAGTCAGGTTCTTTCGAAGCGGCATTGGCTTACATACTGAGCATCTCTCTTATTATATCCCAATAGCTGGGTGAAGGTGGGGTAAAAGTAAGCCAACGACAGGGACCCGATGACGACCATGTATCCGGTGACGAGGGGAATCATTCTCCAATTTGTCACTGCAGCCTTCAAAGCTTTCAAGTGTCCCAGATGGTTTTCTGGAACATCATTTCGGCTTGTGATACCATCGGCTCGCAGCCGAGAATAAGCTAGCTGACGCTCGTCAGGAGTAAGCCGCTTGGAAGTAAGAGGGTAATCAAGCAGAACAAATGGGACAACAAATGCTGCCGCAACCGTGATTACTCCCTCGATGATAAAGAGCCATCGCCATCCTGCGATTCCGAGAGCCCCATCGAGACCATCGGTAATGGCTCCAGCAAGGATACTTCCGAACGCTCCAGACATGATTCCAGCGCTGTGGAAGACGACGAATCGTTTGAATTGCTCTTGCCGGCGGTACCAACTGGAGAAGATAAATATGACAGCTGGCTGTTTTCATAGTCAGCATACCTGTTCTTGTCAACTTGAAACGGCGAAGACCCACAGCGAATCCAGCCTCAGCAATACCGAGGACAAAGCGAAGCCCCACAAGTTGTTGCCAGGTTTGCGCGAGGGAAACAAGTGCGCAAGTAACACCCCAAAATATCATGAGAGCAGGAATAAATAGAGATGGCCTCGAGTTTGCCAGTATCATGTTGGAGGGGACTTCTGCAATAACGTATCCGACTTGAAACAGCACCACGGCGACGTAATATCGGTCATCGTTCAGCTCAAGATCATCGCCCATGCCAGCAACTCTTGCATTGCCAATATTGGATCTGTCCTAAAACCCATATTCAGTTACTTTCCCCACTCAAATTGATACATGTGGTACTTACCATGTAAGAAAGAAGGTAAATCATCCAAATCGTGGGGAGGAGAAAGCAGTCAATTTTCTTCAGCAGCTTTTTTTCTTCTGCAGTGTTCTCTTGGAAGTCGGATGCTATACCCCGAGATTCATCTCTTGTTTCAGCATGCTCTGATATGGAACCCACTCCTTTCTGGGCGTCAAAGGCAGATCCTTCGGTTATTTTGGAGGTCATAATCCAGGCAAGGGTGCGTAAAGAGGCGTCAATCGTGGTGGCGAGGTCAACAATCTGATGTTCCACGAGATTGAAGATAGAACCTGATCTGAAATATGAATGGATGACATGATAGGCCACATAACGTGTTTTTATATTGTAAGATTCTATTTGAGGCTTGGGATCGTGGATAAATGCCACTCTCCTCCTAGCGTGACTCCCAGTATGTCTGTGATTTGCGGGGCCCAGATTTCCCCGCATACCGGCACCCCGTACGATTCCCGGCCGAAGTTATACTGATCATCATTTTTTCTTTTGGGTATGGAGTGAGCTGTGGTGAATTTCTGTGCCAAATTGCTACCCGAGCCCGAAATTTCGGAAGTGGCCCAAACGCAGCGCTTGGTATCAAGGCCCGGAGAACTGGTCATGGAGTCGGATGATGCCATTATCCTGAACATTTTATTTCTTTCCTTTCCTTTTTCTTTTTCCGGGATATAGATTTAATTTCGCCAATTTAGTAGGAGAGGGCTTACCATTAACCTTTCATGATTTGTCGGAGGTAGTTATCCAGATCCTGAAAAGTTTTGCCTGCATTCCTTTTTAACCCAGGCATGACAGACATCAATTTCACAGCACAAATATGATTTAGGTCATTAACCTATTTTTATTCCACTCAGTATACAGATTAGGGCTGGATGTATAAAATAACTCTGTCTTATCGCTGCTCGACGGATAATACAGATAGGTATTTTGCAGGGAGCATCTAGCGGTTATCAAGCTTCATGAATGCATCTTTCCTCGACCTTCTTCTCCATTCATTGTTCGCATAAAATGTGGATCAATAGACTCATGTAAGAGATCGAAGGTGTTTATGTCAAACATGGAATCGATAGATGACATGACGTGTGCCTGTTGCATGGACAATCCATCATTTTCCATGGCTGGAACATCTTCTGTCGATTTTCTAGAAGCTCGCATCATTTCTGTCAATCCATTGCTGAGATTGTAGACCAAGTGCTGGCGTGCTGCCTTCTGAGATCGCAGCTCGTCTGCGTGGCTTTGGATGAGAAAATACCTTCGAATGGCCAATAACCCTGCTTGTCTAACATCACCTGCTCCTCTGCATGAATGGTACGAGTCACTTCGCGCTGGTCGATGTTGTTTTCGGCTCTTCGGCCGGAGTGACGGGACTTCTCCGGATTGATGTTGAACGAGTTGGCGGCTAAACCATTCATGCTATGGAACTAAGAGGAATCAATGTGAATTTTAACAGCCGCCGGACGATCGTGTTTAACCAGTCTCCAGCAATACCGACCATTTCTAACCCCATTCTACAATGATTCCCAGTGCCAGTTTGGGCAACGCAGAAATTCACCACAACCATTTATGAAGCTAAGAAGCCGGTTCCTGTGCTTTCCGTGATGCCTCCATCCACAACGAGCTCATGCGAAGTCACATATCTACTTGCTCCACTCGTAAGCCAAACAACAGCATTCGCCACGTCGGTTCCAGTCCCCATCCAGCCCATCGGGCAATTATGATCGAGAATTCTCTTTGCAGCCTCGCGATCCCCAACGTCCTCGCTTTGCGCAAAGTTATCGACCAAGGGTGTGTACATCAATCCTGGCACCACGCAATTTGATCGGATGTTTTCCTTGGCGTACATGACGCCGATCGCTTTGGTGAATCGGATCACAGCCGCCTTGGCCGACGCATACGCAATCTGGTGCTTGCCGATGTAGCGCAGGGCGGTGATGGACGCGTTGTTAATAATATTGCCAGAGCCCTGCTTCTGCATAATGGGCAGAACATGATGGCACAGGCGGTAAACAGAATTCAGATTGATGTCGATCTGAGAGTTCCAAAGCTCCTCAGACATTGTGGCAGGGTTTCCGGCCGAAGTCTGCCCGACGTTATTGACGAGGATGTCAATCTGTCCGTGCTTTTGCATGACAGCTTCAACCAAGGCTTCAACATCTGAGGACTTGGTTACATCCGCTTGAACCACGTCAACAACAGCTTTGGTGTCTTCTTCGATCAAGCGTTCCTTGGTTCGCTCCGCAGCAGCCAGTCGCAGATCGCAGCCAAATATCTTGACGCCGTTACGAAAGAGGAGGCGGGCGGTTGCAGCTCCGTTTCCCCAGAAAGGGCTGTCCCGTGGTCCGACTTGGCCAATGCCTGTGATAAGAGCAACTTTGCCAGCAAGGTCCGGATAAATAGGGAAGACCTCGGGGACTGGAGGCGATATGGTTGACATTTTGATTGATTCGATGTATGTAGACTGAGTTTGAAGTATGAAATGGTAGCCAGGGAGGAAAGAAAGGGCATGCTCAGTCAATAAAAAGAGAAAGCTACAAAAGATTGGAACTTAACTTGGTCGTATTGCATCTTCTCCCATCCGATCCCACTCTCCGGTTATTCGGCGGAAACAAATCTGGTGAACGGTCAAGAGCTGGTAAGCCGGGATCGACACCGAACTTCGGCCGTGAACACCCCGCCACGTTAATCAATACCCTGAACGACGGCCTCTCCGCAAAAAAGGAAGAACAATCCCGATGAACAAAAGATACGGAGTACACGGCCGAAACCACGCCGAACAGCCGATTGCTATTGTTTGCCAAATACAAATCACAATCCTGGGGCTTACGGCCATCCTTGTTGAGGCAAAAAAACCTCTTTGTATTTTAATCTTTCATTGCATCGGTTGTCATCATCAATCAGTTTCCATTATTATTATACCCGAGCGTGGAAATAGATTCTACAATGCATGTGCAAAAGTTCACCCTGTCACCACCCCCGCTCGAGGAAATAGCCGAGACGCTCAGGGCTCCTCTTAGTGCCAATTTCGAGCAATCATCCGTCAGCGTGGTGCAATGTCCCGACCTTCGGGAAGCGCCTTTCCATCTATCCACAGAAGGACTGTCGGGCGATGAAAAAATTGCTGATGTCGGTGGTCGGCCCAATTTGTTTCCTGTGCCTCAACTTGACAAGATATGGTCCCTGACAGAAATCGCCAAATCCATGGATATGAGCCCCAAGAAGGGGAGTTTGATTGGCGCTGGGGCCGGACCATTCCTCGACGTCGGTCAAAACTGCGAGCTCTCTGCAAATCTAAGCTGGCAAGGCGGATTCAACACGATTGACAACCAAAGTCGAGTCGCCCTATTAAGCCCTCATACGGGCGCAACCGAGATTCAACACTGTCCATCAGTCGATTGCGCTCTGATGATCAACCTGTACGGCTCACTGGGTCAACCAGGTCCAGTGATCAAAATTACCGCAAAGAAACGAAAGGGACCAGAGAAAAGCTTCACCGAAAGCATTCGCAAGGGCTTGCACGCTTTCTATGGAGGCGCCCAAACAATTAGTCTTGGTGGAGTGTTTTTGGCAAAATCGGGAAGAACGCGTTACCACGTCATGCCTGGTTTTCCTTCTCAAAACGATATGCCTTTCAAAGACTTTGAACAGTTGAACAACTGGCTAACCTACCACGACTTCGATGAACCCATGCTTGGCTTGTCTATTTTGCATTCGGCAGATCCTGAAAAAGCAATGGGGCTGCGCATGGAACACACCCATGGCTATTCAGCGGTCGGCGGAAATGCTGGAGGTCACTACCATTATGACCTGGATGGGGGTGAAGATTTCATTGAATATGAGGCATATTTCAACGCTGCGAAGATGACTTACCGTTTGGATAGGCCAGCGGAGACCTTAGATAGAGACTTGCATGATTGGTATGTCACCAGGTGCGCCTCACGGCCGCTTGGTTCCGCCAAAATGATTAGATTCATCTTCCATTTAGTCAAGGGAATTCACACAGACTTGAATATGATCACGTTATTGAATAAGCTACTTTGAGTTGTATATATCACACACAATACGTGTCAAAGTGGCTTTTGGATGTCTTCTTGCCGCGAGCTGTGCACTGATGCAGTTTCTGTTTCTTTATGTTACACGCTAATACCAAGCTGGGAAGATGTCGTAAACTGTCATTCATAGTCATTTCAAATCCTTCGGAGCACATAATCACGCCTCGCAGAAGTAGAGAGCAGTTGTAGTCATTGATTCATGAAAAAAGTGCGTTGGATTGCTGAAGTTTGCGGAGCAACAAGCACATTCAAAAGTTCCGATATGTCACCGGAAAGGGCTTAGAGCAACGCATCCGGTTGCCTGTTGATGTCAGTGATGCCATGATACATATTTAGAGTCAAGGTTTGGTGATCATGGGGCAATTATGAAAATCCGACCGTTTCTGTGAATTGGTTATTCTTGTATAATATTGTCTGCTTTGACCCACGCGCCGAGACCGTGATTCAATGTATGTGCACGCAGGCTCACATGTATCTGATTGTTTGTCGTCCTGTTGAGCTGTATTGAGCACATTTATACCTAGGTGCGTTAGACTTTTGAATCATTCCTCAGGAAGCCATCATCAAATCTTCGCTGCTTAGGGTTTAGGTAGCTCAACTTGCTCTTTTTGCTCATTATTTATCCTTTCTCCTTCGCACTCTGGTTTCCTGACGTCATCATGCCCTTGGAAACAGAACCTCCAAACCCGTCGGGCACCAAGAACATCGACGAATATCCCACTCACCTGGCCGTTACAACTTCAGCAACATCGTCCGAGTCACTAACGGCGGAGAAGTCATCACAAGAAACGAGACGTGCCGAGTATGGCTGCGCGGTCGACGAGCTCCCAGCCAAGCTGAGCAGCGACCTACGATGTAAACTTCGATGTAAGCCTTCCATCATTGTTGACAACAAGGACCCTAAGCTAAATTACTAAACAGATAAATATGCCTCCTCATACCGGAAGACCTTCGGGGTCATTTTCACAGCCAACCTGGTTGTATTTGTCACGTTAATCGTGGATGCGGGCGGCAACCCCAAAGCTAATAAGGTTGGGAATGCAGCCTCTGCCAACCTGATGGTATCGCTCCTGTTCCGCCAGGAAGAATGCGTCAACATGGTGTATGAGATATTCGCCATGGCCCCCCACTCATGGCCTTTGTCGATCCGAAAACGCCTTGCCAAAGTCTTTCATTACGGCGGCTGCCACAGCGGCGCAGGAACGGCAGCGGTAGTATGGTACATCCTTTATTCCATCTTAATAACCAAGGAGTATGTCCAGGACCCAGATCCTAATGCAAAGGTCGATGTCATATGTAGTTGGATATTGGTCGTCATGTTTCTCATAATACTGACTTGCGCGCATCCTACTCTGCGGCGCAAGTTTCATGATTATTTTGAGGCGTTTCATCGTTTTGCAGGCTGGATTGCGTTGGTCAACTTTTGGGTGCACACCATTTTTGCCACCAAAGTCATGGTGAGACAAGAGGGCGTAGGTTTTGGTCGCGCTCTCGTCGCGTCCCCTAACTTTTGGTTTATATGCATATCCACATTGTGCTCAATAGCCTCGTGGTCCCGACTTCGTCATGTGCGAGTTTATCCTGAGAAGCTGAGCGAGCATGCCACACGGCTGCATTTCAAGTACAGGTCGATGCAGCCATTCTACGGGGTCAAGATCAGCGACAAGCCGGTGACGGAATGGCATGCATTTGCAACGATCCCCGACGTGGACAACGAGTCACAAAAGATCAACGGCTTCAGCGTTGTGGTGAGCAACGCGGGGGATTGGACCAGGAAACAAATCGGCAAGCCAAAGGAGCGCAAGCTTTGGGTGCGAGGAGCTCCGCTACACGGGTTGTTGTACACGTCCCGCCTCTTTAAGCAAATCGTTCTGGTTGCCACCGGCTCGGGCATCGGCCCCTGTCTCTCGTTATTATTTGCAGATGACACCCCTCGCCACGTCCTTTGGAGTACCAAGAACCCACAAAAGACGTACGGGGAAAAGATTTTGGCAGCAGTTCAAAAGTCGGACCCCAACGCGGTGATATGGGATACCACGGCGCTTGGGCGCCCGGACATTGTGCTGGAAACATACAAGCTTGTTTGCGAATGCGGTGCTGAGGCTGTGTATGTCATTTCCAACCCAAAGGTGACTGAGATGGTTGTCTTTGGGATGATGTCACGAGGTGTACCGGCGTATGGAGCCATATTTGACTCTTGATAAGTTGGCCGGATGGCTGGTTCATTCCAGGTAGGCAAGACAGAGTTAAAGAGCTATATAGTGGAAACTTTTAGGGTCGCAGCGACAGCCGGATGTATTGATGCATTCTCGAGCATAGTTCAGTGTCAGCTTATAATACTTGAAGAAAACCCGTAGCCAATCAGTGATGAGTCGGATGCGAGGCATAATGTCCTTTGTGTATGCTAAAATTGCAGTGCTCCGTTCATCACCCCACGCTCGCGTTGCATTTGCTCCGCCACCCAATCAGCGTGAAATCATGAATGTTAGATAATCACAATCAATCCTGCGCACGAAGAGCCGAGCGCGGGGGGCGAATCGCCGACTGGCGGCGCTTACAATGCCGATACTCCGAGTAGCCAATCAGCAATGATTACCAAGCCGGAAAGAAAATCATGCAGCGACAGGCTGGATCGGCGTGTGCTTTTCATACGGCAGTACAATATCGGTGCTGAGACATAAAATATCAATTGGTCACCGAGACATACTAGGTAACACCCTGTTAAGTCATCATGGGCGATGCAGATAGATTTGTCTGGCAACGTCATCATGTGCTCAAGTAGACTCGGCACCTCGGGCTTAGCCAGTCCCGATGTGGCGTGTCCCTCACCCTAAACTCATCAGCCTTGGAAGCACTTTGGACCGCGGAAAACATGCGTATTGGATCATGGCGAATCTGTTTCACGCAGAATCCAGCTCCATCTCTGTGGCGGTGCCTCGGAGTCGCTCGTACTCCCGATCCTCGACCAATCGGCGCCAGCCCAGTGCACCAAACTGCGTTTCATGCCTCGAAAGTCATGCAAGCTGCGACGGCCGCTCTCCCTGCGACATGTGTGAGGCGGCACGGAAGGCTTGTGTGTTCCCACCCCCAGACCAAGCACCCCACCGATTGCAAGGGTCCAAGGGCCGACGTTCAGGCTCGCTAAGGCGTGCTTTGGAGAGTCGCTTATCCGAATTGGAGTCCATGGTTGAGCAGTTGGGTGAACGCGCAGCAGCCAGCTCCGGTAATAAAGCACAGGAATACATCGACGACCATGTTTCCAATCAAACCCGACCAAGCACTTCAATCTTACACCCAGAAATCATCGCGCAGCAATCCACTCTCCAATCGAGCTTCGAGTCGAACGCAGAGCTGCAGGAGGGGCGACATTACCCACCCGATTTGACATTGTATGATGAATTAGATTCAGCTATACATTTAGTTAGTCGCGCCCTGCCAATCATCAGTCAGTTTATACCTGCGATTAATCATATCCCTGAATTTTCTAGGCCGACCATTCCTCAGACGAACACCCCGAGTACTCCGTGCCCCGTCCATTCTTACCTGGCAACTCACCTATCTCGGCTTATCGCTCTACCCATCTCGATTTCAGAGAAATTCAGCCCTTGCCTTCGCAAAGGCACGTCATGTGGCACTTTTATCGACTAAATGTTGACCCACTGATTAAAATTCTGCACGTTCCGACGATGGAGAGTATCGTAAATGGGGCAAGCATGGGGGTTGTGGAGACTGATCCGGCCAACGAGGCCATTCTGTTTGCCATCTACTATGCTGCCATCACCTCGATGGACGAGAAGACTGTAGGCCACTCGCAAATGCTGCTTCTCATTATTCATGTTACTAACCGCATGATAGGTCGAACTGTATTTCGTGACCAAAAGGTCACAGCTCCTTGAACAATACCGCTTCGCGACTGAGCAGAGTCTCGCAAAGGCACATTTCTTGACTTGCAGCGACATAAGACCTCTTCAGGCACTTACCGTTTTTGTCACAATGGCCAGGCGCAACGAAAATTCTCGTGTATGCTGGGCATTAAGTGGCATGGCCGTCAGAATCGCTCACGGGCTACGACTGCACTATGATGGAACACAGCTCAGGCTCTCTCCATTCGATACAGAGATGAGGAGGCGTGTATGGTGGGCCATATGCGCACTCGACCTTCATTTTGTGGAAGAGCTGGGCACAGAGCCTGCCATCATCAGCGGTTCATTCAGCACCGAATTCCCGCTAAACATCAATGACGCCGATATCGATCCCGACACGCAAGTGATGCCGCCTGCCCGCGAGGGACTTTCGGACTGCACCATTGCAAAAGTGAGATACGAAGTCTGTCTGCTTTTGCAAAAGCGACTCGCAATGGGCTTGGACCTTGAATCAAAGCCTGCTATGGATCCCACATCGCTAACGGCCGACTGGGAAAGCCTGCTGGCTGAGCTTTATGAGCGCTTAGAGGAAAAGTTTCTCAAATACTGTTCGGCGCACCCGAGCCCCCTCTATCAAACCATCGCCGTTTCGGCTGGCGTCATCATGATGAAGTCGTATCTCCTGCTGTATCAGCCCCAAGCGGGAAAGAACTACGACCTGCCAGCCCACATCAGGAGCAGACTAGTGGACTCGGCCATCCAGATCATAGAACGCCACAATACCGTGGTATCGAGCCCGGGGTTTCAGAATTGGCAGTGGATGCTTCAAATACACGTGCAGTGGCATGCGATTGCCCTGGTGCTTTTGGAGAGCTTGCGCCGCCCCTGGGATGCGACGTCAGAGCGTGGCTGGAAGGCGGTGAACAATATGCTTGCCGAGACTAAGGATGCAGACGTCCCAAAGACAGCCGGTGAGTCTGGGGTCTGGAGTGTGCTGCACAGGCTGCTCAAACAAGCTCGGAAACACCGAGGGGAAGGCGTTCTCATGCAAGAGGGGGGTCGGGATTTGTTGAGCCACTCTACTCTTGAAGACGGTTCCGATCCAATAAACTCCACTTTGAATCCTCCTCTTGATAAGAATACGAATACGAAGGGTACGGGGACGGCATTGACACAAGAGGAGGAGGCGGAATTTGTCGATATGATGATGGGTTCTTTTGGCAATCCCAATGATCTATGGTCATGTATAAATGATGCGGAGATGATGTTTGCGAATGGGGCTGGCTTTATGGACGGGAACTGAGTTCTCTATTTCTATGGATTCTGGGAATAGTGAATATGTTGTCCTCCTGGAGCAGAGCAGAGGATAGTAAGATCTGGTCTTATCTCTCCAGATTCATGATGTTGCGATGCACCATGTCCTCCTATGATATCTCAACGCCTCTTTTCTTCGTCAGATGAGTTCTTAGTAGCTGGTTTCTTGCCCTCGATCTTTGGCATGATTTCGGCAAGAACGGCGTCTACTCGTGAGGCAGTTGACTCCGTTAATAGGTGGTGAAGCAAACATCACTAGAATTGGATCGCATTCAACTAAAAATGCCAACCAGCTTTACAGCCATTACGATTACAAATTGCCCATTGTCATACGGACCATGAAAAGCGGATCGCTGTCTATCCCGAAAACAGCCCATCACAGTTGCCAGCCGCCAGCCCAAACAGTGCATCCCCAGACTCAGGTCACGATAAAAAAGAAAAGTCGCTTTCATCCTTGCGGAACGTCCGGGTGATCGGAGAAACAGCACATTTACGTAAAAATATCCAGACCTTTTGCGAAGAAATCATGAGGAAGTGAGGGAAATGACTTCTTGCGTAATGGAAAGAATTGGCGATGGGCTCCAAGTTAAGAGGACACGGCTGCTGCTCGGGATGACTTGCCTGCTTGAAAGGCCCTGGTGAGGAATGTGGGTGCACGTGGTAAGCCTTCCCCGAAGCGAAGCAAGTTGAGACGCCATCGGCCTCTCTCCGCAGCGTGTTTTGCCGCCGAGTCATGCGTGAGCCAAGCGGGGTTTTCCACGACTTGCCTCAAGAGTAACTTTGTGCCAATACTTTTCGGGAGTTGTTTATGCTTGGCTGCCAGATATTTGATGCAGCCCTATGTAATCGAGGGAATTGAAGGGCAGATTACTTACAGCTCCATAAACAATCAATATGTACTGCTGTCGGCCATGTCCTTGGGACAGTTACATCATGAATCAACTGCAAAGGCCCTGGCCGAGCGCGGCTACTGTGCTTCTTTTGTGGTTGAGGCAAGTGACGCCGGCCCCGGGTCTCAGATGGCGGCTCAGCTGACATGGAGATAACTTGCTGTCGCGTTCTTTGGGGAATGTGGGTTCTGACAACACCGCCCCAGTCAGCTGGACATGGTCCTTAGTTAATCCATGAGATTGGTGTTGGAAATTGCAGATATTACTCGTGGTGTTGAACTAGAAAAGGCCTAGGTCTCCCTCCGGTTTTCGTCGATGTTCTTTCTGGAAGTGCATGCGAATTGCCTTACCCAAATCCGTCGCCTATCACGAGCTCCCAATTCCACAACAACAGCACAATCGATCGCAACAAGGGCGACAAGAAGAAGGATAAAATTGCATACCAGCCTGAAGTGGAATTCGAAGAGGAGGATTCTAAAGTGATTGGCACTCCGCAGCGACAAGATGCTTTTGGAGGCGAAGAAAATGCCGAGGTCAAATACAAAGTACTGAAGTAGTGGTAGATCTCCAATGGCGCAGTTGTGCTATCACATCGCCTAATTCACATCAGGCAAGGAGGACTTCTCATGGTTGCTGAAACAATCTCACTAGGCATTCCATCCCTACTTAAAGCCGTGGCATCTCTCGGCCTGGTTCCCGCTGTTTTCATCTTCGTTTGCGTCAGAATGCTTGCCTCCTACACTGGGTACCTGATTGGAAAGTTCAAACCGAGGTACCCTCACATTATGGGAATGGCAGATGCTGGTGAGTCCTCACTAACACAATCAATTCGGCTATTTAGAGAACCCCGACTCAGATGCTCTCATCATAAACCTTGTGGTAAATAGGTTCGTACTTGAGTTCATTTACAGGGACGGGTTTGGAAATTTCCAAAGCATTCATCTTGATGACCGCAGCTTGTGTTTCCTGAGCCACTTTCACAAACTCCTTGATGGGAATCGGCCCGGTCGCATCCTTTCCGGTGACTAAGATTGGCTCCAGCACTGGCTTGGGCACGAAAGGCTCCGTGTAGTTCAGTGCAGGCTGGGATGGAGGCTCCTTGTCGAGCGGTGGCCCAACCACTCCAGACACACTCATGGTGATATAATCGGCAAATTGACTGCCATAGCGCACGTACTGTCCACCGTTGTTGAGATCGTAGAGATCGCTCACGTTGAGGTCCCGGCTGTTGTCGAGGGTCCTCAGGCCCCTAGGGATTTTCACCTTGAGATGAAGACCCATGCCGTTTTTGATATCACCACGATCGCACCAATCAAAAACGCCCGCAGGGACAGGAACCATCTCCTCGACATTGCCACGACGTTGACCGGTAGGGTCAAGCCGGAATGACGAAAAGTCGGCGTCATGCATGTATAGTGCGACCGGGTCCATGACCGATACTCGCACAGGAAGACGGCACACTGTGTTGACAGCGGAGCCAATCTATCGAATCTGTGAGTTTTTAGAGTCATCCGGGGGCTTAGGATTCTTACCACTGGATCCGAATTTCGGGATGCGCTTCCATAGGCTGAAGCATCACCACACAAAGTAATCATGTTGGTGATTCTCTCGTCGTAGACCAAATCTGTGCGAGCAATGGTGGCCTGAGCGGCAATGTCAACCTCGGCGCTGAGTGTGTTGTTGCGCTGAATCAAGTGAGCAATGGTCCCGGAATCGGTAGTGCCATTCCATTTGTTATAAATGTTGTAATTTCCGTCTTTATCGACGAGATCATCTCCCTCAATATCATCAGCAAAATCAGGATTAAGCTGCTTGTAAATGTTGAGAATCTTGTCATTCCTTCCGGGATGCTTGTCTTTGCCACCCTCAGCTTCAGTGCCGGCGAATGCTGGCTTGGCCGGGAACTTGGAAGTGGCCACCGGGTTGTGTTTTGCTAGCTCCTGCCAGTACTAGAAGATAGTTAGTCTCGTTTACATAACTGGAGCGATACATGATTTGGCAAAAAAAAAAAAAAAAAAAAAAAGAAAAGACAAGCAGTCCACACGAAGCGCGCTTACTTACCTCTGGTCCTTCGCAAGTGAAGCTAGCAACCATCACGTCACCATTCTTCTTCTTCTTGGTTGACCACTCAAGGTACTCATCCATGATGAATCGGTCAGGAACACCCTTCGGTACGCTGCCATCCTCTTTGCCAAATTGCTCTTTGGGATTTTCAGCAAATGACCAACGGGCATCGTCGGTAGGTTGAGTAATTCTAATCTTTTTACGGTCAGTCAAACAAACACACGATTAGGTGGATGGTGGTCTTTACCTTGAGAGGGAATCCAGTCCAAGTGATGGGTACGGGAGGAAGCGTCGTATCAAAAGCTAACTTTGTCGGGTTGAAAAACTGAGGCAAGCGAGTTCGAGCGTATGGTGAGCCTTGAGATTTCCCTTCAATTTCATCATCAAACCACCGAGAGACCTTTCCAGACCATTCATCGAGTTGCTTCCCCTCAAAGTCCTTTAGGTGTCCCGGTGGGTTGAATCTTGGGAGTTTTTCGACAACCTGAGCAGTCATCTTGAAGGCAATGCTTGCAGCACGACAATAACTGAGTTGGAATGGGATAATTGAGGATTTTCAGAACTGGCTGTAAATGGCATTCGGTCTCTACCAAGTCCATATGCAGCTTCCAAGTGGAATAAATGCTGCAGTATCGTATTTGAGTAATATCTACTAAGCGGCCACCTTTGTCACTTTGCCGGCATGCTTACTCCGGAACTAGCCCGCAGTGGCGTTCAATAGATTCCAAGAGTAGACAGCTGCACCGCATCAGCTTTCAGCTGATATGCACGATTGGAGTATTTCCAAAAAGACTCAGACCTAGGGTCAATTCAGAATCTCCTATGACTGGCTGAGACAGATTGCGATAGTGTCTCGCAACACTTTTACGGCCGCGCTTGGACGCTAATGGCAGCATCCCGTGCCAATAGTCCCTGGCATGCAGGGCCTAATCTTTCAGGTGAGCTCTTTGGCCAATTAGAACGCTATCATTAGAAAGCTCCGGTCGAGCTAGGCTGGATTCATAGATTATTGGAACTAAATTCTACCCTAGCCTAGGCCCGATCCGCTAAAGTCTTACCTGGGAAGCTCCGTCCCCGCCATGTGCAGTGCTGAAATTGATCCACTCCTTCTGACCCCAGCATCAATAGTACGAAAATGTAACTCCAAGTCACCTTAAGCGATTCGGTGCGCCAATCAAAATCGCAGCGTTCAGCGCCTTCGGGCTTCCTATACTAGCGCTGGTCTATTTTTTTAGGTTAGGGTCGGTCCGTGAATGACAGGCTAGACCTCAATATTCGGATCAAAAGAGCCGGCACCGCCATCTACGGCAATTCAGCCGCTTTGGCTAACTGCTTGGTTCGCAACCTTTGTGCAATCACGAGTGTACGGCATTCACTTGAAATATTTGCAGGGGTATGGTGCCGCGCGTCGTATTGGTGGCTGGCTGAGGTGAGCCAGCTTGAAGCCAAGACTCTTTTTGGGTTGATGCACCCCTCATTCCATGTGATACAAGACCAAAATAGGAGCCCGAGGACCATTCAGATGTATTTAGATTATATGAGAGATATACCGCATCTCGACCTGAGATTCTCATCGCTCATTTCCAGACTCGGTTAAACAATAACAACACTTGACACCATGGCGAGCTCACAGCGTGGAAACACGGAAGACATCAGTGTCGAACTTTGGTTTAGGGAGTTCAACCGTGGCTACGTCTGCGGAAAACCCAGAGATGATACTGATACTGTCGCCACGCAAGAGCAGCTCGATGATCTGTTCGTTGACCACTTTGGACATCTTCTGAAGACCGATCCCACATTTCGCAAGCACAACACATACAACGAGCTAGTTGAGCATTTCTGGAGTACGCAACTTCCTCAACTCTGATTCGCTTTTTCTGATTGACTGTTTCCAGAGAGCGACGATTTTATCGTGCAGACTTATGCTGTTGCCGATGGCCAGACGGTGCCCAAGGAGAAGCAAAAGCCTTGGTTCAGATCGGAGCTTCGATTCCTTACTCTGATTGTTCCGACCGATGATGACCACAAGAAGGGAGCAACGGCTCCTATCACAAGCGTCTCATGGGCTGATTGGTTCTTTTTTATCGCATCGTAAGGACTCAGCGTCACATGCAGCATCGTAAACTAACATCGGATCAAGATCTTCAGATATTCATTCTGAGCAAGACATTTTGCACATCATGAGCTGGAAAAAGGAAGATGGCCAGTTCAGATACTATGCTGTGAGAATTTTCATTCACATCCAATCTTAGGACTTTGCGGTGTTAACCTCTTCGCAGCGCGATCTGATCATGAATGTGCCTAACCCAACCGCGCACGGTTGGGTGTATCTTTGTAGCTCAATGGATGCTTTCGTTGAGGATGGCAAAGCTTACATGGGACCACTAAATGGACATGTCAACGGCGGTATTGTTATGAAGGAGATTCATAAGTAAGAAGCTTAAAAGTCGAAATATTCTCGTCGCTCCAAGCATTCTAACTGGTTAACAGGCCATGGATGCATTGGCTCGTTGGTGGCCGAGGTGTCCAAGATATGATCAAAGACAACATCAAGAAAGACTTGGAAAATGCAAAGTGGTTGACCTATCCAGGTCTTCCGGCCCTGTACGGAAGTACTGTCCAGTCTGGAGAGACTCTTGAGAAAGTTGTGCTTGATGCAACTCGACATTGGTTTGAGAGCCGAAGGAACAAGGATTTCAGGCAACCCGACGGCCAAACCAAGACAGAACCTGACCACATCCAACGCTGGGCCGCCCACTTCCTTCTTTCTACAAACGTCAACATCGCTGCTACATCTAACAACTCGAACATTGTACCAAGCGATTTCTTTTTTAATTACGAGATGCTGAGAGGATACAGCGATCTCTTAGTAAGTACCTCCACGTTCAGAGAGCGCGAAATTCTGTTGGAAAACAGAACATCGCTGACAATTTATACAGCCCAACTCACGACAAACAACTGCAGTATGGCAGGAACTCCATGTGCTGAAAGATGAGCCAAAGGCTCTTAGAGAGTGGAATGAGCAGCAGAAGAAACTTGACAGCAGTTTCGAGCCGCTTTCCCAAGCTGGTTGGTTCGACCAGTACGAAATTCCCTCTTTCCAGTATAAGGCTTCTGCATACCTGTGGGCCTCGCGCGAGCTTCAGCTCTGCACGCTACAAGAGGTGAAGCCAGAGGTCGCGCACCTCACTTTCCCGGCTGGCACATTGGCTGGCGGTCTGTTTATGGGCACGCTTGAAAACGACAAGGAGAAGATCCAGGGAGGAATAGAGACTAATTTCGCCATTCAGCAATGGGGCGAGGGTGACAACCCCTGGGTTATCCTCCAGAGCTCCGTCGAGGATGCAATGGGTGTCTGGATGGCGCAAAAGATGTTCCTTGGCAAAGACAAGGGCTACGCACGCTGCCGCCTTTTCTCAGACAAGACCTTCAACGCTCTCATGATGGTTGACTTCTGGAATCCCATCTACTCTTGGAGACGCATCAAGTTGATGCAACACATCCCGATCACAACGAAGCTTCTGCTAGACAAGCCTATCAAGGACGAGTATCTTGACGAGGACGTCTACACCTTTGACCTGGAGGAAAACTTTATCAACGCTGTCAGAACCCATGTAGAGAACGCGAACGATCTGCACGACAAGGAGGATGTCCCGGAAAGAATGTTTCTCGCCAATCTCGAGAAGCCGCTCATCGAGCACCAGATCGATATTACGAATTACACCAACAATGTGTCAAACCGGTTGGCGTCGTCCAAAGGCGTCATGGACTACCTGAAGCTGGCTGAGTCACGCCGCCGCCTCTTCCGACCTCTGCCCATGAACTTTTTCGGAAGCAATCTGCCTTACTGCCTAACTCTTGCCCCCAACTCACCGATACTCGAGATGACAAAGACCGGTGAGGTGCAGAAGGTTCCCGAATACGGATTGATGGTTCTGCGCGAGTGGCTGGGTTCTTTGGCCGGAAACGATCCGCACATTCTCCCCAAGGGAGGCCTTGAGCAGGAGATTGAGAAGCGAATAGAAGAAGGCAAGGCTGGTGTTGCGCGGCAGTATCTGCCGAGGCCTTCGACCATGCGCATGGCTTGCCAGCGTTCGATTGCTATTACCAACTCGGAGACTCCGGAGCGTCGCGGCGGCTGTCCATTTTTGACCAAGCCTACGATTGATGCCTAGGTATGGCGATGAATAGAAAGTAATGAATAAATTAAGTCGTATTGAAAGCGATGCTTTTGGACCACCAGGACTGTAAACAGACCCAAGGCATATTTCCCGGATTTATTGTGACACCTGCTCTAACAACCACTGGGCTGAGATAACAAAAGCCATCGGTTGAAGTATGGACGCGACCAAACACAAGGCAAAATCGCAACGCAGAGGGAAAATTGCAATATTGAACCTAATTCTCTATTTATTGTATGATGAATTGAATACAGACTAAACATACAAGCTGAGGGAAGAAGGCCTCGTCTGCTCGATGTGACAATATGTTTACAGTTGTCCCAATTAAGCTCCTCCATCTGAGCGAACACATAATTTACTTCAGGTACACCCCATATTCGTTCCATGTTCATCCCCAATTTAGCTAAGCCTTTTATGAGGTTGCGGGTTGCACATCAGTGGTGGTATAAGACGCGCAATTGGCTCCAGACGTATCGACAGTCATTTGTGCCGCATTGTCGTGACCGCCGGCACAAGCGCCGCCCGAAGCCGTAAGCTGGCCATTTCCAAACGTGACAAACTCAATTCCCTGGGCGTTGCAGTCTTCGGCGCGGAAAGCAGTTCCGTTGAAACCAACACAGGCTTCAACGTTGACAAGGTCGGGCCGGAATCCTGCGGTGAAGGTTCGTTGGACGCGCAGCACGCTCTGGCCGTTGAGAGTCGTTGGTGTGAGTTGTCGGTCGGCAGCAGTGTTGGCGCACGCCGCATCGACGATTTCGCCATTGTTGCGGAATGTCAAGCATTCGTTACCCGGGACGCCGTTGATCTCGGTGAAGACGACCGTTTGGCCATCAGCGGTAGTGGTGCTGCCGCCAGTATTGGCATCATTCTGCCCAGGATCCACATTTGTATCGGTGTTTGTATCGGCATTATTATTGTTGTTATTGTTGTTGTTGTTGTTGTTGTTGCCTCCACGGAAGAAACCACGATTGCCACCGCCAAACTGTCGCGGCATGACAGACGCCGCGGAAGCGGTAGCAGCAAACAGAATAATCGCAGAAAACTTCATGGCGATAATTTAAAGCTAGTGGCTTGTAGTTGGATGCACAAAAATATAGCTCTGGAAAGGATGTGGGCCGGCCACTGCAGAAGCGAACCGAATAGAGCGCAGGTGTGCTGAGTTGGAGCTGATGTCAACACTTCATCGATAAGCGGATAACCACGCTGGAATAAATACCTCTTCGCATTTTTGATGCCATCCCAACCGCCTCGGCCACGCATAGCTTGAGGTTGTTTGGAGATACGAGTTTCGCATTCGTCGCAACAGACCCCTGCACGAGCAGAAGTTGTCACGTCTCGGAACGAAGCGACGATCTGAAACAGGGCGCTAATCACAAACCGTGAGGCATTGTCGCAAAATTTGGCTGGGCTGCTTAATTTTAGCCGCTCGCTCCTACGTCATACCCGCTGCATTGGATCTGAAGGATAAGGGGGTTCGTCGCGAGATCCCCTTGGCGATACCTCATCCGCCTCATGTATCTAGCTGACAGGACAAAGGTGGCGGCGGGTTTCACAGCATCCAAATGGAGATGCAAATCCGCGAGCACGTTTTCAGCTCGCTCGTATTCATCTCACCTCCACTAGACTAGTCTCTTTCGAGCTCGCGAACTTTTGGATGAAGTGCATGTCGGTGTAGGTATCTTAGCCGACTTTCCGAGCGGATGCCGACTCCAGCGACACCGCTAATGATAAGGAAGCAGTGCAGAGTTTTAGAGTCCTCATTTTCTCAGAATTAAATTGGAACAAGAAATGTGCAACGAGATAAACACAGAGCCACTCTTTCACAAGTCAATTCCCCTCAGCAATCGACCAATGTTTGGATCCTTGGGGAATAAAATATGTGCAGAGCGAATGGAGACTGGATATTTATCTACACTAATTCAACCAACTGTTCTCTAAAAATAGATATTAGCTGATCATCGTACGCGTGGCATTGTGTGCACTCAAAATGTGTGCTCACTGAACGACCCAGCTTCAGCTACCTACCCTGAAGCAGCAAAACGCACCCACAACGGTCGCCATATGTCTACATTGCCAATCAATTTTGTGAGTCTTGTTTTCAGCTCGAAATCAATTAATAAATAGAAAGTACTCTCTAGAGAGGCAAAATTTTTTATTTCGTAAATGTCGCTGAATCATTGGCGGAATGGAATGTGCGGAAGCTAAGCCATGCCAAGAATTTGCTAAACCATGAACGGGTTCATAAACACTTAGCCTAGGGTGTTAGCTTTCCTACAGTCGCGATTTCTTGGAAGCGCTAGAGTCAAGTATCCCGGAAATTTATGACATCAAATGCATCTAGCATTGCAATACATCACAGCGAGTTGATGTATCGTAACAATGTCGATGCTATGCACATACTATATAATCGGGCCATTGCCCAACTCGGCCGAGCCTACCGACATGGACTAAAAATAACACGCGAGTTCACGATTGCGCTGGTACTGGCTGGTGCGGCCCACTGTTTTTAACCATTGGCTCATTAAAATGCTAAAGCTTCTTTTATGAAACGTTTAAACTAACCGCTTGCAACTGGATAATTTCCCCCTGGCCTGACCATGAAGGCGTGAAGCCTTCATTGCGCATAGTCGCAAAATACAATGCCATGATGAGGCTACAGTCGTAACCCGTTTTCAAGCCGTGCCGGCATCCGATCTCTTTCTGGACCAACCCGTACGCGATCGACGCCGCTTCGGTTGGAAGATGCCACTTTTCCACGGCTGTTGAGTGGACGCGCCGTGTAAATCAGTGTGGGCGGCTCGTATGCACGAGCCACTACATCACGCCAAACAGCTTCTGTCAACGGCTTGGCCGGACCTAAATACGGTTTTGGCGAGAGCGAAATTGCCCTGCCCCACTGGCATTGTTCGTGTTGACCGCGCCCATGATCGTCATTGAGGGGAGTAAAATAGGACCGGGCCGCCGTCGACTGCGTTTTCTAAAATTCATCTTGCTTCTAGTACCTCAGGAGCAAGGCAATTGACCAAAAAAGAAAAATGTCTTCAGTCGCTCGATTCATCTCTGTGGCCTCGTGCGTCGCCGCCGCGTCGGCCGCAGTGCTCGACCTGCCCATCTGGGTTGAGAACGGATACGTGCGTCAACCCATCTCGACGAAAACACCACGGTGCAAAATAATCTGACTCTTGGATAGAAAACCGTCGAGTTCGGCATCGGCACCCCCGCCAAGAGCTACCGCCTTCTTTTCGACACGGGAAGCTCATCGTCATGGGCTGTCGACGGCACCTGCAACGCCTCGTGCCCCAACAGCAGCGGGTGCGTTCAATTGATGCACCAACCTGGGGACAATCGCTACTAACAAAACAATAGCTACGACCGTGTCGGATACAACATTAACGAGTCGACCTCTGGTCACTACACTGGCGGATACGCAGACATCTCCTACTTGGGCGGTCAGACTACCGGCCCCACCGTATCTGAGCTCTGGAAGGTTGGCAACACCGAATGGCGACAGAGCTTCATCGCAGCCAACGAGTCCAACTGGTTCGCCCTGGCCGCCGATGGCTTCATGGGTCTTGGTTTCAGCTCCATCATCGACGGTGGTGCCAACACTGTTATGGAGACGCTTATGAGCGAGGGAAAGGTGGACCAAGCCAAGTTTGGCATCTACTACGGCACTGAGACGAACGACACCAGCGGAAAGGCCGGCGATGGAGTTTTGACCCTGGGAGGATCCAGGGAGAGCGAGTACGTCGAGGGAAACCTCACCACCATCCCCGTGACCCGCATCAGCCCCGGGTATTACGACGTCTGGCGCACTAGCTTCCAGGGTGTCACCGGAAAGCGCACCCTTGCCAACGGCACCGTGGTCGAGACCCTGACCAACATGGACTTTGGCCGGGTCGTTTTCGACACGGGTGCCGGTTCCATCACGATCCCTGAGGAGGAGAACATCGCCATCTACGAGTCCATCGGCATGAACTACACGGCTATCCTCAAGGGCGACCACATCCCGCTGTGCAGCGAGTTCAACTCGTCGTGGTCCGTCTCCTTCACCCTCGGCGACTACAACAATGGCCAGGTCCTCACCCTCCGCGGAGACCAGCTGCGTCGCCCCGGTTTCGCCTACCGTGACGACGCCTGCTGGCCCCCGTTCGACGGCGGTTCCACCCGCGGCTTCTCTCTGATCGGAACCCCCTGGCTCGTCAACTTTTACACCGTCTGGGACTATGGATCCGCGGCCAACGAGACCGACATTTCCAAGTTTGACCCTACGCTGTCGTTTGGCAAGCTCAAGGAGGGTCTGGCCCCCACAAATGCCGAATAAAAATGTTGACTCAAGGGAAGAAAAATGAGCAAGCGATGAATTAGACTAAATTACAAGAGATATTTTATTTAATAGATGCCACAACTGAAAGGCAATCCAAGCAAGGTTCTCTTCACATATATTTCTTCAGGTCTGGAATGCCTATATAAGTGATGTGAACGCGAAAACGAAACAGCTCACCGAGAAGGATGAATTTGAGGTTTTGAAGTTCTTGGAGGAATTGTAGATATTAAATGTCTCTCAAAGCGATGGAGGCTAGTATTGGAGCCCCTACCGTCATTCAAGTGCCCGAAACTGCAAGCCCTTCCTGGACATCTATCTTTCTTGGCCACAGACCATGCAATCCGGATGCTAAGCAGACTGTTACTAAGATGACGATGAGAAAAAGAATGCTCCGTAAATACCAAACACTGTTTAATTTACAAACTGCAGCCAATGACTTCCTAATTGCCTGAGCCTTTGAGATGGTCACCGAGTTTCTTTGGGATCTGTGACATGATGAAGGTTTGACCAGGGCGAGCGCTGCTCAATGAATGAATGCCCTTTGGAAGATGTCTTGGACAAATCTTTCTAGAATGGCAATTTCTTAGACACGGTAAGTGGGTATTAAACGTCTAGATAGGGTTTAATAAGCTATCCCCAGTGACCCGTCTTCGAAGGTGCGTCTCATTTTTGTTCCTCTTACGCCTTGAGAGTCTTGCCTTTGGATCTCGCATCCAACTTGACAGATGCGACTCCCTCACATTTCTTGGTCCCCTCTGTCCCGCTGGCATTGCATCGCTGCCGACATGTCGCAGCCATTGCTTCTCACTCACCGCCGACGGTGAAGTGCGCATCTCGAATTCGCCCGTTCTCCTGCCCTGTTTCCCCTCCTTACCCACGCCCCAATCACTTCGTCTAGCTGCCCGCGCCTTGATGTCGATTCTGTACCCGGTTTTCCAGCCACTCGCTAATTTGCTCGCCCTTATACCCATAAATAAACGCGAGTCCCAGCACAACAACCGTGACGGGGATTCCAGTCGCCCAAAAGATGCGCTGTGAAAATTCCGTGTTTCGGACGTCGGTCGTGTTCATTCCCATGAAGCTGGACACAAAAGAAAGAGGCAGGAAAAACAGCGTGACAATGGTGAATACTCTGATGGCTTTTCCATGGTCTTCTTCGAGAATCTCAATCATCTGCTTGACTTCTTCCTTCAACTGCTTGGACCTCGTCTTTAAGATGTTGATTTCTTCCAGTCTCTGGTCGAGCTTCTTTCGATGTGCCAGGTGCGTGGAAAACTCCAGCCTGTGCTGGCCGATCCTGGTTGTATTCGTGATTCGAAACGAGGAAGGAGACAAGAGTATGTTGTAGCGCCATATGCTGGACATTTGCATTGTAGTTACCTTTTCTAGAGCCGCCAGCTCCTCCTCCAAGGCGTGAATGTCGAGGAAAACGCGTCTCTGCGGTCGACGATGAGCCTGGAAGTGTAGTTCGGACATGTGCTCCTGGTAAAGTGTTGTCAAATCAGAGCCGGCAATAAGGTCATCCGATCCCTTGGGTTTGATCTGCATCGTTTGGCTGCCACATATCAAAGACATGGCTATGAATTCCGCACCCACCGCTTCGACTTCCAGACTCTCCATGCTGTAAGACGTGTTTCCGAATAAAATCAGGTCTTTCTTGACATCCTCCAACAGCTCCTGGACTTGTTTCAAGGAACGGCTCATCTCTCTAGAAATTTCACCAGTCTTGCGCCAGATCAAGCCAACTAGGTCATCTGATCCAGGCTCCTTGACCGTATAGAGGCTTCTATTGCGAAGAAGCAGCTGCTGGGAGTGGAGGACATACATCAAGACGATTTGATGGAATGCGGAAACGAGTTTTCGAGGAAGAATTGGGCGCGACATCTCCGTCTTCTGGGACTTTTTGTTCGGCGCACTGGCCACAAGGGCGTGCAGCTCTCTGAGCGAGTTGCTAATCGGCTGGAGATCCTCGACAAAATCTTCGACGTCCCTGATGATGCCGAGACCGTGTCTTTGGAACTCGTATCCATCCGACCAGACACGGCGAAGCCAGACGAAGCACACGTCATTGTACGGCCTGTCAGCTTTTCCATTGCACTCGAAGTGTACTTTGTGGAGGTGTTCAAGAGCTTCGGTAGCCGAAGTGTAATGCTTCCCGGAGCAGCATTCGGCACAGTTCGACCAAGACTTCCTCATCGTAGAATTTTCTTGAGGTACCTCGCCAACAATAGAAGCCCGGACGTCAAAGTTCCGAATGGTGTATGCGCGACGGTCAGCTGGCCCGCGGTCGGCATCTTCCCAGGCAAGTTGCTTTGGTCGAAAGTTAGCATCGTTTTGAATCAAAGGGTTTACATCATGGAGGATTCATCAACTCACGCGGAATATGCAATCAATGGCGCCCCAGAATCGAATGCTCACATTGTGAATGAGCGTGCTTCCTTCCTGGGGCGTGAATGCCCAAAGGATTTCTTGGCTAACGCTCAGTAGCTGCTTCATGGCCAGTTTTCCGGGCCCCGATATTTCCAAATCAGAGTGCTTCTCTTCAAAATGAGCATGTTTAGGCTCCATGTGCTGGACGTAGTGGATCTCGTCTGGCTTCCTCCTGTACGCTTTCTTGAGTGACCCTGCAAGACTTCGCCTTCGAGTGTCTTCAGGAGGTGTTTCGGTGCTTCTTGTTATGCCTGCAGTATCTTCTTCATCAAGAGCCTTTTTGTCAGCATTTCTGATACCCTCTTCCTTTGTGTCTGGTTTAGTATTTGAGGAGATACCTTTTCCTAGATTAGCCTGGGCGCCTTTTGTATCTACGTCAGCTGCAGGTGACGATTGTGATATGCGCTCCTCGGCCTTTTGGGCATCTGTCAAAAGGTCGTGCCTCAAAAGAAGATCGTGCATGGTGTATTTGGGGGTTTTCACGTATTGCCTTCCAGCCACACCGTTGGATATAGATGTGTGTAATCGACCCAGAATCTTGACGAGCACCTTATGCATCACTTCCGGTGTGCCCTCTTCCACATCTGGCTCGTTGCTTGATCTCCAGGTCAGAAACGGAAGCCGATTTATGGTGGGAGATTTCTTAGGTTGTTGACCAATTCGAATTGTATCACTTGGAGAGACCTCCTTGAATCGAACTCCACGGGGCCGAATTCTGTCAGGGCTTTCTGGCCTATGGGCTCGGGGACGTTCGATACTTGACAGAGAGGTGGAGTCAGAAAAGTCGTCCTTTTCAGAGCTCGGCTTCGTGTCGTGCACGGGTAACGTAGTTTTTGGGCTAATGGAGCGATCTCGGTCTCTATCGTATAACCTCGCACGTTCACGATCACGGTTATCCCTTCGAGAGCGGTTAGATGTGGAAACTCTCTCATAACTTCCTCGATACGAGCGGCGATATTCCTCCTCAGAGTCATCGTATGGGGCACTATCATAAGGTGTATACCCGTCAGAATAGTAAGATCGTCGGTATGCGGAGGTCCGTGATTGTGTCCTCGAATCACGACCAATCGTGGGCTGGGGCTGATATATTCTGGACGTCTGATTTCGTCGATACGGCCTTGATTCTCTGAGCGGTATAAGCATTTCATCATCGGTGTTCTGAGCATGAGTTAGTGCCTATGCCAAAAATGATCTAGTCTACTCTTACATCGGTAGACTCCGCATTTTGGCTTGTGTCTTCGTCGGCTGTATCACCTAGATCAAACCATTCCAGCTTTGCGGAGGAATCTGGCAGGGCGCTACGATCGTTTATTACGAGCGCCATGGTAATAGCTTTATCCGAAGATGCGTCGTCAGAAACATGCTGCTCAATCCGTGGCGCCTTAACAGCAGGGGACGAGGGCCGAGATGGACGGTTCCAGCTCGGTTTAGCACGAAAGGGTGGACTAGAGACCACAGTCCTGGAGTCCACGTCCCGGCGCTCTGATCTCGGGACGACTGATCTAACAGTGAGTCCCCGACTTTGTGGTCCGGCCGATCCTATTTCACGCGCATGTTAGTCGATTTTCCATCAAGTCCAATCTCACATTCCATACCAGTCCAAGAGCCTTGTGATCGAGCCAGCAGAGGTCGAGGCTGAGCAGGGGTATCGGTGGAAGCGCCAAATCTTGAACGCATGCGGCTCAAAGAGTTATCCAAACCTTCCGCAGGACGGACTCTTTCAGTTCCCGGTTCTGAATTTATTCGCACTTCTCGTGCCGTATCAACTCGATGATGTCGTTGTCGGAAGGACACCATGGCGCCGTTTCGACTATTAAGAGAACTGCTACTTTCCGTCTTTTTCAGGGAACCTTCACTTTCAGGTTGAGCACTCCCTGGGTGTCTCAAGTCTTCCTTTTCTTTTGAGTGAGTATCCTCAGTGCTATCAGCCTTGAGTGCATCCGAAGGTCCTGCAGCGTCAGCATCCATCTCCGTGTCGGATTTTGCTCCATTATCGGATTCATCGCGTTCTACTGCGGCCTCTTTCTGAATGTCTTCGGCTGGAGAGGTAGACCGAGGAACACCTTCCTCCGATCCCTCCCGCCCACCCGAATCTTCATGGCTAATGTTCTGGGAATGGCTTTCTCGGCTCCTGCGTCGAATTCGCGGGTGCAAATCATAACGCCTTTCTCCGGTGTCATGGCCTAGCCTTGATGACTGTCTTGATAAAGATTGAGGAGAAAATGGGGAACGTGAACTCCAATCCACAGGCCCTCGAGATTGCAAGGTACCCGAAGTCGAGGGACGTGGCAAGCTTGATTGGCGCGACTGTCTCGCCGAGTATGGTTCAATTATTTGAGGCGTGTACACGGTTGATTGTAGGTGAGATTTCATTCTGGAATAAGGTCTTCGGTCCGTTTGCGAGGTTGGCCTGCCTCGATGTGATGATGCAGATCGAGAGTGAGATGTTGTAGAGGGGGCTGTCAAAGCCGGTGGTGGAGCCCTCCGCCATCCCCTTTCTCTCAAGTAAAATACATGTGCTTGAGAGCTGGAGGACGTAAGGATATCGATCCACTTTGATGGTGTGAGAACTTGGTCATCTGAATCAAAGAGCTGGTACTCTGTCGCATTTCGGGCGCTTCCACGGACGTGGGCGACAGCATGCCTCAAAAAGTCGACATAGCTGTAGTCCGATTCTATCGCGATATCGTATCGCCTCAGATCCTGATCAATGAGCCGGATAATGAGAGGCTCTCCGTTTCCCGAGGTTCGAGACGACAGCGTGATGGAGTCTCCGCGAAGCTTCGCTGCCGTGTCGTTGGAAAACGTGATTAGAATGCGTGTGCCGATAAGCATGCACCACAGGTTCCCGACTTGTAGGATGTCCTTGGATTTGAAATCCAACATCTTCTCGACAATATGGTGAGCCTCGCGCGTCCGGCCAACGTTGTATCCGTACAGGTTTTGAAGCAGAGTTTGGGGATAGCAGCTGTCTTTATTAGCTCCAAATTGGGCAATTGGAGGTTGGAGCATCATCTTGGGCGAGGATACGAAGACCACAGGCTCTGTTTCTGGAGGTTCTGACGGGTCGTAGTCATCATCGGAGTATTTGCCAATGCACCGAACAGCACAGCCCGGTCCCACCTGTACTCCAAGCTTAGAATTCCTCATGTACAACTCTCGCACCTTGTCCAAGGTGAGGAGTGCAATTGACATGATATCTCGGCGGATCCAGGGACAGTTTTGCACAAGTCTCTGTTTCAATCGTAAGCACCGCGCTAGTCTGTGGTCCCATTCAAACCCACCTCGATGACCTTGAGATCCAAAGACGGTCGATTCACATGCCTTTGAGAAATTGTTTGTTAGTTTCTCTCTTTGCGTTTCGACAGATGATGGGCGCGAACATACAACCAACGTAGCTGCACCGAGGATGAATCAACCTGTTCTTTCCGTGGCCCATCTGAGCAGATCAATGTGAGGCGGCCAAAATCGCTTCCATGGGCCATAAACTCAGACGCCTGAATAACATGAAGCTCGGTCGACGTGTCTTCAGATATAATCACCTTTGGTTCTCTCCAGGCGGCGGCCTCGGGGTGTAAAGAAGTGTGGCGTGTATCATCGTCAGTCGTGAGTTTGGTGTTGTTCTTCTTGACAGCCAGGTAGAAAGAATAGCCAGATGACTCGACAAAATCGAATAAATCTTCCTTCTTTCTTCTCGCCTCATTCAAGTCTTCTTTTTCTTCCTCATAACCTTCTGGTTCTCCCGTCTCCGTTTCTTGTTCTTCGTCATCATAGGAGACTCCATTGGAGCTGCTATCATAATAACTGTCATGGCGGCCATCTTCATCATCGTAATCGTCATCGTAGTAGTTGTTAATTGAAACCGGGGACCGCCCACGTATCGAACCCCATGTAACATGCGCTCGCTCTCGGCCTGCTCTCTCATCCTCCCATGGCGGCTGACGAGGGGGTGATTGAGGCTCAGCCTGGCGCAGGCCTTCCCTTGAGTCTTGAAATCGTAGGGATTCTATTCTCTCAATTCTGGGATCGGGTTTACCGTGGGCGCGTTGGGGATCAAACCTTCCTAGTAGACGCTGCGTCTGATTATCCGAAGGCTCTCCCTCTCGAATGGGGTTAGCATCGGATTGCGGGGGGTTCCATTCTACTGGTCTTCTCGTGTCGGAAAAGTGAAAGGTGGAAAAAATCCCGGGATCCTCATTGTTATCTTTGGGAGATGGCTGTCCTTCTGATGCTGTATCGGACTGATAGTCCTCGACGTAGGAATGGTAGGGCGGCTCCCCAGCCAAAGGTGGCTCCTCCACCAAAGGTGCTTCCCCAGCAGAGGGCGCGTCTTGTGCTTCACTCGGAGTGCCCTTCGAGAAACGGGTCTCTAGCGGCATCTTCACCCTCCAAATTGCAAGGAAATGGCACCGGAAACTTTTTTTATCGAGGATTTGCCATGCGATAATTTCTCCCCAGCCTCACACTTAGCGTTGGGCGCGTAAGCGCGCACTTGTACATGGTGACACGGGTCGTGATAGGCTAGCCACTCCACCATGTGGAACGGTGAGCATGGCCAGCAGGATGGCCAACGGCTGAGAGCACAGCTAGGACTTATTTGGTAAGACGACAAGGGCGAAGGCCGGGGGATAATTGAGCAATTATGGGGTACCACGGGGCACAATCGAGATCACGCAGGCCATCTGAGATCAATTAATTATGTCTAACCAACTCATTCAACTCCGGAATTCAACTTCTATACTCTCCATCCAGCCCTCACGCAGACCATACCGGTCATATTTACAGCGTTTCTAGAAAACAATCATGTATCCCATCTGCACGCACTATACACACCATCCTTGCACCCGCATCGCTAGCCCTCAAAAGCCACGCCTCCGACCCACACTTTTTCAATCCTTCTCGTCACCTCAATATCCTCTGTCGGGTCTCCATCAACGAGGAGCAGATCGGCGCGCATGCCTTCCCTGATGCTGCCGCGGTCAAAAAGCCCAAAATGCTTCGCAGGAATAGCAGTGGCCGCGTTTAATGCTTCGATCGGCGACAGGCCAGCCTCAACCAGGTTCTGTAGTTCATCGTGAAGGCTGATCCCGTACTCGACTTTCGCGGGTGTGTTTGGCTGCAGGTTCGCATCAGTTCCCGCCAGGATGGTGATTCCGATTTTATGAAGCTTGGTAACTGTCTCAGCAGCTGCTTGATAGGATTCGTTTGCAGGGCGGAGCTGGTCAATCGTGGCGCGCATCATGGTAAGTGTGGGGCAGACGACGGGCTTCTTGGCCTTGAACAGTTCTATCAATCGATCATCGATTGGCGTGTCGAGAGTAGAGTGATGTATTTGGTTCACGCCAGCCACTAGTCCTTGGTAGTAAGCCGAATAACTGGATGTGTGAAGAATGACTTGCTTTCCAGCCTTGTGAGAGGCAGCCACCACGGCGTTTTGCTCTTGCTGGCTCAAACCAGGAAGTGGAGCACTGCCAATCATCTTGATGAAGTCCGCGCCCTGTGCAACTTGCTGGTGGACAAATGAGGAGGCCTGTGACGCATTCTGAATCAGATAGGGCGCTCCTTGGCTGCCGACCAATCTGGCGTGGCTGCTGTTTGGGGAAGTGGCGATGAAAGATCCCTTAACGATTGAGGTGTAGCCGGTATGGTTACTCAGCGAGTTGCACAGGGCTGGATTGGGGCAGAAGGCAAGGGCAGTGGTTGTGACGCCATATTTTGTGAGCTCGCTGGTATGGGTGGAATTGACGGGATGAGCATGTGAATCGATAAGCCCGGGAAGAAGTGTCTTGCCCTTGGCATCATATGTTTCCATTGCGGCGCACGCTCCGCTAGGGGCACATGGGCGGCCAATACGGTCCCCATCTATGACGACGGTACTCGGCGGTAACAAGCAGGAGCCGTCAAAAACGCGAACATTGGTGATTGCAAATTTGGTCTTTGTTGTTCTGTTGTGGCTCAGCGACCGGGCTGAGAGGTTGTCGAGAATATCGCGAGAAAAGTCCATATCCATTGGCTCAATATCGCCATGGAACTGACATGCGCTGGCAGCCTCGAATAGCGAGGATATAAACACCAAACACACGAGGCGCTTAAGTAGACGTCTGATGAGGAATATCATTGTGAAGTTGGTTGTCTTGGGAGTTGTAAGTTGAAATGGGTGCAACGAATTATTTCTGAGTGAAGAGAGGAAGTTACTGAATGATCTGGTATTAGCTCTCATGGCAACGGAAAACACGCATCTTTATACAATGGCAACCCATCACTTGATCGAAAATGCAAAGGGGCTGAGGCCTCTGGTTTAGACGCCGGCAGTTGCAGATCAATGTTCAGCCCTGCCGAAGTTCTCATCTACCGCAGGTATTTTCCAAAACCAGTATGGCATCGCCTGAGCGCTGTCATTTGCCCTGCTATTCAGCGCTTGTCGATCTAACTGGCCTAGACCGTTGCGCCAATGCAGTCAGCTTGAAAGACGCTATTCCCAATTTTGCGAAAACCTGCGGTCACGTGTTAGAGTAAGGCATTTTGGGGGCGGCCTCAGACGGTCGGAAGGACGCTAAAACGGCGCGTGTGCCGACGATTTCGCAGGTATTTTCCATTTTAGACTTGCGAGCTGCCTTGTTTTTCCTTCTTTCGTTTACGAAAACTTGTTTTGGTCTGCTTTTGTGCATATTGTTCGCCCATCACGGCCGAGTGTCCGCTCACAGTTGCAAACCATACATAGCCACCACCAACCAATCTGCACTTACATCATGAGTCAAAAAGTGGGATCCAGGGACGCTAGGCTCAAAAGTAAAGGATGCCTCCCCTGCATCCGGATGAAAGTGAAGGTACGGACAGACGGGCCGTGTTGCTCCCGGGCTCCGGAGCAGCACGATGCTAACACCTTGCAAGTGCGATCAACACAAGCCACAATGCCAGCGTTGCGAGCGCGCCGATCGGGAATGTCGTTACCGAGACCCGAATGCCATCGTATTCCGCATGGACTCCTCAGCTCCATCGGCCCAGGCGGAGGCCCTGCGTCGACGGGAACTAATGCAACGCTATTCGCCTCCCCCATCCGTCTCGACAGATTGGGTTCAGAACGCCGTGTCCCATTACTTCTATAATTTTTCTCTGCCCACCCAAAACGGGTTCCCGGGTCTGTTCGAGTTCCTTCCCAAGCTATACGCGTTTAACACCCAAACTTCATGTTTCCGAAACGCCATCGAGGCCGTATCACTGGCCAACCTAGCACTGGTAAAGCAAATGGGGGAGCCCTACCTTGGCGCCTCCAGAAGGCTGTACAGCTCAGCGGTCCAGCAACTAGGGTTGGCCTTGAACAGCAGCGAGGCCAGGTCGCCAGCGGTGCTTGGAACCGCATCCCTCTTGTGGAAGTATGATGTAAGCACAATCCATCTCGTTGGATGGCCGACACTAACGACTCGGCAGATTATTATGGGCGAAGATTACCTTGGTTCCCGAAGCGCTCACCGCAAGGGTCAAATCGACATTTTACGCTTACGTCTGGCCGAAACGCCTGACGGAGAGCACTGGATCAACCGATCCGTCTTGGCCGGTGTGCAAATGCTAGACATCGGGACTTCCCAGACTAGTACAACCAATCTTCCATCAGCCGAGGATATTTCACCAACTGTTCCGACACTCTATCTTCTCCGACGCATACTACCAGATGTGGGTGCCGTCAATGCACCTGTTTCAGCCTTGCTTCAACAAACACCAACTTTTGAGGAGATTTCAATCTATGCCCAGCGGTTACAAGAAATAGAGAATATGATGCAAACATGGAGGGATCAGTTGCCGATGCATATGAGATACAGCTCTATCGCAAACCCCTTACCAAGAGACAGGGTTCCGTATCCAGAAACCGTTATTCTCCTTCCATGCATGAACTCCGCTGGTGTATGGACGTCCTACTGGCTGGCTCGGCTGTCCCTCCTACGGAACATGCTACTGCTCCATCCTACCGCCACTGCAGTTGGACTGTACATGCCTTCAAGGGAGCAGATCCGCGCGAATATGCTTGGTATTGCTGAAGATATCTGCTCAGCCATTCCATACATGCTCGGCCGTGCGAGGCTTCACTTGGGCATGTCTCCCAGAGAGCCTGTGCCAGCAGTTGGAGCCATGTTCAGCACGCGCGCTTTGTTCATTTGCGCGCAGATCCCGGGTTTACCTGAAATGCAGAAGAACTGGATACTTCAATGTCTGTATTATATTGGCAATGAAAAGGGTATTAGGCAGGCCTTGTTGTTGAGGCAGGAAATATTGCGCACCGGTGCCTAAAGATTGGGATTCGATTATCCTAGTTGAAGATGATGCTTGTATTCTCTTTGCTTTCATCTTTTGGTCTATTTCTACTCCTAATTTACCATTCATCTCAATGGCTGCTCTAATCGTAGATACCTCTTACTATAGCGTTGTATCGACAATTTTGTTGGCTCTCAGTTTACGTTTCTATACATCACAGCCCTGAATTTGGCCATCTTCATCGTACACCGTGCCACAATACGTTGCAGTTGGATTTCCCTCATAATCTCGGGGTGAGCCGGGTTCATAGAAATATATGGCGCGCCATTTTCCAGATGCATCGTCACCGTCCTTGCCAAAAACACTCTTCTTGGTAACAGGAAACTGCATAAGGTAGGACCTCGGGTTTTTGTTGCATTCTGGGCTCAAAAAGCTGAATGCACTGTTCTTGCCACCAACTTTGTAGTCTTGGGGATATTTTTCTGACTCTGTATGACTATTAGTAGTTTCACAAACTGCCATACATTGCAGACTCATGACTCACTTCCCAGGGCCATTCCTGCACGTTGTAAATTCACGCCCCAGGACACGGCTAGGTTGACTTGTGACCCGCTTACGGTGTCGCTACCTAGTAGAGTCAGAAATTGATATAAAGCTTGTTGATCAAGCACTCACCGCATTTTATGTCTGAAAAAGCGTCGAGGTTTTTTACATTGACCGGAGTGTTATTAGGAAGCTCCCTCTTAAACAAGGTTGGTGCTGCCAAGCCCAGAGGTAATAAGCACATGCCAATGGCTACTTTCATTGCGTTTAATCCGTCAGTTCAAAATAAAGTGCTAGCATATAGAGGCTGTTTCGATTCGGTTTGAAATTTAGGGATGCAAGATCTTGAAGCGAGCTGGGGAGATCATATGGGTTACAATGGAAGGTGCAAGATGCAAGTTCGATGCAGCCATGCATTTCTCATACTTGCTGCTCCGCTCGAGAACATGGGAATTTTCGTTGCGCATCGCCAGACTACACGACACGGATGACTTCAATGATCGTCTTTCCCCTCATAGTTCGTCCCAGTGATGATCAGTAAAGCCTAGTAGTACTGCTGATTGACATCATCAACTGTGTGCCAGCAAACCCTATCAGTAGCGCACATAACCTTATCTACCACCGATCTATAAGTGATCCGCCGGCAAGTGTTTCTTTAGAGTAAACGTTGAGGTCGTCTGAATGGAAGGACATATTGCACAGTGGATATGAGCTCTAACTAGATCCAAAGTCAATGACTCGCTCTTATTGTTTTTTTTTATTTAAAGGGGAAAAAAATAAAAATAAAAATTTGAGGATAGAAATTCGGATAGATTCAATCCCATTTGTGGCGATAAACTTTTTTATCTATTCTTCCCATCTACGTACTTCAAACCTAACTTCTCCCAGCATTTTACCACGTCATAGACTACCCTACAGCTAGAGACGCGACTTGCCTAAACACCCACGTGTGGCATTATTGAACACGATGAAATTTGATGATATACATGCAACTATCAATATCCGGTTCTCTAAGGATCAATCACACAGCATGTAAGGTGGCGAATGCAGCCCTCCCAAAGGATTTCGATCCTTGGTGCTCCTTCAACCCATCCGATTGAGGGAAAAAGCCGACGGAATCCGTCTGGTCTCTGCAGTGCCGGAGCATTTTCCCCATCCTCTCGAAGCAGCCATTCACATGCCGAGTTGGGGCCACAAGGTTAATTCCCGGTTACGTCGGCACCGCGCCAGTCGCAGCGCGGGTGGAGCCCACGCCCAACGAGAAAGGCAGTTGGCAAGCCATTGTAGACTAGCACACTAGCACACTAGCACCACTTCTGTTTTTGTACGGACGGGGGGACACGTCCACAATTTTGCGAATATTAAACGAACATGGTTATGGCGCGATGGTGCATCAGGATGCTGATCCTCGCACGCCTCGGTGCTTATTCGCAGATATAGCGCCACGGTGGGCGCCACTTCCTGTGGGATGTCAGCCTGGCCGGACCAAGCCCTTGGTTCGGCCAGCGGACGCATTTGGAAGTAATCATCATTGTCTTGTGGAGCTTCCCGCCGGACGGACTCCGTAAGTTGGCGATTTGATGCCCCGCTGCGATATGTCAAGAGGAGCTGCTTTAGCCGGATTCGGACAGTATATGATCTTATCCTCGAGTGTGATTCTATATGTCTTCCAAGAGAAACAAGAGCAGGTTTTTTTTTTGGGTCTGCAGATAAGCATGAGTAGTTGTTTTTGACTCATGTGCTCGACCTCCAAGATCTGTTTTTACCACTGTTGGTGTCAGCCGCATGCAAGACGGAATGCAACACATCCAAAAATGTAATCGACCAAAAAAAGCTAACTAGTGCTCTTGGAATTAGGGATGTTTCAGGCTCTCTTACACCCGATCTGCCAAGAAAACCCCTTGACGTCATGTTTCTAGCAAAAAATGTTTATTCGTAATTATAATTGTTTCGTAGGAGATTGACAAAGTATGTCGAGTATTTGCCTTCAAGCCGCGCAAACAATTGGCGTTTTGTTAGGGCCGACCATGTAGGCGAGGCAAATTGACTTTACGCGCCGCTTTGGCACGATTTGTCCAATGTTTCAGGTTGATCGTTCCAAGCTCAACTCAAATTCTTGCACCACAGCAGGGATGGGTCTTTGACGATCACCTTTACCGGAGGAGAGGGATAACCCCCGCAGGCTTGACAACTGCCAAGAGAATTAGACAGGAAGGGTCCGTCAAGTCGCGATGCAGCCAATTTCGGCTTTAGCCCGTTGATCGCCCAAAGCTCATGTTGGAGCTTTGGTCCAGCGATGAGGACCCTGAAGCGTTATCGTGCCACATTTCAGGGAAATGAGCAGCTTTTCGGCCCTTTCCCCCCCTCCCCAGACTGTGCAAAACCTGGGAGATGATCTCGATGATCTGCAAGCAGGTTAACCTACGCAGTCGGTTCTGCCGAACTCAATCAATGTCCTGGCAGGGCGACGGCGTAAACTATCCAAGGGAAATCTCTGAAGAAGAAAAAAAGTCCATGCTCACACAATAATAACTTAAAGCCAGCCCCCCCTGCTGAATAAGCAAGATTTACACAACTCTTCACCGCCTTGAATTATGTACTATGGTAGAGCACATCAGTCCACTTTTTTGGCACAACATATCCGATAGCGAGAACGAACACGTGCCTTGGAACGAGCACGTGCCTTTGAAGATGGCGAGGTGTCTATCAAGTCCAGCTAGCCCTTGTCGCGATAGCACTAAAGATAGGATCAACAGAGTCATCAATTTCACATGTGAAGAGGAAGGAGCAGGGACATATGGTAGCATTGAGGGAGGAGCAGAGGTGCCGAGGTTGGGGGCCATGCATATACGCACGCACGCACTACAGGGCATTTGGCAGGCCATTTTGCAGGCCATTTTTTCCCTTGGTCCCAGCGCCACGCAGGGGCTGCTGTGCGGGCGGCGAGGGGGAGTATGGGAGTGTGGTGTGTACCACACAGCAGCCCCCAAATTTCTTTTTTCCCATAGCTGGCAACCCTGCTACCCTATAACACGGGTGCTTTCGTAATTCGTATTGAATGACTCGGTCTTAACGCAGGGAATAAAACAATAATTTGAAAAGCAAATAAGACAAAGAATCGTGCATACCCTAGGAGATTTTTTTTTTTTTAGGACTGGCTATTAGAATTGGCAAACTTAAATGTGGCCCATGCAGAATTCGTTGCTGGGTGTTATGAGTCGTGCGTTGATGAGATCGACCTCTGCATCATGATATTAGACTTTGCAGGTGAATGAAACGTTTTCCGCCGTTATAAGTGGAAAGCACACGCCAGCATCAGAACCTGGGGATGGCGCAAAATTCCCAGCAATGACCGTATATCCATGACAGAAACGGGGGTCCGTAAATGAAACACCATAGCGGAATTCCGAGTGGTCCGTATCCCGTCCGTGTTCTCTCGCCTGTCAATTATCCGGCCGTGTTTCATGGCGTTTTGGTGACATGCATCAAAGCTTAGCCGCTGACTAAGTAATCGTACGTTGGCTATTGGGCACTCTGCTTGTGAATGAATTGTGCTTAGTGACTATCCATGTCATGACGTACACGCACGCAACAGTTGGAACCGCATTGAGAAGTGGTTTTATATCATATTTTTTATTTAGTGATATGTAATTTCATCAACTTGCCAGGATACGGCAGTCATCTACAAAATACCCATTAATTTCATTCATCATTCTAAATTAAGCCTTGCCGGCAATAATGGCAGCAGCCTGCTCGCTCAGAGCGTAGAGGGGAGCCTGAATGTGGGCGCTCAGGGCCACGGGGAAAACGGAGGCATCCACGACGCGCAGGCCCTCGACACCCTTGACGCGGAAGTCGGTGTCGATGACCTTGCCCATGGCGCAGGTTCCGCCGACGTGCCATGTGGTGGTGCCCGTCATGGCGAGGCGCTGGTTGAGCTTCTCGTCGGTGTCGTCGAGAGCCAGGGGCTCGGCGGGCAGGCCCGGAGGCACAGTCTCGCCGGCAACGTGCTTGGCAAACTTGCCACCCAGCATGAAGCGGGTGAGCTGACGAAGACCCTCGCGGTAGACGTACTTGTCGACCTCGGTGGCGAGGTAGTTGAGTTGAACTGCCGGCCGTTAGCTTCCGGGACTTCCGACGACGGAGGTTATAAGCGAAACTTACTCTTGGGGGTGTCCTCAGGGTTGGACGACTTCAGAGACACAGTGCCTCTGGATGTAGGCAGGAAGTTGACGACCGAGGTGGTGATGTGCTCAGCGTCGGGCGGGGTGCCGGGGAAGGGAACCTTGGCGTAGAGAACAATGTCCTCGAGGAAAGTACGGGTGTTCTTGAGAAGAGGGTGAGTGGCGGGGTCGGGCTTGACGCCCTCGTCCTTCTCGATGGCCTCAGCGAGACCCTCCTTGGGGACGGTGTTGGTGATGATCCAGTCCATGGGCACGCCCTTGGCGTACTGGGGCTGGGCCCAGAGAGGGTTGGGAGCGCCCAGAATGTGGCCGGCCTCGGGGTCGCTCACGCGCCAGTGCTGGAAGAAGGACATGTGGTCGTGGAGGTTCTTGCCGACCTCCGGGAGATCGACGACAGGGTCGACGCCAACGTCCTTGAGGTCGGCGGCGGCGCCGATACCCGAGAGCTGAAGCAGCTGGGGAGAGCGGACGGCACCCGCGGAGGAGATGATGGTCTTGGCGGAGAGCGTGGTGCCGTTGGCCAGCTCGACGCCCGTGGCCTTGGGCGTCTCGCCGCTCTTGTCGAGGATGATCTTGTTGACAAACGTGTTGGTCAGGATCTCGACACCCTCGAGAGGGTACGCGCCAGCGGACCACTGGCGCTTGCCCTCGCGGCGAGCCTCGCAGATGTAGGCGCGGCCCAGGTTCTCACCCGAGTTCTGGTCCAGGTTGGGGAGGCCGTGCACGCCGAGCTCCTCCCACGCGGCGGCGGCATCCTCAGCCAGAGGGAAGTGGCGGTTCTGGCTTCCGGCAGAGACGACGTTGATGGGGCCGCCCACGCCGTGGTGGCCGTCGTCGACGTACCAGTTCTCAGCCTTCTTGAACCACTTGACCTGGTTCTTGTAAGAGTAGCGGTCATCGCCAACGACCTCAGCCCACTCGTCAAAGTCGACAGAGTGACCGCGAGTGTAACCACCTGTTGGTTTGTAAGATTCTTGTTAGTCATCTGATGTCGCATCTTTTTCCTCGTGTTTTTCGTAATGCTTGCTTGCCATGTGGTTCACTTACCAGAGTTAATGGCTGAGCCGCCACCTAGACCCTTTCCGGCGTTGATGGTGACGGAGCGATTGAAGACGCCGGGCTCCTTCTCCGAGGCGTACTGCCAGTCCAGCTCCCCACCAAGGTTAAGAGTCTGGGGGTTCTTAACGTCCTCTCGCTCACGAGTATCGGGGCCAGCCTCGATCAGGACAATCTTGGCACCCTCGTCGTACTCGTGGAGACGACTGGCAAGGACGGAACCAGCAAGGCCACCGCCTACAATGAGGTAGTCGTATGTAGAGGCCATTTTTCTTTTTCTTTTTGGATTGAATTTGTGATAGAACAGTCTTGAAGGAGAGTTATGCAAGACTTGAAGAAGAACAACCAGCAGCGAGTGTAGACGGTAAAGTAATCGGTTGTGACAGCTCTTGGCGGGGGGTCGTTGTCCCAGCAAACGGAGACGTCGTTAGGTTGCACCAGATAGTTGATGGCGCGATTAAAACAACCGACCACCACTTGCTTCGCCCTGAGCGGGTTCGATGCAGGGGCACAAGGCAGTTCGTCGGTCCAGGGTTCGATGCAAGTCGTGCTTAGCATGGAAGCTAAGGATTGGCCCGAGGGGGGCGTCGAACGGCTTCACGCCCCCCTGCGTCGTCGGCTGGGGTGGCTCAGGTCAGGTCCGACAGCGTCGCAGCAGCCATGACCCTGGCGGATAGTGTTTGCCAGTCGGCTGTTTGGCTGCGACGCTGGAAACATTAATCAACGTGGCTGGCTGGGGCCAAGCTGGGATGGAGCTTGGTCACGTCAGGCAGAATGGCACCGCCTATCACTCTCGAACCGGAAATTTGGGATCGGACTTGTATCTTGGCCGCCCGTAGACTTTGATGTTTCGGTTGAGCCGTTTCTCCTTTGGGCAACGATGGGCTGCGATTTGAATCTCGGCAAATGCGCTCACCGTCGTGCCCCTGGCTGAGCCGAAGAGATATGCCCCACGGCGCGCCCCGCCCCAGCACCCGGCCAGGGTATGTATGTAAGCCTCGCCTCCAGTGCAAGAGATAATAACTTGCAGGATTGAAGGGTCGTTCTTAATTGCGGAGTGCCCCACCTGCAGCCAGTTACAACCGATCCTGTTGATGGTGTCGACATGGATCTCCCTTGCGGGAACGGCCCCCCCGCGCGCGAGGCCGCCGAAACTCTCGTCTGGGGGCCAGGGCCTCTTGACAGGGACACGTTCCTACAAGCCCAGTGCCGTATTGTCTGCGTGCTTTGGGGAAAAAGTGGTGCCCGCGTGCGCTTCCGGCAAGACTGGCTTTGCTAAATCCGGGCTCGTCGCCGTTAGCCAAATCCACGGCGTCACATCGTTCGGCTCGGTGGCGCTAGACGCATCCAGCTTAGCCTGCACGTTTTTTTCGTACGAGACGTTTGCCCACGGGTCGACCCGGCGCCGAGTTGGGAAGGATACGTCGGCTGTCTCAGGCGGAAGGAATGTCACCCGGAATCCAACTGTGCTCCTTGTGGAGTTGCGTTGCTTCTAAGGCAAGGAGTGGCAATATTGCGCGTCCATTTCGATCCTACAGAGGACGGTCATTTTACATGCTATGCCTTTTTTTCTTCTTCCTTACAACCTGACTCGTCTAAATGACTGCACTTGGTCCGGGCAGCCCATCTTGGCCTCTGCACGCGCGCACGCTTCGATCTCGTTACCAAGGCGCAGGAACTCTAACCGAGGCAAGGAGGCGAATAGATAGACTTTGACAACGGAGAAATCAAGCGGAGAGTGGGTGAAACTATTATAAGGGGCAAGATGAAACCGAAGATCAGAAGACGGTGCTAATCCATTCTGTTTCGGGAACGCCTACCCATACATCTCTGCACCCGCTAGCAGGAATCCTGCAAAACGAGTGACATTAACTTCGAGCAAAATGGCTTCCCTTGTGGCTGCTCTCTGTGCTGTGCTGTGCGTGCTCAGGCAGGATAAGATCTGGGTCTGGCGTGGGTGACCTGACCAATCCCAACCGGTATTTTCCTTCCTGATTGAGCTATAGTCCATTGAGGTGGAGGAATAAAATAAAAAAAAACGCCCATCCCGGGCGTTTACCCCTGATACCCGCTCGTTGCGGCAGGAGGCATGCCTGTCAACTTACACTGGTGGAGATGGAACCAGGGTTGCCCAAACTCCGGTACATACATACCTACATAGTACAGTAGTAGTCGCAGTAGTTGACAAAAACCCTGGCAGGCCCCTAGCCCGGCCGCGGACTAGTTTGCCTAGACTTGGCAGACGGGAAAAAGGGAAAAAAAGGAATACTAGCCGCATCATTCCTCGTCTTTTCGAAAGGAAACCTCGTCTTTGACGTATTCCAGCCCCGTTGGTCGTCCCCCTCTCTCTGCCCGCCATCACCATGGCTGTCGACGAAGCCACTGGAAAGTTCACGGGCATCAGCGTGCCGCTCTCGGACAGAGCCGTGGTGCACCAGAGTCTCCGAGCCGTCATTGTCTTTTGCGTTCTGATTGCGGTATGGTCGGCTCTGCGCTTGTACGCGCGGCGCATTCGCCGGGCGCCGCTCAACACGGAGGATATGCTATTCTTCTCATCTGTGGTACGACAACAACAACAACAACACAACCCTCTTTGCGAACTCCTCGACACGGAAGGGATTTTGGGGAATTGGTTTGGCTCACAAAGTTGTAGGCTGCATTTTACGCCATGGTGGGAGCATACTTCATCCGTAAGTCGCAACTCGCGCACTATCGTCTGGTCTTTGCGGCAAATCTAACTCGGCGCCATAGTGGTGTTCCTTGGCGGTGTTGGCCACCACATGTCAGAACTCAACAAGAGTAACATCGCAAGATTGACGCAGGTGGGTTTAAATAAAGGTAGCGCCTGGCTGTTGCTCAAACTAACGCGCCAATGATAGAGTATGCTCGTCATCCAAGGTCTGTACGGTGCCGCCATGTGCTCAAGTAAATGGAGCATTTTATGGATGCTCAAGCGAGTGTTTGCGGTTCGTAGCTTTGCGGTAAGCACCACTTGCTCTCAATTCTCCTGTCTTAAGATATCTGATCTAGCCCAAATAGATTTTCACCTGGGCCATCATCGTCCTGCAGGGCCTTTGGGTCGTCATGACGATTCTTATCGGTTTCTTGGTCTGTCGCCCGCTCCAAAAGAACTGGGATCCGACAGTCGAAGGAAAGTGCGGCGACCAGCACGCCGCCTTTACCGCCGTGAGTATCGTCAACGTCATTGTTGATGTGGCCATGTGTGTCCTGCCCATTCCAATGATCTACCGCCTGCAAGTCAAGAAGCCTTATAAGATGGCTTTGTTTGGTATCTTTGGCATCGGTATTCTGTAAGCACCGCGATTGCATCTTCTAGCTAGGCTCGATGGATGGTCTGACTATTTTCTAGGTCCGTCATCTTTGCGATTGTGCGCCTCTTCTCCCTCCGAAAGGTGGACTTCAACGACTTTTCCTACACAGTACCCGAGGCCGTTACCTGGACCTATTCCGAGGTCGGTGTCGTTATCCTGGTGGCCTGCTCGCCACTTCTGCGACCCATCTTCGACAAGACTTTTCGACGACTACTTTCGAACACGAGGAGCAACCTGCGCTACGGACAATCCGAGGGATCCCGAGGCCTACAGAACTCGGTCAGCATGCCCGCCAGTACAGCACCCAAGATGAGTTCTAAGAACCGAAACGACTTTATCACCCTGGGAGAGTCCGAGGAGAGTTTGGAGCTGGGCAACATCCGATCCGACGGCCATGTCGAAATCCAAGCGACAACAGGGAGACCGTCGATAACGGCAGATCAACGACCCTGGTCCATCAACAATAGGGACTTTGCGGGGGGAATAATGGTGAAGCAGGAAGTTTCACAGACCGTGAACATGATCAAATAAAAAAAAGGGAGACCCTAAGAGGAACTTGGACCGCCGACAGTAAGCTGCGGTACCCAAGATTTGTATACCATTTTTGTCTATAAGCATTTTCCTGTTATATAATTGCATGCCACGATAAGGCTATTCTCCCGGATGGAGAAGTTAAATGAGTACATGATTGAAAACACTCGAGAATGAATTTTTCTGTCTCAGGAATTGGAGTGTGACAGGCTTGGGCGTTGCGGTTTACGAGCGAACGCCACCATGGCGTGATGCATGCGACGTTGCAAAGATGTGACCAAGGTATCACTTTCCAGACCAACAGTGCACGCTCAACCCATGAATATGTTTCTACTGAACCCAGGATGATTTCAACATCCTCGTGGCAATGTATCCGCTCCGCATGGATGCATTTTGCAAGCGAACTCGATCGTCCCGCTGAATGGCATCGTGGCAGTGGGAACAGGCGGGTAATAGATAATAACCATTGACCGAGGGGCCGGTCCCGGGGGGGGGTTGCAAAAAGGCCCTGTCAGACAATTCACACTCAGGAATTCTCTGCAGGCGTCTCCCGCTTACGAAGCACCGGCCAAGTTCAGCAAGGGGAGGGTAGGCGAGGAGAGGGGGGCCAAACTGGGGGCAAATCTCAATAAGCTTTTTTGGGTTATATTGAGCTCCATATCTCCACCGCAGCCCTAGACTCGCCAACCACGCGAGAGCTCAGGGTGTCTTTATGGGGCCAGTCGTGGAGTGCTGCCCAGGAATGTGCTCTATGTATGTAAGCAGCTGCTATGTAAAATGTACTATCAGATGCTGCCTGATTTCTTCTCCACCTCTAAGAATTGGCTTAATGTGTCGTTGACCGTGTCTGCCAAGGGCCGGTAGTTGATACCGAGCGTGCGAACCGCCTCGGTCCCATCCACCTGGTACATGTCTCGCAACGCCGCCTCCTCTCCAGTTCCCGGCTCTCCAATCGGGATCCGATGCCTGACCTCTGGGATGCCCTGTCTGGCAACGTCTATCGCCGATTGCCAGTCGAAGTGGCGTGATAGCACAAATCTCCGCCCTCGGGCCCCGGGCGTTTCGAGCGCGGCGGTCGACATGGCCGCGACGTCTCGTGCATCGACGGCGCCGGCGAAGGCGAGTTTTGGAATCTCGGTTGTGTCAATGATCTGCCAGAGCAATTTCGAAGTTGAGCTGAGCGTATCAAGGGATTCTATGGCGTCGAGATGAGGCCCGTACACTGTAACGGGGTTCAAGCAAACGACGCTGAAATGAGGGCTGCGGTCCTCGACCCATTTCCAGACGGCCCTTTCGGCAAGCGCCTTTGATGCAATGTACAGCAAGACGTGATCTTTGGTGGATGCGGCTTCCTCAAACGTGACAGGGTTCCAGTCCTTCTCATTGTAGACATACCCAGGTCTTGGATCAAGGGAAGGATCGAAACAAGCAGCAAAACTTGAGATTTGCACAACTCGCTGGAAAGAAGGGCCTGCATATCTTTGTACAGCCTCCATAATGGTCGTAGCCCCTTCAATGGCAGGGTTAAGCATATCTCGAACATTATCCTTGACGGCCCGTACGGTGCCGCGAATCGAGTACCCATGCTTGAGTAGGTGATCGATGACATGCAGGGCTAGATAGCCATTGGCTCCAGTAACAAGGATGGTTTGGGAAGCGAGTGAAGGCATGTCGGGGTTTTTACGCGGATCTGAATGCTGTGATGTTCGAAAAGATGCTGTTTGATTGTTCTACGACCGCCAACATTTTATAATGGCAGATTTTGAGTAAGTCCATCTATGACTTTCGGATTTTGTTCCAAGCTCCGTTTGCATGAGGGCATGAAGAAGAAGACGAGCCTTTGACGTACTTAACGCCGAAGGAATTGTAAGTCCGTTTCTAAGTAGAGATGCGATTAAAACAGAGCTAGCGCATCGGTTTTTTTTTTTGTTTATTTATTAATTTTTTTTTTTACAAAAAGTTACTACGGTTGGAAATAGCTAGAAAACCCCAAGTTATGTCGGAAATCACTATCAACCATCTATTGCAAGTCAGTGGGTTGCATTTTCCAAGAACCCTTCTCAAGTTGATGATCGATATGCTCCTCGCTACAGTACACACTGACCCTGCCAAACACGTGGGGTGAATCATGCTGTCGGAGTTTTCTTTAGCCGTCAATCACGTAACAAGCCCGTCGGCTCCGTAAAGCCTAACCCCGTGTCGCCGAAATCGTCTGCAGTGTTAACGCCGCTCGCCTAGATCCCTGCAAGATACTTGCCCGACCGCTTTGGCCTCGGAGCAGTTTGATAATTTGAAATCGCTCAAGTCCCAAGTGAGAAGCTAGAATATGACAAGGCTGGATCAGCATTCTCGTGCATATGCACCAAATGGCCGATTCTTTGTGTTTCTCGTAACTCAGATCTTAAATTGAGAACTCGTACCCACCCCCATCTTAGTACAGGGCTGGCTTATGATTTGGCTAACCCGCAAACACGATTAGTCTAGACTCGGAAATTTATAAATCTGTAGCTAGATTCGGCTCTCTTTGTGATTTAGTCCGCGATGACAGCCGTGCTAGAGCTTTCGGAGGGTTAGTTCAAGATATGCCAAAACATTGCACATGGAAATGTCGCCCTCCACCAATTGCGATGCTGGGTACTCTATTTTAAACATGATTCTGTCATTTTCAGACCGTATCACCCATTTCTAGAAAAAAAAAAAAATTCCAGACAACCATGGTCGCGCTCTTGTTACATACGGTTTTACTGACACATGTAACACAGGAAAAATGGCCGCCAATGAAACCCTCGTATGTACGTGGCCAGGGGTTCCGAGACCAAGTGGGCCGCTTCAGGCACTGGTTCAGTCTCTGAAAGCTCGCTTGTGAGTTGGGCAAAACACTCAGGTACCCCCACGGGAGCTTATCGTTGTCGTCCCTTCCAATCCATTGAGTCTTTTTTCGGCTCCTGCGTCCGTTTTTGAACTTCTTTTTACTGATGGGATCAGCTATCTAACCAAAACCATGAAATACTGCCGAACGCCTCTTTACACGCCGTACCTCTTACCTTCCCTTCTGGGCAAGGTTTGAGCCTGCATTCTAGGGTAGCATCCTTCTTTCCACTGCACTGCTGAATCTTAAACTCAGGTAAGGAAGCTTGACATACCACTAATGCAGGCCATTGGGGCGCATGGCCAAAGAAAGTACGGCAGGGTAGAGGAACTGACGTTCGGATGTAACGCCAGCGATGATAAAATATTCCTCCCTTTTAAGGAAATTTATCTGCTGTTCAGGACTTGGATACTACCCAACATCGCGGCGGAGGGCCTCAATCCATTTGTTAAGTTTTAAAGTCGAGTAAAGACGTCATGTGGTTACATAGATATTGACAAGGGCCTTAACGCCTGAAATTCTTGATTGATAGATGGATGTATAGTTGGCGAGGGGTCGGTTAAGTTTAGACCTAAAGTGATATTTGCATGTGACGACTAAAATGATGCCAGGGTATTTCTCGCGCAACACCAATCCATGGCGATATTTCCCTCAGTGGCAAATAATTGCAGTTGAAGGCAGTGCAGGTGATTAGGAGTCTTCGCCCGAGAGCTTGAGGCTAAATGAGACTGGGGAATTTCGTACAAGGTTGAATTCGCCCTCTATCTCCGAGACCTGCATCGCCACAGATCTTAACCGCGGGGTATTGAGGGTTAGACTGAATTAGGGCGCCTTGGCAGCTGGCATGGGTAAATTAAGGAATTAACCACCGAAACCTTTCACTCGGCTACAATTGCTATCGAAATGTTGTCATCTTGCTATTTAGTGACCAGTAAACTATCGCATTTTCTGATGAAGGCGGCAAAGTGCTCCAGATGGTTCTTTTCGACTGTGATCGGCTCTCCACGCCAGTCTTGCCTCGCAGTTAGTGTCAAGGACAATAGTATTTGGCCGTTCAAGTCTCCAAGGAGGGGGCTTCTTCGTGCTGGTTCTTGTTCAAGGCGGTCAATATCTTGCCGTTATGCTTGGGAAGAACTGTCGGGAGCACCTCGCAAATTATTGACACTTTGTGACCTTTAGCATGAATAATGTGTCCGGATTCGGCAATACAATTTGGTTGCAGGGAATTTGGGGTTGAAAAATTTCCTCAGTGAACAGCGTGCTGGAATAGACCGTGTTCCATTGTGGAATCCATGACGGCAGATTTGTCGCAATGTTCGGCCCATGCTATACGTTTGAGAGAAGCTGGATTAAATTGCCTGAACTGATGGCTTTTATTGAGAGATGTCGACAAATTACCTGCTCCGTATTATAGTAGTCTGGTTCCATGAAAAACTGCTTCTCTTCCGGGTTGAAATCAAGGGTCGCGATTCCCAGGAGACCATAAATGTGATCTCGAGGATAGGTGGCTTCGAACTGGCGGGTACGCGCTGGTAAATCCAAGAAGAAAACATTCATGGGGAGAGCATCTACACCTCCCCGATAAATTCTGTATATCAAACAGGCGTTGTAAACAACTTTGATGCTGCCGGAGTCTCTCAAAATTTGGTAGTGGTTGATGCGTATGCGAGCGGCAGCCAGCCCTAGCCATTTCTATGAAATAGTGCAGTGACCACACAGAACAGTCGCATCGGCCGCTGGGACCACTTCTTGTATGCACCAAACTCTCCAGAACCATGTGTTATTGAATAAGGTGATGACAGGTTCTCATGATTCTGAACCCAGTGAAGGTTCAGAAAAGTATCCATTTGTCGGTACGCCAATTTTCATAAAAAATGCACTCTCGGCGGGCTTCCCTTGGACAGTCCCCCCAGAGGCAACCCCACAGAGAACCTGGAATGCGGCACCGACTTGGTCTTTTTCATCCCCGCCAAGATATATGATGACTGATTTGGCGTGTTTATATATTTTTCTCATCAACCGGCCCTAGTGGAGCCGTTATTTGTTGTCAGACAGTTTGATACATACCGTGTCGGCCCAGACGTATCTTGGTTCAAGAGGATAGCGGAGTCGGCGAAGAGTATGGCTCAAATTCTTTGCTATTTGGATTGATCCCTCTGTGCTGAAGATGTGAACTGTCTCAGCAGCCGTTCCCCAAACATAAGACAAGACATTGTACGTGAAGGGAAGTTCCGTTAGCCTTTTAGTTTCTAGATGGACTCTCAATTTCTCTGTATTGGCCGGTCCAATTTGAAGAACCCGTTTGGATTCTGGGTGATTCGGTCTTAGGCATAAATATTTTTTAGCACACTCGTCCGACAGCTGTGTCTGACTCAAGATCCGCCAAGCCTGGAAGAATCTGCCTGGTGAGAGCGGAAGCCAGTAGTTAATCGGATAAGGCGTCCTTTTGTAAGCTTAAAAGCCTTGCTCTGCTCTTTCAACAATCCCGTGCATGCATTTATTGGTCAGTCTTTGCACTCGACATGAAGTGATGGATCAACAAGTTAGTCGATCAATTCTTGGCTGTGCCTAAACTGCATCATTTGGTATAATTACTAGCCAATTATCCTACTCTCAGCATCGGTTCCCTCACTCACCCTCCTCACTGGACTCTGGCGTATTCTCTCTAGAAATTTTGTCCTTGATCTCATCGAGCGAAATGCCCCATTCCCGCGCCAACTTCTCCTTCCACGCCTCCACATCCATCTCCTCGCCTGCCCCGTTCTCGGCGTAGCAAGGCCGAATGATCTGCTCATCCCCGTTGACGATCTCGATGTCCGTCGGCAGCTGGACGGTCTTGGCCTCGGTCCCGACGTAAATGTCGACTCCCTCGGGCGCGATCCACATCCACTTGTGCTTGGGGCTGCACCCCGTCATCTGCATGTCAGCCGCGGGGTCCCTCAGGCGCACGAGGCATTCCCTACAGAAGTCCTTGTTGGAGCAGTAGAGGCAGCGGTAAAACTCGTGGTTGAAGCTCGTGGCGTTGGTGCAGGACCTGCCGTCTGGGGTGTAGCCGTCGCAGGAGCAGCCCCATGGGGATTCTGGGTCGATGTTTGGCGTATGCTTCCGCTGCAGTTCTGAGATGCGAGATTGGAGGAGGCTGTGTGCTCTGGCGGCAACGGAATCAGTGGCGTTGGTGGCCTTGTTCGCGTCTTGCCCCTCGGATTCAGCGCTGGCTGCGGCTGCGAGAGACGCGAAGTGTGCTACAGCAGCTTCGATGCGCTGGGCCTGCTGCGAGGAATCCGGCACCTGTTCCTTGACAGCTCGGATAGCTTCCTTGGCCAGGCTATTAGCCATGTCCAAGACAGCCTGCTCGTTGTCGCCACCGGCCACATCGCCGGCCTTGAAGTGCAAGGCTTCTGACACGAGATCCTGCCGCCCCATCATGGACACGGCCACGGCAGAGTTCGCAAAGTCTTGGTAGTACCCAAGTGTTTTATTCAGCGTCATGAGACCGATAACGTCGTTGTCGGGTATGTCGTCTGATAGAATCTGCAGTGCCCACTCCATGTGGCTCGACAGCACAGCCCTGGCCTCGTCCTTCTTGCCACCGATGGCGAGTGCCGCACCTCGGAACCCGGCTGACTCGGCCGAGTAGTAGTTGTCGTCTGATTCGTGCAGCTTAGCCAGAGAGTCGAGATAACTCAGGTGCGTTCCGTCGACGACGCCTTGGAAGTAGTGATTCGCCAGCGCCGCCGTGGCCCGCTGCCTCGTCATGTAGGAGATGCGGCCGCCCACGTTGGAGAGCTGCTCTCGGCTTTCGTTCCACAGCCGCAAACCCTCACTGATGGAATCCGTGCCCTCGGGGACCGCCTTGTAGGTGTAGGCTGCGACACCCCTGTCGTAGAGGAGCACGCCGCGAGCCTCAGACTCGGAGAAGCGGTTGTCGCCTTCTGCCGCCTCTGCGGAAGCATCATCTCCCACTAACGGCCCCTCGGTGGCCTTCTCCAAGGCATGCGCAATGGTGTTCAAAAGGTATCGATCCTTGCTTGCGACGTGGAATATCTGGAAGGAAATCTCATCGTGCTGGTTATCGAGCGCCATCAGCTTGAGAAGGCTCGTCATCTTCTTTTCATCACCTTCCGCATCAAACAACTCTTTGAGGAACTTGGTCGTCGCCTCCACGTCTGGGGATCTAAGCATGGCTCTCATGTGACCCAACAAGCCCTTGTTTCCCTGCTCCACATCCTCGCTCTTGCAGGCCACGGCGTAATGCTCGGCTGACTTCTCGATTTGTCCAGCGTTGTAAGCATACTCTCCCAGCCGTAAACGGAGGTCCACGATGTCCTTAGCCTCTGGCTTAGGCGTCGCATCTTCGCGCTCTGCCTCCTTCAGGGCCAGCTCCAGCTGCTCGACGGCTTCTGGAATGCGGCCTTGGACATAGTAAGTGCCTGCGAGACCACGATAGCACAGCCAGCTTGCGTCATTCTTTTCGATGGCACGTTTGTAGAGGGCGATGGTCACCTCGGGCATGTTTGTTTGTGTGTCTGAAGCCTCGGCGAGGCGCTCATACCAGAGAGAGTCGAGCTCCGAGTCTGGCAGCTGAAGAAATTCTTGGCACCAGCTGCTCACACCCTCCCAGTCCACTGTGTAAGTATCATTGTCCGCATTGCCACCAGCCTCATTGTTGCTTTCAGCATTAGTGGCGCTTTCGTCGTTGCTGCCAATATTTGCTTCAGCGGGCTTCTGGCCACCTTTTTGATCCTGATTTTTTTGGGAACTCGTCAGCATGTAGAGACATCACGGCAGATCGCTAAGACTTACCACCTTCATGAACTCCTCTATCCACCACCAAGCACACTGGACCGCCCAGGTCCTCTCTCTCAATAACCCTCTCACGACAACCTTCACCAGCTCCTTGAGATAACCTCGAGCCGGACTTGCAGCACGACGTACATCTTCCTTCCAATTCTTTTCCAGTTTGCGAACGACCGTAGTGTCTTTCAACCACTTCTCTACATTCGTAATCTCTTCCGCTGTCCAATACGTATTCTCGAATGTTCCTTTGTGCCGCCTGAATGTCGTATCGTTCTTAAACAGCTCGTACAGATCCTGTCCAATGTCAAACCTCTCACTGGGCAACAACTCTCCCTTCTCCTCCTCCTCGAGCTCGCTAATTCGATTCAGGTGGTGCGGTAGCCAGCAGATGAGATACTTGGCGATAGTCTCGGACTGCTCCTTGGGGTCCCGCTTCAGGTAATCAAACGCCCGACTAACGATGGTGTGGTGTGCTTCGAATTCGTCGACAGCGATGACGCCCTGGCTGCTGCTATGCAGAGCGGTGGTACCATCACCTTCAAAGTTGAACTTGAACTTGTCGCGGATTGCTTTGTGGGTGAGGTCCCAAAGGAAATGCCCACAAAGCTCCTCGTCGACGTTGTTCACAGTAATGGTCATGCTAATGGTGGAGCGGTCCTTGGAGTGTAATCTCGGACCCGAGACGTCCTTTTCCTTCTGCAGGTAATCCTTGACGCCATCCTCGCCATACACGTACTCGTCCTCAAGTTTGAGCACGGCTGAATACTTGTTCCTGATGATGGATTGCAGGGATGCAAGGGACTCTATGCCTGAAAAAAGGAACTTTATGTTGTTAGTTTTCCAACATCGCCTAGAGCAGCATCACTGCACTTACCATGATAGCCTCGAGATAGTCAAGCGTCATGGGCTCGTTGCCAAACAGAACCCACTTTAGCAACTCGTTTAATTCATTGATCTCGTCTGCTGTCAGTGACCGCTGAAGGTTCTTGATGGCGGCCTCGTGACTGCTGATGGATTGGTCCAGCATTTGATCCAATTCCCGCACCGCCGCGCGTGTGCTCAGCAGGCGAACGACATCGTCCAGACCAAACTTGAGCCTTGAAAAGCTCCCACTAACATTCTGCGGCAGCTTCGCGATGATCTTTTCTCGAGCCTTCTGCTGCTCCGAACCAGGCTTCGCCTTTTGCAGCACTCCATGCCTGTTGAGCTCCTCCTCGATGAAGATGGCCATGTCCGGTCGGTTGTGCTCCTCCATCCTGATCCGCAATGCATCTTGAATAGCCGGCTCATTGGCAAAGCGCTCGTCCGTACCGCTTGCTAGGATGTGAACGCGCCCAGATGATTCTCCTGACATTCGGAGAATGAATTTGATCAGCATCTCGGCCTGCTGGTCGGGAAGGTGTTCCAGCCCATCAAACACGAGGTAGTACTGAGCACCTGATCCGGTGGTTCCGATCCTGAGCTCCTTCCACAGAGCATCCAAGCCTTCGAGGCTTGTCGAACGACGGAACGGATTGGAATCCGACTCGCAAACCTTTCCCAGCGCATTTCGCACCGTGACATCGACACGCGCAATCTGGAATGCCATATACTTGAGGGCCACATGAACCGGGTTGGGGTTCTTGTCGTCGTCGGTCTTTTTGATGCTTGCTGGGAAGAAGTAGTGGGCAACATAGGCGCGTCCCTTCTGCTCCTCGAGACGCTTGGTGATGAGGGCGCATGCTGACGTTTTGCCTGAAGATGCGGGACCAGATGTGATAAGCACGTGTGGCTTGTCCTTGTCCTTGTCCTCAGGCGTTGCCCAGGCTGTGTATGCCTCATGCTCCCAGATCCACGACCCTGTGCCAGGAAGGCACTTGTCCGCGATCTTGGTGCACGTCTCGGTGGTATTAGACTCGAGGCGCACAATCGGCCACACACCGAGAGTATCACGAATCTTGATGAGTCTTTTGATGCGATCGGCATCATCCTTGAGAGACTGCACCGCCTGGTGCGTCTCCTCGGTCAGTTTGCCAAAGACAATAGACTGCTCAAGCAACTGCGCAACGTCCTGCTTCGTCTCCACCACAACTGATAGTGTGAGCGTGCCCTCAACGTCACGCTGCTGCTGCAGGACTCGCTTGAACTCAGCCATCTCTCCCGCCAAGTCTGACTGTCCGTCCAAGACAAATTTCACCTGCCGCAAGAAGCGATCCCTCTTTCGGGACTGGCGGTACTGCACCACATAGGCACAGACCTTGACAAAGCTCACCAAAACTAGGTGGATTTGCTTGATGAGCAGGGGATCTACATTTTCCATGGAATTGTAGATTTTGAACTGCGAAAGCGCCGACGACACCTCACCAAACACCTGGTCAATGGCGTCATTGTAGCCTTTGACGGTCTCGGGGATATCGAAGACGAAGCTCAGCGCCGTAGCGGTGATATTCGCCGCCGCTCCAGGAATGGGTATCTAAAGGCATTAGCGGGCGCGCGCGCAACCCTGCTACGATGTAAATAAACTTACGAAATCAGATGCTTGAGAAGCAGCTCCGACGAGCATCTTGAGGTACTTGAGCGACTTGAGACCCACGCTCTTGGCCTTGTCCCACTTATCTTCAGGCCCCAAGTCAAGGCCGTACGACGCCTTGGTGCTTGCCTCGATTTTTCTCTGCACATCGTCGAAACTTTTCACCTCGCCTTTCTGCAGCGACTCTCCGCAAATCTTCTCAAACGCCTTGGCCGCATCAGCCCACAGATCCTTCATCGACATCTCCCCCTCGGCAGGCTTCTTCTCAGACACTGCCACCGAGTACTGGGCTTTCATCTTGGGTTAACAAACAAACTGACGCGCACAACGAGAGTGGGGTAAAATGGTGGCGACAAGGCCAAAAAATAGAAATCAAGTGCGCGGATTGTGTAGATCAATTAGGCTGAGCATGAATTATGGACTGGGGTGTTGGACGGGGTTGTGAAGAAATGAGGGATTTTGTATCCTTTTGAAGGATTGTGGCCAAGGCAACAGGAGGCGTTTTCTTACATCAAAAGGACTTTGGTTCCAACATGGTCTGTGGGAGGGTGCCTTAATTTAGGGCTGCATGCTGCAGGAGCAACAATTACGTGGTTCGTGTGCGAGAGAGCACCTCATAACCGGGTGCATGTGGCCTGAGCTGGAGCCGCTGTTCGATCGAAAATATTGCGTATCGGTAGCTGTGCTCACCGCGTGCCATGAAGCAACTTACGGACGGTCTGCCGCAGAAGATGCGGAGATCCGCACAGCTGAAGACCGGGGGCTGTTCAGCCGAGCAGTGGGCGACCAGTTGCGTGCCTGCAAAACCTGCACGAGTCTTCGGCTTATGCCAAGAAGCTTGCGTCTCCATCAGCTGAGCGTCGCTGACACGGAAAAAAAGTTCCACACTGTTTAAGAAGGTTGGTGGCCCAACTTATATTGCAGAGTCGTAGAACAGGTTTGGCAACGTACATGAAAACCAGTTAAATATAACGTTAAACAGAATAAAATGAAATAAAACCTGTTTTGATCAATGAATTTTAAAATGTAAATAATTTAGTTTCATTAAAAACAGTTTTAAAATAATTGTTTGGCCATGACAGTTTTGCGCGCCGTACTGTTAATAGTCCAACTCAAAGTATTCTGAACCATCACGCAACTTTTTTAAAGACGCCTCTCAACCACTGTAAAAGCCCCCAGCCTCGGCAGGTCTAACTCCGAGGCAACAGAACCCTGGAACGGGGGCTCTGTAATGAGGATCCGTTGGATGGATCTGCTGCCGGTCGGCATGAGGTCAATTTGGACTCGGAAGCCCTGTAACACATAGAATGAGATTTTGTCATCCGAAACAGTGTTCAGGATGCCCATTAATGGGCCTGAAAGGGCCGCAACATCCACATCCTCGGTCTTCTAAACAGAGTAGTGGGCAATGCTGGGTGTTCCACCAACTAGTGCTAGCCGACGGCGCCATTCCAATCAGACGAACAGCGTCGCGGCAAAAAAGTCCCCCAGGAGGTGCCTCACGCACCAAAGGGGACATTATGGTAGGTTCCGGCAGGCTCGGAAGGGAGAAGGGGATGCCTGAAAGTAAATTCAAGATCATCTTTTACATCGTATTACTGTTCCCTTGTAAGTGTACCTGAGGAGAAACCATCGTCAAGCTTAGCTTTCTCCTTTCCAATCCTTCGTGTCAACGCACATGAAAATCTTCTTTGGGCAGGAGCTGGTTGGTATCTCAACCACGAGTAAACCATCTGGCTTGTTTCGTCAGCCAGAAAATGGCATTATAGTAAGTAGCAAGCTTGAAACAATTCAAGCAGGCATCAAGCTATCTCATATACAAGGTGCTTTTAGTAGTGAAGCAAAGGCAATCTAGCCTTTATTACAAACTGTCAGAAGAGGTCCCTGATAAATGCTATGGCTTCGGAACCTGTTCAAGCGCATGACAAAAGCCATCAGCTAGGTCAGATGTTAGGAGCTACCAGGATCACAAGAAGGAACAACTATATGAACGTGGCCGCTGCCAATCACAAGTACCGCAAGTGGTAACAAAGTAAGATATGTTGCAAGACAAAAGAGAGGATAGGTAAAGCTGAGCCTCTGCAATCCAGTATTTCAGAGGAAGCTGCATCAGCCTCGCGACCCGTTTCACACACATGTATCTTCGCATTCGGCGTTGGGTTGATTCGACCACCACAACCCTCAACGTTGTCAGCAGCAGAGGGTATCCGAGGCCCGCCGCCTTAGGTGGAGCCGTGAGGGCCTCATCGTGTCTCGGGGCAATAGTTACCCGCAACAGATGCCCGGCACAGCCGGCATCGCGATAAAAATAAGGGCAGGATCAACTGTGCCGCAAATGACTGCAGAATATCGTATAAAACAGCGCAACCGGCGGCGGGTTCGATCTGGCCTCAACGGGGCCTGCGGCAGCACGCCCATTTCATATCGGCCGATGCTGGCAACAGGCAGCAGTCATGATAAGCACAGCCGCCAAGTGCGGCCTGCCGCAGCTACCAACAGCGGCTATAAGAGACCAAGATAGACCTTCCTTTGAATAAACAAGAGCTTTCTTATAGAACGTTCATCAAAGTTGGTAATACTATTTTCGGAACACCATATTTGTCCCTGATATACGTGAGGAAGGATTGAGCCATTTATTGACCAAGAAAATAGACTTACCAATTAAGATCATCATGAAATGGCGTTAAAATGACAATATATATATCAGCGGCTGTAAACCGGTGGTCAGCATTTGCCCGAGCCCGACGGGAAAACGCACTCTCGGGTTCCACCCCGCAGTCTCAGCACATGACACCCTCATGCCAATATTATTCCAATCCGATCCGCCGCATCGGTATCAACCGAAATGCATGGCACAGACAAAACATTCGGTATAAGCTTCACCAATAGGGTAATTACGTGATTGAAATCGTATAGCCTATAGCTAGCGTCAAGTCAGCCGGACCGTTCAGCCGCGGAAGTGACCGCATTTAGCCCTCTGACTTGGCGATTGACTCTGTGGGGAAGAGACCAGGATGCTTAGCCAGCCAACCAGCTCGCCATGTTTTTGCTTCCGCTACCACAGCTGCTTGCCATTGCCACATCCCAATGCAACATTACAGCCTGCCGGCCCAAATGCCAAGCCCTAGACGACGGTAAATGAACCCGCACATTACGGCTGCCGCTCCGGGGTTGGGTTGTGTCGATGGGATATCGATCATCCAAGTATAATAGTTTTTGGCGCCCCGCTAGCGATACTAGAGCTTCAAGCCATGTCAAAGTCTGGCATTCTTTTATCGCACATTAATGCAACGCATTAAAATCATCTTTGAGAATTAAGCAGTCCTCTCACTCCAGACTACCAGGATGGTGAACGTAGGTACAGCTGCAGATCCCGTCGTCACCCGCCTCGTCGCGGAGGACAAGACGCCATGGTACAAGAAGCGAAACCTTCGCCTTATGTACATCTGGCTCTTCCTTTGCTGCATGGGCGTTGAGATGACGTCTGGTTTCGACTCGCAACTCATCAACACTCTGCAATTCGCTCAAACTTTCCACAGGTGTATGAAGCTATCATGAAAATATCTCAACAATGTATTTCCTATTAACATATTTTCTAGTCCTCGGCAAAGGACGCAAGAATTCTGATGGCGATTACGCTATTGAGCCAGGTTTGCTCGGTTTCATCAACTCTTCTTATCAGCTAGGCTCAATTTTCGCCGTGCCACTCGCGCCTTGGTTTGCTCAGCGCTATGGACGACGATGGTCCATCATGCTAGGTTCTCTCATCATGGTTGCAGGATCTCTCTTGCAGGGGTTTGCCCAGCACGGTAAGAATCACAACTTTTTCCATTTTCCAAATGTGGTTCCTTAATGAATCGGGTTGCTGAGATGACTGTCGCAGTTGCCATGTACATCATTGCGAGAATGATGCTCGGAGTTGGTATTCTCTTCTGTATCATCTCTGGAGCGGCCCTCATTGGAGAACTTGGTCACCCCAAAGAGCGGGCTAGGCTAACCTCGCTCTTCAATTCCTCCTACTTTATCGGTCAGATCCTTGCCTCGGCTATCGCCCTTGGTACGACGAATATCAAGAACAACTGGGCCTGGCGCATTCCATCTCTTCTACAGATCTGCCCGTCTCTATTGCAGATTGCTACCGTATTGTAACTATTTCTCGCTCATGTTGTCTCGAACATGATGGCTGATGTTATTGTACTAGCTTACTGCCTGAATCGCCTCGATTCCTCATCTCCAAAGATCGTGTTGAGGACGCAGCTGCTGTCCTGATCAAGTACCACGCGGAAGGCGATGCCGACTCACAGTTGGTAAAGGCCGAAATTGTCCAGATTCGCGAGACGATCCGAACCGAAATGGAAGTCTCCAAGCAATCCTGGCTTGCGCTCTTCCAAACATCTGGTATGCGTCGTCGTGTGTTGGTGACCGTGTTCATCGGCCTCTTCACACAGCTATCTGGAAACACCTTGTTGAGTTACTATTCCGGGGTCCTTTTTGAGATGATGGGATACACCAGCAACTATGCCAAGACCAGAATCAACCTTGCCTACGGCTGCTGGGGTTTGATCAACGCCACCGTCATCGCCCTCATTGTCACACGCTTTAAGCGTCGACATATGTACATGCTCTCAGCTGTTTTGATGCTGCTCTCTTTCATTGGCATGACTGTTTCATTGAACAGAATCCAAGATGCCAAAGATGCAGGTCGTACGAACCATTCCGCCGGCATTGCTGCATTGTTCTTCTACTTTGCTTACTCACCTACCTACAATATCGGCAACAATGCTCTCACTTACAGTAAGTGGTGAAACTATTTGCGCACCGGCTGGAAACCAACTAATTCGTCTAGCCTACCTTATCGAGCTATGGCCCTACGCCCAGCGAAACCGTGGTATCGGTGTTCAACAGATTTTCGGAAAGTGTGCGGGCTTCTTCTCCACAAACGTCAACTCAATTGCCCTTGATGCAATCAAATGGAAGTACCTAGCCATCTACTGTGGTTGGATATTCTTTGAGTTCTGCATCGTCTTCTTCTTGTACCCAGAGACAAGTGGTCGCACGCTGGAAGAGCTTGCCTTCTGTAAGTGTCATCTGTGCTGCTTTTCCAGAAACCTGAAGCTAACAAAATCCTACTCCAGTGTTTGAGGATGACAAGTATAATGAGAAGACAGTCGCTGCTGTGGAGAAGCAGATACATTTTGGAGATCAAGTTGAGGATGTGAACGGGCCGCAGACGAATACAAAGGAAGCTGTGTAAGTTTTAGGTATACTGTTTAAACTGATCCTGGGCTTTTATCGTCCCTACTCTATAGTTGAGATTTGGCGCGTTATGGACGTATGGTTTCATGGTCTAACGGTTATGACTGCGGATTCTGATTCCGCCAGCGAGGGTTCGACTCCCTCTGAGACCTTTATTTTTGCAATTTGACATGAATTTCGTGTTTCTCCACCTTTGCTCAATTCGTTCAAATTTTACATGTAAAATCGTGCTCTCTTCTCTGCATTTTGATCCGATTTTGTATCCCATCACAGAGTCGAGCAGTCCCCACAAGGTACCGGTGTGAACCAAATAATACCCACAAGCTGGCAACACACCAAAGAATTGAAAGATTCCGATTACATGACTTGCCTTTGTCAGTGGAGTTCGGGATGGGTGTCTCTGATTTTAAACTAATGGCCCTGGAGCTCCGCAGTAGCGGGTTTCGGGCTCCCTAACCCCAACTGTCGAGCGACGACCTCGCTGCACATAAACTGCATTTGCGGGGACTAGACCCTGTGTAATGGGTGCGTCACCTCAGGCGTCAGCGGTTGTGCTCGCATCCGCTACTTAGCAACGTTGCCTTGGCAAAGTCTGAATACCAGTTTGATCACGTTTTGTGAAGCCAAAAATGGGACTCCATCACGCAATGAGGGAGGCATTGGCATTGAAAATATGTTATTTATACCCTCAATAATGCAAGGATTCTAGAGGCTGATTTGCGAAGATAGTGAGCTACTCTCATTTCGTTGTGGGCCATGCCTTGATATATCCTTGGGTTCATTTAATAATGCAATGTGAGGTATAGGTTAGGGGAAATTCTGTGACGGGGTAGCTTTATGCAAGTTATGAAACAGTAGTAGTACATGCGACTTTAAAAAAAAATTATGTTAGATCAATGTTTCTAATTTTATGCATATTCATAATGATCAATAAGAAAATAAGAACATGTCGTATTATTTTGTTGTCTCTTGTCCCAGTACGAATTATTTGTGTCGTTTATGATGTTGTGTAGCTTGGCCGAATTGTGCCCTATGAACCTAAATTTAGTGAAAACCGATCCCTGCAATGGAAGCCCATGTTCCTGCTCAGCGCCCCGCTGACTCGCTAAAGATGCCGCCATCATCGAAGCTATCAACGCCTATCTCCATCCATGAAGAGGATGAATGCGTCGGCAATCAGTATTGAATCCCCCTGCAGCGCGTTCGCCGGGACATGGCGTCCAAATTTCTCCACTTACCCTGGCAAGCACGCCGGGTACCGAAATGATTGCAAGACATTTCGGGGCCCCGACCGAGCCGCACGGGAGCTAGAATCCGATAGTTTGTGGGGGTTCTGACCGTGGCAGGTTAGCGCTGAAATCACGGCGAGACACTGACGTGTCGCGGAGGCGCCGCGGGACCTAGAATTCAATAGTCTGGCGGGCTGTCTCGCCCTTGGCCGCCCGTTACGGCCATTGTGGCTTGGCCGTATCATTAATACCCCGGGCTCCATTCCATTCCCTTGCAAAGTGGCTGATTGAGGAAAATGCATCCCAAAATTTGCAAGGGAGACACAAGGGGGAATATCCAGGATTGCTGTCTTGGTGGTGAAATTCTTATTAATCCCGTGCACGGAATTGGTTCCCGATTCGAAAGCGGTAGATGAGTGGCTTAGTCCATCAAACATCCTTTCGAAATGCAGGTATTAAACTCAGCATGTCGGCCCTCGAGGGCATCAATTCTCAAGCCCATCATCTTCCATCAATCGCAAACCCATACGAAATCTCGGTACTTCTCTTTCAGCGTGTCTTTTTGCAAAAAACACACCGACACCATGCCGCACAACACGGAGGACGGCAAGGACTCCAAGACCAGGGTTCCCAAGAACATTGTTCTTTGCTTCGATGGCACCGGCAACACATTTCGCGGAACTGATGGCGATACCAACGTGGCCAAGCTGCTGGGCATGTTGGACCGCACCCATCCCGATCAGTTCCACTACTACCAGAGTACGTGCGACCTTTTCCATCGTGATGCGAAGAGCTAACACGCAATGCAGCTGGAATTGGCACCTATGAGGTTGGCGAGACATCTGTCAACAAAACAATCCTCGGTGGTATTCGAAGCTCGGTTGTGAAAGCCATTGACCAAGGATTTGGTACCACCTTTGACGCCCATGTCATCGCCGGCTACCGTTTTCTCATGCAGTACTACAAATCTGTGAGTGGCTCACCCTTGTAGTTCTCACACGCATCCATACTAACCAGTCTATCCAGGGCGCTAAGATTTACATTTTTGGTTTCAGTCGTGGTGCCTACACCGCGCGATTTCTGGCTGCCATGATTTACAAGGTCGGCCTGCTTTGTAGGGGAAACGAGGAGATGGTTCCGTTTGCCTACAAGCTCTACCAAAACTACCTCCAGGAGTTGGCCAAGAAAGGGGAGAAGGGAATTGAAAAGTTTCATCCCCACCCAGCACTCCAAAAGGAGGACCTGGAACTGCCTAGGCATGATAGCGAACTGGTTCTCACAACTCCTTCAGACTCGACATCCTCAGATTCAACACCTTCAGAGTCAACACCTCTCATCAAACACAAGCACTCGTGTGGCAAGGACATTGATGCAGTGAGTGCATTTACACGGACATTCTGCCGCAGGGATAAGGGATTGGAAGAGGGCAAAGATGAGCACAACATCAAAGTCCACTTCCTCGGCCTCTGGGACTGCGTGGGCTCCGTCGCAGTGCTGGAGCAAAAGGCACCAGTTGACATCCCGGTCAAGGGCACAGCCAAGTACATCAGACACGCCGTCGCTGTCGACGAACGCCGAGTAAAATTCAAGCCTGCGCTGTTTCTACCTGACTGCAACCACGAAAGCAACACAGTGACGATTGACGAGGTGGAAATAGACGCCGTGAAGGAAGTTTGGTTCCCCGGAAACCACGGTGACGTCGGTGGCGGTTGGTCGTCAGCCCCAAAGCCGGCTGACAAGCCGACGGGCGTCTGGAACAAGGTAAAGCGCTGGTTCGGCGGCTTCTGCAAGCTCGGTGAACCCACCGACCCCAAGGACAAGGAACCGATTCAAATGAGCGACATCCCGCTTGACTGGATGGTCAACGAGCTCGACGCGGTGGCTGCGATGGAAAACAAGAAGAATCCCTCGTACACCGGCCTGCAATGGAGGTCTGATACGAGGAAGATTTTCCAGAAGCATATTGCGGACAAGAGCGACGATAAATTCATGAAGCAGAGCTTCATGCACGATACTCTCAGGTTTGGTTATGGCAGCACCTTCTTCAAGGTGCTTTTCTGGAACTTTCTGGGTAAGTCGCCGGTCTTCCGAGCCTGCACTTAGATTCCGCTGTGGACTTGGCAACTAACACCTGGGCAGAATGGCTACCTCTGATCATCACGCGACTGGAATTCAATGGCTCCGAGTGGGTGCCTCGTCGCTGGCCACTCAACCGCGGCGGCACGCGCGACATCCCCAAGAATGCGACTCTCCACTCCTCACTGGTTCACCGGCTGGGCAAGGCTGACGAATACAACTACAACCCGAAGAACGACCACGGCGACAATTCGTCAAGGTGTTTTACAAAGGAGACCAAGTTTCAATCCCACGACAAGAATGTGAAGATGGAGAGCGAAACCCGCCACAAGTTGTTTGAGTTTAAGAGAGACTGAGCCTGCATTTTGAACTGTTTGGTTGATGCAGCCGCACAAAATTTGCGAGGGCAATGGTCGGGATTTCTGGGCACCACGGCGGATCAAGCCGGGCGAACAGGGCTTCTGGGTGACTGGATTGACATGTCAGTCAAAGAAGAACCTGCAGGATTTTTAGTACTGACAGAGAGGGTCAGTGATGAACTAGTGTGGTGGGAGTTGCATGAGAAGATGTCAAGCTTGATGCTGGCAACAATACAGGCGCGTGGCAGCTATCTGAAGCTAAAATTTCGGATTCTAGATGGAGAATCGGTGAAAAAAATATTTGTATCAACTGGAAATTCGGGAATAATGCATATTATGTGGGACAGATCAATTGAAAATGTCGGTCATTTAAATACCCATGTTCGGGTCGGTAATTGACCGTTTTGTTGTGTGTTGCGTTTCTCCCCACACCAGGCCATGTGCTCGTGGAACAGCAAATTGGCACCTCTTTTTTGCTTCAGTTCTGTTCTAACCAGGATAATTAATTACCACGGATAACTGCAGCAGAAATGTAGCAAGCGAGGTTTCAGTGCTGGCGCAGGCTGAGCAGCAGCATGAAAAAAAGAAAAGCAAGCAAGGAAGCGGACGAGCCAATGGCAGATGCAGCCCTCACGCGACAGGTTGCAGTGCAATCACAAACTGGGCTGCGGGGTCCAAGACATATAAAAGCAGCTTGGCCATGGCGCCAGCCTTCTATCTCTCTCTGTCCCTCCCCCACCATCACCGCCTCGAGCCGCGACAAGATGCACGATGTTATGTTTCAGGTCCTCGAGGCCTTTCAGAAGTTCTTCGCCACCACGAGGTCGCAGCACTTCATAGTGTACATGCCCTACACTGGCGAGAGGCTGCTGGATTTCCTGAGCACGTGCATGCACCAGCATGTGCTCGAGTTTCTCATGGCTGAGGGCTTCGTCCAGACAGCCTTGTTTACCGACCGGAAGGAAAAGGGCCATGCAGCGCTTCTTTTTAGCCATATGGGCGTCCCCAACAAAGTCGGGCTCCAGGAGTCCCAGAACCTTCAGATGGCTGGCCTGTTCGACAGAGCATTCTGCATGGCCAACATGAAATCCATGCTGTGCTATGTGTTCAACACCAACACGCTCCTGGTTGAGGCGGACGACTTCTACATCCCGGGGATGAAGAACACGGACGAGTACAGCCGCAAGACGGGAGCAGACTGGATTGCCGCCGTCAGGGCTGCCATGGATGGGTACTACGGTAATCACGTCCGCTCACGGGACTGCAACAAGACTGGCTGACTTGCAAAGACCACAGTAAGGCTGAGTTCACCGAAGAAAAGGTGGTCCATGACTGCCAGGGAAATGAGTGGTGCCTTGGCCACACAGGAACCAGGCCAGACCTTGAATGGTCAGATCTGTTTCCGGCGCCATGGAACCACCCATCCGACTGCATCGTCGACGTGTTGCCCTATCGAGTCATGACGGTGCTGGCAGATGACTTTAAGTTCTGTGATCCGGCGATTGGGCCGCACTTTAACCCAAGGCGAGGCAACGTGAAGGCATTCATGGGGCGCGAAGACCCATTCGCCCCCAAGTTGAAGATCAACCCTAGGCCTCTCGACAGGTTCCGACCCCCAGGGCGCACGTCCCACTCGTCGACCAAGTCACGATCATCCATCTCCAGAGCTCCGTCGGCCGGTGTTGTCAGCCCCACGCTTCTCAAGAAGCAGATCCCGAAGCCGGACAAGCCATGCGACAAGCCATCTGAGAAGCCGTCCGACAAGAAGCCGGACAGCAAACCCCGTAAGGAAGAGGTCATTGATCTCAGCAAGGATCAGTTCGCGGATAAGCCGGAACCCGACTCTTCCATTCTGAACCTGCAAACGTCCAAGGAGGACCTGCTCAAGGCGCTGATCCAGACGTCTCAACTTGACTCGAACGATACGAGCGTGCACAGGGGCTACTCGACGGGCCCTAGGATTGACATTCTCAAGTTTACAGAGTCGCTCAACACGCTGAGCATGGCCACTAAGAAGCTCAGGGGCGAAGTGCAGGACATTAAGGCCGAGGTGCACAAGAACCACCAACCGGGCCACCAGCACCACCACGCTCACTCCGATATCCTGGCCACGCTCGAGGAGATTGCTGCCTCTCAGCATACGCCGCCGAAGACGCCGCCAAAGGAAAGCAAGAAGGAGAAGAAGCGGAAGAAGAAGGAGGCCAAGGAAGCGAAGGAGGCTACGGGGGACAGGAATTTCGAGCAGATGGATGGCGAGAATGCTTCGAATGAAGCTGCCTCCAGCGAGAGTGCGTCTAATGGAGCCGCTTCCAGCGTCTAGAATACTTCTGTGGGAGGGTAATATGGGGCTGCAATATTTTTTACGAGTTCAAATTTTGTTTATTTTTTTCCGTCCTTTTTTCTCCTCATTGTACAAGATTTCGGTAGCTGGAAATAAAAAACAAGGACTATTTGCCTCGCCATGTGCTGGAGAGGGTGCGACCGACTGCACAAATTCGGGTGGTTGCAGTGGACTTATGCGGGCGTTATTGCCAACACACCTTCGCTGCACTTTTGGAGGTTGGTTGATCCCTGATCATGGCTCGAGGGCTCAATTGCGTCATGCTGGCAGTGGCACACTATCAATCGCACCAGTCAAGGCCCCCTCCCCGGCCGCAGAGGCTCAAAATATGACAGGTCTGACGGCCAGTATTAAGGGTAAACTCGTTGGCTGGAGAGTGTAAGGATGCAACCTCAGACGATGAGATGACCCCGCAGGAGGCGATGAACTGTGACGCGCGCAACAACATGCATCTTCTGGACTAGCTCCACCCAGCTGCTGATGCAAAGCAAAAAAGTGGAAAAAGGAAAAAAAAAACGATAGATCAATTGCAGCATCCCTCCTCCCTTGCGTCTGTCTCATGCTCCAGCCCAGCCACGGCGGGGACGGTTATCAGACCGGAGGCCGCTGACTGGCCCCGCGAAACAGGCCAGCTGCGCCATGATGTTTGTAGTCAGCCGAGCTGACGCTGCTGTCTCAGGCCTTTCTGGCTGATTGGATGCACTTTTTGGAATGTGGCCAGGCCTCGGCCGCAACCCCTCGTATTCGCAGACCCATCCATGATGCTTAGTTGAATAAGAGCGGCAGCCATGCGGTGCGAGAAAAAGCCATGTGGGAAATTCACACTTGGTCGCTCAGAGGGAGGGATGAGGAGGGGAAAAAAGTAAGCATGGTCTTGGCGACAATTGTGTCGTGTGTTGGCTGCGATGGGCGATGCGATGGAGTATCACGATCGTGGGCGGTTCATGAAACGGACCATGCTTAATTTTTAGCGCAAGGACAGAATGCAAAGGAGTGTTTTATTTATTTCCAGTGTTTCTTCCGTGAGTGGACACGCGTGTTTTCTAGTGCGCCGCTAGGTAGCTTCGGTGCACACAGACGATAGATACATGAAGGAACCCCAATGCTGTCTGTCCATGCTCGAAACAGAGTAGACACAATTCTACTTGGTCTCAGTAGACACGTCCACACTTACATCCCGAATGGTCCCTCCCGGCGCAGATGGCTTGTATGATCCATCAAAGATGCTCCAGAGCCACTTCATCGCCCTCGGCCTCCCATTTTCGATCTCAGACACATGCTCACCGACCGTGTTCCGTTCATACGTCAGGTCGGCCCCTCCGCTACACAGTCTATCCACCGTCACATCCGTCAGTTCTGTCGGAGCAAACTGGTCTGCGATGGCCTTGTACACGAACACGGGCATCGTCGGCACGCCTTTGTACCCGAGCTTCGCCTGCGCATTGAACAGATCCCTCAGGATGGGCACCTGCAGGTCCGATGCACCACCTTGGAAGTAGCTGCATATATCCTGTCCAGCAAACTTCTTGATGACCTCGGCATGCTCAAGCTTTGTGACAGATAAAAACTCATCCTTGGTCTCTGGGACCAGCCGACTCTCCAGATACGCTCTGGCCTCTGGATACTGAGATGTCAGACCGATCAAGAAGGAGACAAAAGAACCGGCAAGGACACTCTTGTTGATGCTTCCAAAGTCGGCAGAAACGTTGTCGACAAGGCCGCCAATCACTGTACCTGCAATCTTGAGATCGGGGGCGTACCGGGGCTGCAACTCTGCCGCAGCCATGGTTGCGATGCTGCCACCGCTGTATCCCCACATGGTCGCCGTAATTTCCGTGCTGCCAGTCATGTTGACCAGGTTGAGAACCGCGCGAATCGAGTCGAGCGTCGCGTGGCCGGCCTGCACGCTCGCTCCGAACGCAGCTTTGGGCCCTAGAAAATCAGGCGTGTTGACGATCCAGCCCTTGGAAAGGAGTGTCTCGACGAGAGAAGTGCTCGACTTCACGCCTATCTGCTCGTTTCCCTGGGCCATGCTTCCGTACAGAGCGAATGAGGGGCTTCCGTCGACGTTGGCCGTGTTGTAAGCGAATTGATATGACAGCAGAGCCGCTTTTCCCGATGGAGTGAAGTAAAAGGTTGGAGGAAGGATCAACGTCGTCACGGCCCATGATGGCTTGTATCGCGAGTCGGTAGTCCGGTAGAGGATGTGGTACGCGGCCGTGGCATTGCTAATGACGCTGGCGAGATCGCCCGGCGCAGGGCGGATTCGAAGAATATCACCCGGGCTTTTGGACTCGAAGCCCGCTGGGGCCGTGTCCCATGGATCAATGCTCGGAGCTATCGGTGTTTTTTGTGTGCTCGCGTCGCGAAGCATTGCTGAACCAGAGGGTTCTGGAACAACACGGAGGCCGAACAGCCAGCCCAGGGGACCTAGTTTGTCGTTGGTCGAAGACATAGTTTGCTTTCTTAGATGCTCTAGTTTCTTGGCTTTGGGGATTCGTGAGAGGGGAAGATGCTGATGCCGCAGTGTGATTGCCCAGAGGTAAGAATTTAGTCCGCTAGAACGTGGTTAGATGCGGCTTACACCCCTTCCAAGAACAGGAGACATGTTCATAGCATTATGTCATCGGAAACTATGGGGTGGGTTATAATGATCGATGCGATGAGGGATAATCCATGTCATTTGTTTCCTTCCGCATATCCGACCAAAAATGACGGTTGCGGAAGCCACTGCACACTGTTTCTTTGCTTAGGCTAAGGCTAGTGAATTTCTGACGACTCAAATCACCGTTTCAAGTCTGGCAAGGTGCATTGTTGTTAAGATGACTGGGATTTATTGCCACTTGTATTTGTTTTCAGCTAGCTAACCTTTAAGTTGCATAATCGAAACGTGCAATTGCTACCAGTTGTTGCGATCAATCTATTAGGAAGGAAATGTCAATGCCTAAGAGATTGATCGCAGCAAATTGGTAGCAATTGCACGTCTCGATTATGCAACCTTGAAATCTCGTCCCGTCTCATCCTCAAAAAAAAAAAAAAGATCTCCCTCATGCTATTGAGCCAAGCATATTACATGGGCTCTACAAGCCAACAATTTCCCTTTCTGACAACGACGTAACCGCTTGGCCAATCCATATTTTCCGGAGACGCAAAATCCTCCTTGGCTGCCAAATTGGCCCTGGTGATGAATCCGGACAAGTGACCAACGAGATCATCAGAAAACGAGTTTTTGATCTGATCAAGTATGGTCTCAGACAAACTACGAACAAGACGGTCCCAGTCCTCGATGATTTTTGAATAGTCCCGAATCCAACTTGGGACCGTGTCTGCGGCCTGACGAAGCCAAGTAGATGCCTTGTAGCCAAAACCGGCGATCGAGTTGGCCGCCTGCCCCGCTGCTCTCGCAGCAGGATTGCGAAGGTTTGAAGGCAGTCTCTTGATGAGTTGGATTATGCGTTTGTTCGCGTCGTCAAGCACCTCATCCGTTTTCTCCTTGACCGTTCCAGAGCTTTCGGTAAGCAGTTTTTTCCATGCGTCCGGGTTCTGTGCCTCAGGTGAGGCTGCGAGGTCCTTCATCTTTTTGGTGATGCCCTCGCAGTGCTTCTTGAGCGTCTCAACGCTGGAAGTGAGCACGTCTTCAAGGTCACGGATCGGACGATCCGCTTCGTTGGAGGCGGCCGGTTGGAGAGCACGCGCTTCTTTGCGAAACGTGGCAGCATGGTCCACGTGGCGCAGACGATCGTGCACTTCGATCGCGGAAAGAAGTCCTGCCTCGTTGCGGCGAATCGCATCGCGAAGCAGGTCGAAGCGCTGGGCCAGAATGCCCTCCCAGTCCAGATACACGGGCTCAGTCGCGGTGGGTGAGGACATGGCGTGTGGCTAATCGTTTCTGTTTAGATTCTTGGAGCATAAACGCGTCTGCGCGGTATTGACTCACCTTTTTCGCGGGGATAAAGTTTCTGGTAGGATTTTACAGAAGCAGCTTTTGAAGGAACTGCAAAGCTATCATTGAGGTTCAAGGATGGTCGAAGAAACAAGGGTGAAGTGAGTAGACACTTATGTAAAATTGTCATGTCCTTCAAGCTTTGATTCACATTTCACTGCGAGGTGTTACTTTATAAGCACGTGGTTCTGACTTTGGGTGCATTCCGGACGGTTCGGCTCATTGTTCCCGTGCGTCAAAATTCCGCTCATCTAGACTTTCGGTATCCATTGAGTTTCGGCCTTATTTTCGGGTAACTCTATTGCATAAATAACACTTGGAATTACTGCTTTATCGGGAGTAGGAAGTGATGATTTAGTGGCCTTGTAAGGCAAGGATTACGCTACTGTGAAAAACGAATGACGCTGGCTGAAGAATAGCAAGCATGTGGGATATTGTTGCCCAGTTGGATCGGTGATCACGAGGCCTTGTGAATTTCAGTCATAGAAGGTGAGCCTGATAACAAGAGGTTGCCCACAAGATGATACCCCGGTGATATCATTATGATCATCCTTGAGGTCCAACATGGTCCCAGTCAATGCAATAAGCTTCATGCAACAAGGTCGAACAACTATAATGCAATGGTACCGTGGCCTTTTGCATGCACATTATCTCCGACCATCTTCTTATGGTAAATGTCTCCAGTGATTTGATTATTGAAGTATCGAAAACTCAAAAATACTCAAACATTTAATGGTACAAAACTTGATGATCCCTGCCTATCGTAGAATCTCCCCTTCTACTCTGAGAGAGTATTGCCAGCAGTTCCTGGCACAGTACTGGCAATGCTGGATGCGGCAGCTGCGTCGACAATGGTGAGGCTGCTCAGCTCGGAGAAAAAGTCGGTGTCGGAGTAGTCGAAAGCGCCGGAGTTGGTGAACTGGTTGGGCTCGCAGGAGCGCTTCAAAGCACTCTCGCACTGCGCCGCGTTAGATGTGGTGGCGCTGAAGAGCTCACCAACAAAGCCGTCCTGCACAACGGTCGCATCGTTGATGAAGACGTTTCCTTCGTATAGACCCTTTCCATTTGAGGTTCCTTCAATCAAATGGCCAGCGTTGTCCTCCCAGACGTTGTTGACGGCGTGAAACAGGGTGATGCCGCTGAGGGCTGGGGTGCGACCGGAAGTGTAGTAGACGTAGTTATCTGTGACATGGTGAGCTGTATTATCCTTGTGCGCCGATAATTGGCCAATCTTACTGTAAAATGTAATTGAATCGGCGGATCCAACCAGTTCCATGGCCCAGTATGTGTGCTCGTTGCAGGTGGCGGAGTAGCTGGTCTTGCCGTTAAGGTAGCTGTTGGAGATGGTGATTTTGCTGCTGGCATCTTGTCCAAAGCTGTAGTGTTGGCGACCAGTGTTGGAGGTCTGGAACAGTTAATGAGGATACACGCACAAAATTTAGCAAGATGAATCGAGGTGCTTGCTTACCGTAACGTGGTCGATCCAAATTTGGCTTGTGCCAGACAAGGTGATAGCATCACCTCCTCAGACATATTTGGGGTTCAGGTTTGTGATGGCAATGTTTTGGATGATAATGTTGGAGACGTCGACAAACCGTAGACCCTTGCCTGTTGCGACGGTCAGCTATGAGAAACGCGGCCCATCTTAGTTCACCGGAAAATAGAATACTTACCATTCAGGATCGCGCCGGTCCCCTTGCCCACAAGAGTCTTGTCGGAAGCGACGTTGATGCCCTGGTAACCAGCAACATCAATGGTCACATCGCTTGTGGACGTTGTGCAACCGTTGAGAGTGTTCAGCATGCCCTGGCCGCCGTTGTCGGGTGTGCAGTCGTACGGGTTGCAAGCGGCAAAAGTCTCGGTGCCCTCGGAGCCAACAAAGTCGAACTCGTCGGAAATAACGATATTCTGGGGGTCGGATGAGGTGAGGTACGTCTTCAGCTCGTCAATGGTGGTCGGGTACACTGGATCGGCATCGCCGCCTCCAGTGACTCCGTAGGCGAATCCAGGACAAGTGCCGGTGACAATGGATGACTGCGCAAAGGCAAAACGAAGGTGCATAAGCCCCAAGGCAAGGCCTGCTCTGGAAGTTGAGTACTTCATGGTGGCAAGATTTAGAGAAATGTCAACCTGGTGTCCAGCACTGAAAAGAATGTAATGACCTGCACCGAAAAGAATGAAATGACCATTATTGAAGAGGATGGAGTGCCGTGTCTCAGCAGCGGCGAACCGCGTCTTCTATACGACCTGCAACCAGCCCCGAATGCATTGACCAGACAAGGGCCCACCGGCATTGCACCAGGAGATGTTGCCAAGAACAGGAATTAAAATGGATGAGATGATATGGACTTGGCGATGATCTACTCGAAATAATCTTCCGAATGTAACGAGCACGGCGGCTTGAAAGGATTACCTGTTGGCGTTGTGGGTCAGGTCCGCCTGCCAACCTCTCACGAGGTTGGTCATAAAAATGCCAGATAGCTATAATATTCCAGATAGTAATTTTTGCATTAGCTTTACTAATTATACCTAAAAAATAGCTATAATTTATATAAATCTAAGTAATTACTATATAATACTAAAATATTCTATATTAAATCTAATTTTTATATTTCTAAGCCTTAAAAAAATATACTAAATAAATCTTATATTAAATTAATATAAAATATATTTATAATATAATATTTAAATATACTTTATAATATATAAAATAAAATAATTATTATAAAATTATTTTTTTTATTATATTTTTATTATTTAATTTAATATTTTAAAATAAAAAATTAAATAAATTATTATTTTCTCTTTATTTTTACTTTTAATCTTAAGTTCTTAAG
>JAKZGU010000124.1:0-113540 GCA_022837005.1 Calonectria pteridis | reverse complement strand
ATTTAGGTCTTTAATTAGTTTTTTTATAAAATATTTTAATATTAATAATATAAATAGCTTTTTAAATTATAGGTTTTTAAATATCTTTAAATTATCTAAAATTCTTATATTATAAATACTTTTTAATATAATCTTTATAATATAATTTTAATTAAAGGAATCTTAATTATTTAATTTACTTAGAAGATAAGATTTAATATTTATAATTATAATTTAACTTAAAGATTACTTAGATTAATTTAAAGATTATATTATTTAATTATAATTTATTTTTTATATTTAATATTTATTTTTCAATAGTTATAGCTAAATAAGTCTTTTATATAGCTTTAAGATTTTTAATTATTGAAATTATAATTAATTATTTTAAGTTCTATATATCCGGTTGCCTTGCTTCTCTCTACTTTAGTAGTTATAATATAATGGCAAAATGCACTAAGCCTAAACTAGCTGCGGATATATTATATGACTTTTATCCTATCAAAATGAGGCTCGTTATCCCATTTCGGACTGCTTTATCGTGCACATAATGCCTTGGGTTCAATAGTAATTACCCCATGGCACGATACCATCGAAACAAGACGGCCACAGCCGTAAATTCTCGGACACGCCAGTCCACCGGAGCACTCCAGGGCCGCGTGCAAGGGCGCAGCCATTCGGACAAGAATCCAGAAAGGAAAACGAAAAGAAAAAAAAAGCTTGTGATAGAGGTATGCAGCACCCGTTTCAAGAAGACCAAGAACTTTTGGGTCGGAGACCCATCATCAGTAAGACCCTAGCACGGGCCAAGTGAGGACAGAGATGAGATGCAACGGCCCCCATGCTACAAGGCTGTCCCCAGTACCCGGGTTCGCGTGTAAAAAGCCAGCTTGGGATATTCATAGCCAGGTCAGCCTGCTATGTTAGGTATGGCGCAAGACGCTAGATGTTCAAAGCTGGGGTAGTGGCCCTCTCCCAAGCCGACAAGGTTGTTTGTCGGCCGAGTTGTAGGCCCAGCCTTGTAGAGGGGGCCGACTGCCAATTCTCGCCCGAAAAAAGGGTAATGTCAGGGGCGGGGAAACGGGAAAAATGTAAACATTGGGCAAAATGTCTCATGATGGGAAAGATGCCGCGTTGAATCCTTGGGAAGGAGTCCTATCGGCAGTTTATCGTCCCAAACGGGGTTACCGAGAAACGTGCCAACGGTGCAGCACCGAGATGCTGGCTGACGGGGGGCCCGGACTGCCGCCAGCTCTCATCTCGATAAAAAAACCGTCAGTACGGACGAGTGCATGTATGACGGACCCCAATAGACGGTCCGACACGCTTCTTAGGTTACATCTGCACACCACGACATGGGTTGGTGGCCCCCAAATCCCAGTCGTCGGGTACTCAGCCGTTTCACCTTCAGCCTGCTCGGGCTGACCTGAAACCTGGGGTCCCCTATTTCCAACGTTTTGAGCCATCTTGTGCGCTCTCACGGAACATTCTTCGCAGCTGCCTCAACGGGAAGGAAACGCTCTCTCGCATTCGCTCCACTGCTTGCTCCGGAGTGCAAATCTTCTGCTCCAATAGTTTGGTCCCCACAAGTTTTTACTGCCCCTCCCGCAAGCCCCTCCCGCCCGCCTAAAGAAGCCCTTCAACTCTATCCACTGCTCCACCAACGTTCACGCGAACTCCCGCGTGCCAGCATAGCAGCTACTATTTTAATAACTAGTCGGGTTTGACGTCACCAAAGTCTCGGGTCAACTGGGTCTTCTTGTTCCCGTCCAAAAACCGTTGGTCCCACCGTCCCTGTGTGTCTCTTTTCAAGCTTCCCGGGAAAATGCTCTCGTGTTTAAGCCCCGCCATCGCTGTCGCGCGGATGTCATGTGAAGAATTGCCGACCGTTGCACCAGGCGGCCGACTCTGTTGAACCCTGCCCCGGAAGCAGTCCCTCCCGACAGAGATCCTAACTTCCGTGACGACGATCACCGACTGCTTTGGTCCGGCTGAGCAGATTAAGCAATCCTGGCTACGATTTAGATACCAACATGAGTTGGAAATTAGACCTCCGAAGTGTAACCAACTCGAACTTTTTGATGCATTATTGTTTGTGCTGGCCAGAGAACAATAACCCAGTTCTTCGACTATCTAGTTCTGTGCTCTCGTCTCATATCCAAGCGTGGATTGCTCGTCGTTTCCTTCCATCCCAGACTCGCTCGTGTAGCGGTCTAGAGCGCATTGGCGCCCGTCGTAGTATAGCTTTGTGCTATTCACCTTCTTTACGAAAGTTGCCATGCCAGCCCAGTATTTAGACATGAATGGCTGAAAGCAGCGTGTAGGGTTTTTCGCATGCTGTGCAGGAGAATCCGGCGTGATGCCGTGAGCGTCAGACATCTTGTTGAAGGGAAAGTGGACCGTCATCGGTAGAGGAATGTAGGAATGCTCGGCGTGAGCTCAGGTATACGGTCCATTGATGACTTTCTCCAAACCAACCTCGCACGTCTTCCACAACACGCCATGTCTACTTCCTTGAGATCGATGCAAATTCGATGTGAATTCGATGCAATCCGCAATCTCAACCTGAAGCATACTATTGGTCAAAAATAGCTTCGACCTCTGAACAAAAGGACCTGAACTGTTGTTTGTTTCCATGAGCATGTCCTAGTCCTATTAGGGCGGATTGGATCATCCCAATATCCCATGAGACCGACACGTGTATATCCCAACTAACATCAATAATTTTTCCTAGGTTGTTACTGTCATAGAAACTTGTTGTGTCGTGTCATTTTGGTCGGGTGAGGTATGAAGGAATGGGGGAAAGTGTCAGCCGTCAAGCTCCTAGTAATATTCAGACTTTCCCGATAACCAGCACGGCATTTAGTGGTGGCTTATGATCTACTGTTATTGCATCCTGAAAAATTCCCAATACCTCGTCGTCAAAAGTTTTGCCATTGACAAGATGATTTTCTTGCTCAAGAGCTTGGACCAGTGCTAGTCCGTACATTAACTTTGCCATGTCAATCCCGTGCAACTTCTACTTTTTTTTTTAAGATCGAGTAGACGATGACCCATCGTGTATTGGTGTTATAAAAATGCTACGGCTGCGGTATAGATCGTATTGTAATCAGATAGGGCATTCTCTAAACCTCTTCCGACGGCGAAGAGATGCCCAACTTGTCCTGAGCTCAACCAAACTTGCCCTCCAAATAAGCCCACGCCTACTTTCCCCAGTCATATCCAGCCCCATAGCTGCGATATAAAGAGACACAAAATGATATACGAGCAGGCGCGCTTGCTTTTCGTCGCCTCGCTTTGTGACGGCAGCTATACTGTGCGCCTGCACCGGGACTCGGCCTCAACAGTCGGCTTCAAAGCATGGTCAAAACTGACCGTGTACGGCACGGAGAGTGCTGTCAGCCACAGCAGTAACCTTCAAAGTGTTGTCAAAAATAACCATATACGGCAGGAAAATGTGATCAGCCCCAACGGCCTCCTTCAAGGCATTGTCGAATCCGATGGTATACGACAGAGGGGTGTTGTTGGCCGCAACAACAGCCTTCAAAGCATGGTAGAAACTGACCTTGTATGTTGGAGGTGTTGTCGCCCTCAATCTCTCATGCGTTTCTTGTAGGTTGGACATGCCTGAACATTAATGACGATGCCCTAGTCCCGAAAGTGGGCGAGCATGGGGGCTTTCGAGCGCTCTAGCGAGCACAGCCATTTTAACGAGTGAACAGCGGGACTGCCTGCAATTCCGGAGCACGCAGGCTTTTTCGAGCAGAGCGCGGAGAAGACCTTTTGTGTAGCACGTTACATGTAATGGTGCGCGAACTGCGCGTTACAACCGTGGTGCGCGCCGCTTGTCTTGGGTGCCCCTTCGCCCCGTCTTTACCATGGTCCGAATTCCTCCTTCTTCAGTAAAACATGAAGCAACTAAGTAGGACTCTTCACTTCAACAGCTGGTAGGGAGTTCATATCAGTAGAGCTCTATCGTGGTAGACTTGCGGCGATTGTTTGACCCGAAGCTACTAAAATTACTATCGTAAAGCTCGATTACATTTCCCTCTCCCAACTCCAATCCTCGCTCTTGACTTCTGTGACGTCCCTTGGCAGACTAGCACATTTTTAGACAGCTCGTTGGTCGCGTGTCACTTGTACCGGTCCAATTTCTTCAAATCAGCCTCCATTTTGCGTTCAAGTTGCATCAATTCGGTATGGACCCTGTCTGTTTTAACGTTTGTTGGGGACTGCACCCGTCGGTCTTGTAGGGACGAGATATCGTAAATGAATTGAGCCAACAATGGGCCGCCCGTATTTGTGCTAAATGTCTCTCAGTTAGAGGTCGCCGAGGACTTGAATGTGAGAATCTGGCGAGCGGTGTTGTGCATACAATCTGTGGCATTGGGCGTCGGAAGATGATGGAGGCAAAGACATTGTTATGCTTTGTGTAGGCGATGGAGTAGAGACGAACGGACTTATAGCCGGCAGCTAAGGGAAAAGTGAAGAGTTGTAGAGAGCAAGGAATTTATCTGAGAATAGCCTGGAGATGCATTTTGGAGAACAGTGGGCGGGATTCCTTCTTATAGCAAAAGAACCACCAGGGCCACGTTCATGGTAGCAGACCCTCATCCATTCAGACTTACCGGCCTATCAGCGAAATCCGCATGGATGGACGCAAGGCGTAAGAGCAAGAGCAAGAGCCATTGCGGGGATGCAAGGAGAGGGCTATCGTACATTTGCGTTTTGGGACCATAAAGGCCAGTGAGGGGTGGATGTTTGGTTGGGGGCGTGACCATAACGAACCTCAGCACATTGTTGCATGGAACCTGAACTGGTGGACCTGAACTGGCGGCCCTAAACCATGACGTCCGGACGGGAATGAGGGCGTGTGCGAATACAATTGTGGCTCGTCGGTTATACCCTGTCCGAACTCCGGGCAGGGGTGGGGCTAGCTTCGACAGGAGGACACTCATCACAGATCCATCAAACATGCTAGCCCCAACCGTAGATCTAGCTTCGTCCCCAGTGACCGTTTTTGGCGCGGGGCATGAGGACGCGTGGGTTTGGGTATTGGGCCGACACTACCAAGAGGCACCAAAAAGTCACCACGGTAAGCACACGCCTCTAGCTTAAACCACAACGTCCCGACCGGAGCACACTGAGCGGCATACCCTGGTGTTGAACGTTATCTTCATCTTACCGGCCCAGGCACGCCCAGACCGGTTTGGCAGTAAAAGCGCTTGCGTCCGCGTTGAGGTTCTGCATTTACAAGTCCTTAAGGGCAAGAGGACAATCCTTGTGAGTTTGTGCCAAACAAAACTTGGAAAGCCAGAGGTTTTCGATCCCTGTTCTGCGAATTGCCGCTACAAGGATAGATTCAGCTTTCGCTTAAGAAACCAAGGTAGCAACAGTATCAAAACGAGAGATAAGTTTCCTTCAAGTCATGCTTCCCTGTGTTGACGCTCTTGGTCCAGGGTTGTTCCCATGTGCCTGGCCCGGGGTTAAGGAAACTCCACTGCTGGGTTCTTTCAGCTGAGTTGTGCCACACTGCCCCCCGCCGAACTTTCGGGCCAGTGGGTCGCAGTCAGACGAATTTCCAGCTCTGGACGGTGTCATTGGTCATGCCATGATATTTTGAGCCACAAGGCAACCAACCAGGCATATCTGGTGTCAAGCCATGGCGGACGAGGGCGTGGAAGGATCAATCCCCAAAGCACCGATGGCTCAAGAAGTTGGCGGCTTTCTCGCGGTGACGCTTGCCGCGCGGCACTGTCGCTATCTCTGTAAATACGGAATTCGTCCATCAACATTCGCCTCGCTCTCAGGCGTGAGGAGGCAGTCGGAGGATTCATCAGTTCAGAGGTTGTTTTCATTTATTTATTTTATATATCTTTGGATCGGATCTTTCCATGTTGCCCTCTAGTGAGCTGTTTAAATTGAATAGGTGCATGGCATGCGGTTGTGCTGGAGCAATTACACGTGGTCGGTCTACTCCCTAGTCCAGCACGACCGTGGGGTAATGAAATAGAGCTTCCGTCATATTGGTGCGCCAGGGACACAAAGACACTAGGGCAGGGACGTTGCTTGCGGTTCAGTCCGCCGAGAATGAAGCAGGCGTTCCAAAGGGACCGAGAGCTAGTCCAGCCTCAGACGATCTATCCAGCTGTGGGGTGGGTCGATCCAGTCTAGCGCCACTCCCCATCTAGAGCTATAGCGCCTCGGCGTCGCTCGATCGCAGCACCTTTGGGACCACGGCTTCCCAACGGCCAGTCTTCGGCATTATGGGAGTGGTGGACGAGTATGGATTGACAAGGCAAATTCAAGCGCCACGTCCCACCCTCCCCTTGCGACATCCAAAAATGTCGGACATCCGTCGCACCGGTCTTTCGCGATCCGCACAGGCAAATGTGCGAATGCGATTGCATCAGTACTAACTTGAGCAATGACAGATGTTTTTTTTTTTTCATCTTGGTCCATGATGGCTTTGATGGGGTCAGCTAGCACGGGCGCGGGCACTAATCGATCCGCTCAGAAGCCTAACAAATGGCTAGAGAACCGTGCCGCTCTGTTTCTGCGCTTCCCATTGTCACTGAAGTTCAAGGTCACTACATTCAATAGTACCACCTGGTAGCACGCGCATCTAGCCAGAAAAAAAATCACCACGGTTTGGGCGAACGTATGCGCTCATCTTTTGCACTTCCCATAGGGCACAGGCTTGATAAAATCCACTACCGCTAGAAATCCGAAAATGACATCAGATTCCATGCCCTCTAGCGTGTGAGGGAGCGTCACCGGATGCCCTGTCATGAATCAGCAAACGGCTCCGTCGTGGGAGGTGAGATGGATAGAGGTACGCTGAGGGGTCAGAGCAGCGCGTTGGAGGGCTTCTCACCACCCAAAGTGACCAAATACAAGGTGGACCTGAGCGACCGCAACAGGAGTCTTGCATGAGAGTGGCACCCGTGACACCCGCAGGACCTTAGACACATTCTGACACACTACGCGCTTCTTTCTCGACCCTTCAGCCACTCTCTCGGTAGTTACCACAAGATGCACCTCATTCTATGGTAAGCAAGCAACCTGTACATCTGGAGTTGAAGCCGCAATCGCAAACCCCCCTACAAGGCCCGTCGTCGTGTCGGTATTGCTGCCTCATCGGTTGTCCAGACCAGATCCATCCTTTTCACCACTGGTCAGCCCATCTCGGCCTTTTTGTCATAGCTGGCTGCTCCCTACTTCAGTGAGCTTGCAGCCAGTCAGACATGTTATCCTTAGCGAAGATTATATCTTTGCAGCCTGCGCGTCGAGCAGCAACGGTCTTCTCGCGCAGACCACCAATGCGAGGCACTTCACCGGTCAGTATAATCCTGCCAGTCATGGCGACTGTACCATACGAAAACTGGATCACGAAGAGCAGACACCAACTCGAAAATATCACCCAACCGTAGACAGTAGCACAGTCATTGCTGCTAAATGACTTCGATGACAGCGTATGCCCCAAACTTCAATTTTGCCTTTGCTACATACGCGCCTACCACTATGCTTGTAACAAATCAAGTAGCACTTACACTTGGCAACATATGATCAACACACACTTCTTGGGTTGAACTTCGGGACTCTCTTTTCGACACATCTTGTTACCGCTCGCCATCTGCCACTTCGCCATGCCTAACTTCACTTCCCAAGCCAATACAGCCCCTGCACCCTTCAAGGTGATGTTTTCTGAGCGTTGCGCGCACGTTTCTGTGATTGCTTTTTTTTCTTGCTCTGGCGCGTCTACTTTGACTCCCCGGTCTTTATCCCCGAGTTGATTAAGCAAGATGAGGGAAGAACAATGATCAATGTGGCCTCGGTCAGCGCAACACGGCCTCCCTGGCCTTGTTTGACACAATGCATCCAAGGGTGCAATCTGGAACGTGAGAGCTTCTAACTAGGAGTCAAGGAGATCTAAAGAGCTAACATGTCACGAATTCCAGGTCACCAAGAGCCTTGCCGCCGACTACGACGGCAACAATATCCGAATCAACTCGGTCTGCCCTCTACTTGGGAGCACCGGACTGTGAGACACACCTGGCCAATACACTTGAGAAGTTTACGGGAAATACTAACTGGTTGCCAGTTTCGAAGCGTTCTCGGGCCAACCTGATGCTCCCTCGAACAGGGTAAACTTCATTAGCAATGTGCCACTGCAACGACCCTGTGAGCCGAAGGACTTAGCGGGCACTTGCTTGTTCTTCACCTCCGATGATAGTAGCTTCGTTACCGGTATGAATATGGAGGTTGACGGAGGAAGGACCATTTGAAGCATAGCACCTGCGAATCCTAAAATCTCAGGAAATTTGAGCGGGTAGATAAATGGCCGACATGAAGGTTTAGGGTAGGGGCTCTTTGAGCAGCTAGACAGTTTATTACAAGAACTCCAGTAATCTAAGAGTCCTCTAATCCTTATCTTGTGACCTTGAAAAGGAATTCGCATTTAATAAACAGGCTCTAGACTATTACGTCTCGAATAGGCGTGTACCATGAGTAGTGGCGATTCAATGTCGAGGCCAGTTTACGTGTGATACGACCTCTTCCTCATATCTCTAGAGAGGGTTCACACCCCCTACGTTACCGATTCAAGGCCATAACGGTACCCAGCATATCATCAAAACAGAACATGGACATGCTTTCCCACCATATTCCCCGCTGCTAGATGCAAACTATATAGAAAGCTTTCAATATAATCCTTTAGGATAATAGGGTTAAGGTGATTTTAGTTAATATCTATGGTGGTAAGTCATAGTATTAAGACTTCTGTCTTCCACTCGTTAAGCTGCCCTCATAGGCATCATCAAGTGGGACATGATTGTTGAGTCCATTATTAGCTCGGCGCAAGAGCTTGGTTCCCTGCGGGTACCGTTGGTCGACACGACCTCACCGGAAGGCTTGAAAATTGTATGACTTCTTTTGACCCAATGTGATGCTCCAATACCGATCTACGCTGACACTTGTACCCAGCTTGATGAAGCAGATCTGAGCTTTTTCGTCGAGTCGGGTTTTGACAAGGCAGTAGAAAAGGCTGTCGAACTAGCCGAACTTGCTTGAAGAGACTTTTCGACATTTACTGAGTTAAAGCCTTTCCTCCCTCTATGGCGTCATCTACGCCTAGGTGCCGGGTTGTTCACCCTGTTGTATCCGTAGACGCTCCTGAAACGTGGCCGTTGCGGGATGGAATTACAGCTGTGAGGCCTCGGATTTGCTTAGCTTCCCCCCAGAGCAGTCAGATTACGAGGAGTGAAGAATTTGTTCCAACGTTCAAGTCCTCGCGTCGTATCTAGCTTGCTACCGCTCTTTGCTAGTCTCAGGACGCCCAAAGACCTCAATTACGTACGTGCAGTTAATGGGGCTATTCATTAAAAATCATTTGGTTCTGGCCCAGAGGAGTGATTGCATTACGAGTATCCGTCCGTGCCTCTTGATCTCAAGTCATCGGATACTCGCAAGACGACGGCCCTCAACCAAAAATACATAACCAACAGGCAAAGGGAAGATAGGAACATCAATATATCCATGCTCAAAAAGACTCTCGAGATGGTTCAGCAAGAACTATTCAACAGCCACTTCGAGTGTGATATTACACTAGGCCCGTTCAGTACCAACAAGCTCTGTTTCATATCGCAAACGGACATAAAGAGTTAGGGTGTTGACAATTGAGGCAGTGCCTTGCTGAACAGATTTTCTGGGTCCAGCCTCCTCTTAATCCTAACCAGCCTCTCTGCGGTAGCTGCCCCGAAGAATTCGATAGGTTCAACCTCGTCTGGTTCAGCAAATCCAGGAAACCCGCCCTTCAGAACTTGGCCAGTTTCCGTGGTCTCCTTCAAAACCGCTTTGACCCAAGCAGTTGCCTCCCCTACGGCACGTTCACTAGTAATCGAATCAGGCGTAGTGCCCCCGTGGATCCCGAGGATGATGTGCTCGCGCCTGCTCGGAAAACAGGCGCCAGTCTCGTCGATTGCGTCTCCCCTCACGCCGTTGCCGTGGTTATTATGAACCACGACGGCCGACAGAGGCTGTGGGGGTGGATTCCGCGCAAGGACATTCCCAATCTCGGTGCTAAGCGCTGGTACGCTACAATGGCGAAAGAAGGTAACAGAAGAGGAGTCACCGCCTCCAAAATCTACAGGCGCCGCTATGACAGGGCAAGCGAAATGTCAGCTCGGTCGAGTCTCCAGCAGGAATGGCGACATCAGAGACCTACTTTCTTGAACAGTGTTAACCAAGACAGTGCCACAGCCTACCATCTTCTCGAGCAAGGCCTTGGCTGGCTGGATGTGACAGTTGATGGCAGTCCAGCACCAGTAAAACACAAAGCAAGGCTCGGAAGCTGTCAACTGGAGCATACCAGGCTCGGCGACAATGGCATCGCCGCTGAACTCATCTGGCAAGCTCCCGTCTGGGTGCAGCTGTCGGAAATTGTCCAACACCTTTGGAGCCTCTCTCAGAGGAAAAGCCAAGAAACCAGCGTACAGCTTCGGCACAGGGTAGACCTTGACACGTAACTCGGTCACGACACCAAAAACACCGGCTCCCGCGCCGCGCAATGCCCAGAGGAGATCCTGGTCTTGATCCGTGTCCACCGGAGCGAATAGAAAAGGGCACATTTCGAGCCCGGCAAAGGGTGACGACCTGAGATATTTGCTGTTCGGTAGTCGGGCGCACGATGACTCCAGGGAGTTGGATAAGGCCGCGATTGTAATAGAGTCGTAGTTTATGGAATGACGGGCTTGAGGGCTCATGTGAAGATAGTTCAGGGCATCGAGCTCTCAACTCTTCAAGGAATGATGTGTTGACTTTGTTCATTTTCACACTTGTGCTCTGTACGGCCAAATTGCAAGTGGACGACAGGAGAGCTGGGTCAGACTGGTCTTTTCAATGCTGGACAATGGCAGTATCCTTTATCCAGTCTGGCTCGAGAGCCGAAATTGATGCATAGCCGAGTGTAAAACTGCGCTGTTGCCGGCTGCGAAGCCAAATAGCCGAGTGTAAAACTGTGGTGTTGCCGGTTGTGAAGCCGAATGTAAGGCTGATGATGTGCGAGGCGATTTGACATCGATATCGACCGTCCTACCTAACATCCCAGCCTCGAAGTAACGGTGTTATCCTTTGCAAGAGACGCCCCCCGTTTTCATTGGCCAGAGACCTTCCAGCGGACTACGCCGGTAGAAAGGTCAAAGCGGCCTGTCTTTTTGGGCTAAGCCTGAGCCCTCCAGGCCTCGTATTCAAAAATGGCACTAGCAGCAATTTCTGAGTTTTGTGAATTCTTGGCAGTTTGACTCACGCTTGCTGACAGATTGATAGACCGGAATTGGGCTCTGTCCGCAAGGTTTCACGGTCCACACTTACCTTCACCCTGGGTCACCACCTGGTGCTGTGGCTGACAAATCCTTTACGCAGGTACTGCCGTGAACTCAGACAATGTGGAGATGGGCCTTTTTTTTGTTCCTGTGAACTTGGTGACGCTTCCAGTACAATCCACCAGTCACAATAACAAGCGACACGCTTCGGCATAAGCCGGTGTTGAACTGTGTTCAGCGACCCAAGTCAATGCCGGGACGCTCCATGTCCCATCCCTTCCCATTCAACTTCAAGAGGACAAGGTTAATAAGGTATCTTGATGGCGGGTCACAATTTGTGGCCAAGGAGTCTTCTTTAGTGTATACGTGGTGTGCAGACAGTTCAGTTTTTGGATTCGGTCTTTCTGAGCTACCCCATCTGGGCCATCTCGTTCTACGTGAATTGCTAGAGTTGAAGGCGTGCACACTAAAAGATACGTCTGAGGCAAGAAAGTTAAGTAGGTTCCAATTGCATATGTCCGTTAAGAGATCCATGAATTAATTACTTCCTTCAGCACTTCCGAAACCCAGGGTTCTTTCAGGCTTATTTTATGGTCAAAGCCGTGCTCGCCTGGTCGTATGACGAGACGGAAATCCAAGTCAGGGTCCAACTCCGCGACTTTGTCGCGAAGCTCAAAGCTACCCTCGACGGGGACCACTGTATCGTCCTCTCCGTGCATGACCACCACGCCTCCACGAGGAAACCGATGCCCATCATCCAATCGCAACAATGGAAATATCCGTCGTTGCTCGGTAGGGAATAGATCTCCCAGTAATCCATGTTGGACAAAGCTGAACATGAGAGGGATCCTCTCGGCTCGAGGATCAGCTGAGACAATTTTGCGCGATGCTTCACCCTTCAGCTTTGTCAAGTGTTCTTCGACTATGGTCGAAGGAAAAGGAGGTAGGCCCAGGACCTGCTTTTCGTAGCGCCCGACAAAATGCGGGCTATCCAATTTGATTGTGGGATACGTAGCGATGGCCGAGCGGACCTCGTCTGGGTGGCTGAGAGCAACGTCAAGCGCCAGGTACGCGCCCGCACTGTCCCCCGTCGCCAGGACGCGGCTGACGTCGACAGGGAATGGTATCTCGCCTCCGACATGGGACTGGAGAGAATGGCGCACCCATAGGAAAGCGTCGTTCGCGTCGTCGATGGCGTCTTGAACTGCGGATTCCGGGATAAGTCTGTAGTTGGGAGTGACAATGACCGCTGAATAACTCTCGGCAAGTTCAAGCAGCCATGGGGCAAAGAATGGAGGGAACAGACTAGATCCCGCCGAAAGCCCTCCTCCGTGGAAGCGAAGGAGAACTGGGGCACCACGTCCGTCTGAGAATGAAGCCGCTGAGAGACTCTTGGGGAATAAAATGTCCAGCTCGATTTGATGATCGTTCACGACTTTGTAGGTCTTTGTGATAATGTTGAAGTTGGAGAAGCGGGATACGTCATCCACGTTGAACTCCATGGTGAATCTAGGTATGCTTCGAGAACAGATACAGCAGTAATATTGAAGTTTTCGGAGCACCAAGCAGTCTGAACAGCATAAACTTGTGGTATAAGTACCACAGCTGCAGTCCAAAGGCGGTCAGGATATTCAAAAAGCATTGACATCCTTCGGTAACTCGGTTATATCGTTTCTAACTGTTCACATAGCCGTTAAACATTCAGCATCCACCTGCGAGACTCCCTGTCCCTGAACCGGCATAGTTCGTCCCGGTCCCCAGAAACCTTCCCATTAAAGGCAAACTAGTCGCCTACTGATGCGCCATTCGATGGAACTAGCGATAATCTCCCAGACTGAAGCTGAACTCTAATTGAGCATGGCTCACGGCCACCCCCGTCGCCGTCCGAGGGATAGAAGCTCTCTGGGGTTCATTGACATACGATTAGTGACTAAAATCTCACGAGTCCTTGAAAACATGCATTTTTCATCATCAGAAGCCAGTTCGGCCCTTCAGCAACAGCTAGGAGAGTCTGATCCATGCATCAACACTTGCGACGCCGTATCCTTTTGACTGGGTCATTTTGAAAAGAGGAGGTTGCGGGAAGGTTACAGCGGTGTGGGGGGACGGTTGGTGGGTCTGTCTGGCGGCATGGTGCCCAGGCAGATCCAGGGCCCCACCGAGATGGAGGCCCTGAATATCAAAGCTTGCCAGATTGGCGACGAAAGAGCACAGCGCAGCAGAGACACTGGCGACATTGACGACGGTTTTTGGCATCAAGGTTTTTAGCTGCAGTGGTACTGTCCTCAGGGGAGGCCAAGAACTTTGGCCGTTGATAAACGAGGTGCGAAGAGACATCGCGGGATGAAAATTAGCCCACCTCTTCTTTGACACGTGCCACTAGACAGAACACATGCGAAAATGCATGTCACTCGGACCTGGTGCCTTGGAGCCGGAGGCAAGTTCAAAAGCGACCATTGGCCTTCTTCCTATCCCGTCTCTAGCACTGCATGACGTATAGACATAGCATGCTGGCCAACAGCGTAAGCGCCGTGCCCTTACTGTGGCTCTGCTCTTTTCCAAAAAAAAAAGAAAAAAGCTCTCTTATTAGCTGGAGTCTCTGTTACATTCACACTAACCGGTGCATGGGCACGGGCAGAGCTGAAAGCGCTAATTGAGGCGAATATAGTTCGTGGATGGCCTTTTCGTGTGTGCTTGTTTAGTGTTGCAACGCGGCGTTTGGCAGCGGAACGTTGTGGGAAAGCGCTCATGCGCGCGAACTCCAGCCAACGAGGCACCTCAATCTATATTAATTTGGCAACGGTATTCTTAGACTTTCTTCACAAGGGAGTACCCAAGTCTAATATTCTTTGGCTAGCTATTCTTATCTAGTGAACTCCAAATATTGCTTGGCAGCAAACCAAAGGGTATTTCCATACCGAAAAGAATGACTAGGGAGCCCTTCCAATTTGCTTCGTCCGACTAGCAATAACTCAATTCATCGGCCAACGTCCTCCAAGTTATTTACTACGGACAACCCGGCATCTCCGAGATCTATTATTAATTGGAGCAAATTCTCCACAAGCGGTGGGGTTGACTGGGTGCCAATCTGTGGATGAGAATTATCTTGTAATATTCCGAGCACCACCCTCATGAGAGCGACAGGGTCGGAGAGCGGCACGAATGTAGGTGCTCTTTCATCGTCTTCCGCATAACCTAGGCCTGGAGTTCCATGGCCTAGAGCAATGAAGCGCTTGGTCTCAGTTGTAGGTGGGCCATCTAGTAATAGACTCCTGGCTGGAGAGACTGATTGGGATGTCTCTGAAACGTTCCTGAGTGGTGTGTTCTTTAGCGCGATAAGGCCATATGCCCAGCATGTCAGACCTGCATGATAGACAGCAATGGCTTGGAAATTCCTAAGCTGTCGGCTCGGGAAGGCCTTGGCTGCGCGTAGCACCTGGCCAGCACCGCAGATGGCCCGCCGAGCACCCGGAAGTACAGCCCATTCCTGCAAGGCTGGAAACACGCGGCGGGCCTCCTCTAGATCTTCTTTCCCTGCAAATAACTGGATCTTCTCAAGGGATATGTGCAAGTATATCGTTAGCAATCCTAACAGCAAGAAAACTTCTGGTGTCTGAGCGTCTTCTGCTTCTGTAATGGCCATACGTAAGTCGTCAAGGATCTGGCAGAGACTTTGGTGGAGCGTTGCGGTGGCACTGTTGTGGCCAGAACGGCCTCCAAGCACAGATGTGAGTTGCATACATTCCCAAATCATGCCCCATAGACCATGAAGTAAAGACAACGTCGAAAAATGCACGTCGTAACAGCTTGGCAGTGAAGACAGCTTGAGGGGCTCCTGGAGAAAGCTCGCTAAAGAAGCGCTAGGCTCTTGAGGCGGCTGTACTGGCTGGTTTAGGTAAATGTGCTTCCACTGCTCTGCATCTCCTGCCATCCAAAGCTCGCTTGATTCAGGAAATGGTAGCAGTATTTCGGCGTAGGACACTTGGGGACTAACCAACAATGCCATCGATAGTTGCGCATCTAGCAAGAAGGCGTAGAAAGATAGTCGCTTATACGATTCATGTCGCACCCAGTCAAGCCATTTCTGATGCAACACCAGCCCTGAATCTTGAGACAATGGAGGAGGTGGATAGTTTTTCGATTTCTGGAATTTTCCACTGCGGCGAAGCATCTGTCATGCAAGAGAAATATAAGCATAATATCCTCCTGTCACTGGGCGTCATTGCACTTTTACGTACCGTAAACAATGGATGTGTGTGGCTTTCTGCAATTTCCATCTTCCGCTTGCTGCCACTCCAGAGCGCAATCTCAACCACGAACATAAGTGTTTGTATGAGCCAGAGTTCTCTGGTGAGTGTGTTTTCTTTTTCGCACCGCTTCATGATAGCCAAGTCGATGGCTTCTTGCATGGCTAGGCCGAGCTCGCGAAACGCCTTGATATCCGATAGAACCGCACCGGCCGCGATGACAGCACCAACAAGCTCAGTTCTCTCTGTGTTCGGGCTAAAGGTAGGCGTGTGGATGAACGAGGTAGACATTTTCCGGTTATGAATCATGTAGCTTTGGATCAATTCGTCCAGAAGTTGGCTTGGAGGGAAGGAAGAGGCAATGGCGGCGCCTTTGTCTATGTCGCAGGTGCTCATTATCATAGCCAGTAGGCTATTCCTGGTGGCTGTACTTATCACCTCTTTCGGTATTTCTCGTTCATTGAAAGCTAGAGGACTTGAGCTGATGGCGTTTCCTACTCCAACGGAGAGTTGGTTCATGTGGGTTGCGGTGTTGTCTTGCTGGGCCGGCAGCCACTGCGATAGTGACGACTTTCGAAATGCCTCCACGCCTCTACTGACAGGCGACTTCGATGTGGTGCGCCTCGTAGCCGGCTGTACCAGTCGTTTTTCAGGCTGTTGATATGTGTAAGAACTTTGTAGCAAGGACGGTTGTATATCTGAACTCCCTGTGTTGTACAAATGATCCTGAAAGGTAACACTTGGCCAATCGAGTTCAACATCACCATCCATGCCAAAGTCAAGCACGTCCCAGGATCCAAAATTCGGACCCGACCAGCTTGCTTGGTCGCTTGTGCCAAAACTTCCCATATCAGTAGTTGTCATTACATCACGTAGGAAGTCAGAAAACTGGTTTGTCGAGGAAATTAGAGTGTCAGGGTTCGTGTTGCTCCCGGATGATAGAGATGTGTCTTGAGCAGGATGCGCTACTATCCGAGAATAAGTGGTGGAATAAAAAAGAAAGAAAACGGAGATGCCAACCTTGAACATTAATTGAGTTGACTGAACAGGGAGTGGGTAGATCTATAGCTCTTTGGCTCTCAATGAATGCCGTGTGGTCATCCCTTGCAAGTTCATTATACATGCCACATTGAGCGACGTCTTGCGCTGTATCATGGCACGTTAGTACATCGGCAAAACAAAGGAGTGGAGAAAAGGCACCTTTCTTCGGTGCCCTGTCATATCGAGGATCATGAGAGAATTCACACTGGATTCGCATGTGGTGGCATCGTGTACAAGGCTTCTCATTATCGCACTTGACTTTTGCAATCGCACAGCCCCGGCATGCCGTCGAAACCCTGCTCTGGTGGGGGCCAGCTAGCCTTTGCCTCTTTAAATTATTCCCAGCCTCTTCATGTGATTGGGAGTGTCTCTTGAGGAGGTCGCTACGTATGCTTGTCAGCTTGACCAACACTTCCGTTGACGCGGAATTGGGCACGTACGCTCTCCCAAAGCTTTTATGGCAGGCCTGACACTGGAAGGGCCGTTGCTGAAGATCTAGGCGTCAATTTCAGCATAATTCAATGGAAACTGAGATGGATCATGCGAAAGTAATACATACGCGACCGAACATGACGCGCGAGATGGTCCACACGGGTGTAAGTTCGCTGACACTGTGTGCACTGATACCGGCCTGCTGCCGAAGACTGGGTCTCACGCAGGGTTTCACGAACCGAATCCATGGCGAACCCAAGAGCTACAGCCCGTGAAAATAGGATTGTATTGCATAGACTGTGTCCAAAAAAGAGCAACACAACAATAAATGACTGGCGTGGAGTTGCCACCATTGTTCGGGATTACCCCGCCCTGACCGCGGGTGGCGGGAGGTCCCGATATGGGCCATAGGTTGGGAACCCTGCTGCAATTATAGCGCTCATTTTTAGACCTCTCCCTGTTGGAGAAAATACATCAGCTATGAAGGTGAGAATGAGCAATGACTCTAAGCACCCTGCCCAGAGACAAGCTGCGGATGTGCAGGTTGCATTATATATGAACGCCCTAGTTCATGAGACGCTGTTCTATTGCCAACATGTTTCGCTTGCTCTGGCCGCATTTTAGAGACGAGCGATTATTGCGTTCAAGATCCATGAACTGGTCCCGGCATGTGGGCATGTGGCCCCGAAGGTGGGGCGGCTTTCCCGAGCAAGGTGCTAGTAAAAAGCTCCAAATGATTTGCAGTCCGGCAAGCACCCCTGTCATCAGCCTCCTGTCAAAGAGTAATAATGGGTCAAAAGAATGCGGGAATGTCAAGCATATGGGGCCTGAGGATAGGCCCGCCTAGGCAAGACGTATTATAACGACAGACTAAAGGTTTGCATTATCTTAATTAGTACCACAAGTCTTATTCTTCTCCAGTGCTGATGGAAGAAGCTTATTTAAATTCATATCATGACATCAGATTGTGAATTCTTGAATCATTTTTTTTTCTTTTCGATTTCTTCTTTTATTAGAATACAAGTTTCTGGCTAAGTACGCGGAGGCATCGTGGGTGAAGACACCTTCTTATCATTTTCTGCCGGTCATGGCCTAGGTCATGCAACCTCGGCTCGGGCTTGATCCTTCATAGCCTGAAACTTCCGTGACGGGACCCTGTTTTGGAACATCCAATCCACTTCAGCGACGCTGAGGTCCTTCGTTTCCGGCACTATCCAGAAGGCAGCCACAAGATAGACGGTCGCCAAGCCTCCGTACACAAACCCAGTTCTCGCGCCCAGATTCCCTGCATCAACGTTGTAAATGTATGGCGTGACGAATGAGAAAGCCCATTGAACTATAGCGTTTGAGACAACCGCTATCGATTGAGTTTTGGCCCGCAGTCGGTAGGAAGATATCTCCGCCGTGAGTGCCCAACCTGCTGAGATGAGAGTGACCACACCCCAAGCAATGAGGAAGTTCATTATTACGGCGATGGCCCAAACAGGTCCTATACCAGGGACGTAGTAGAGTCCTCCCATGACGAAGAGCAAAACAGCCGAGATGAGAGGCCCAGACAGAAACAAGATGCGGCGTCCCAATTTTTCCAATGCCAGCCAGCTTCCCAAGACCAAGCAAATGGAGAAGGCAAACCCTCCGATTCCAATGTCAAATGTATGTTCCACGGGGAGACCAGCTAGGAGGAGAAAATAGATGTTCTGCGTCAGGAGCTGAGCGCCACACACGTTAAGACCTGAAATGATGAAGATGACGGAAAGCGTGCGCCGAAGATCAATTCCCTTGAAGCAGTCGAGGTATCCTCCGGCTGTGATCTCATTGCCGGAATTCTCGTGTCGAATCATGTCAACAAGGTGTGCGAATCGCGCATCGACCGGGCTCGTCTTTCCATGGATGGTTTCTATCGACTTTTTGGCTTCTTCCAGTTTGCCTTTGTTGATCAAATAGACAGGAGACCTATCATCGCCTTTGTGTCAATATTATCTTTTTTTCAGTTTCACACTTTGGGAAATTTAAACTGCTTACTCGGGAACAAACGGGAATATTGCGATGAGAATTGCAGCCAAAGGCCATTGAATCGCAAAAGCGATCCGAAATGCTCGCGGACGCACATCGGCAACCAGCGCTCGTATAATTCCTAGCCCCAACATTTGCATGCATGTCTGGAAGACAATCAACGACGACTGCACAATCGCGCGTAAACGAGCAGTTGATATCTGTCGAGAAACTCAAGAATTAGTCAACCGTGACATGTTGTTGCGTAGCGCCCCTAGCAGATCATAGGACAAACGCTGCGCTTCACGGGCGCTTCAAGTCTTACCTCGGATGCCCATGCTGTGGCGACGGCAAAAAGGGCTCCGATTGCCAACCCATTCAACATCTTACCGACTAGCAAGATTGCTCGAGTAGTTGCGACAAACTGGACCGTGACACCGGCAACAGAAAAGATGGCCATGCCGACCATGGTCCACTTGCGACCGAAGCGGTCCATCAGAAATCCAACTCCAAACCCACCTATAGCCTGCGCCAATCCGGTCATGGCAGTCCACAGAGATGTCCATACAGAGGGTAGATATGTCGTCCCTTCGGGTGTCGTGTCTCCAAAATACAGAGTGAAAGCCGGCATTGCGATCGATGCTCCATTGATGATACCATCGTATCCAAAGCAAGCTCCGACGAGGAATGCAGCAGAAGCTGGTGGCGATCCAAGGTTTAGCAAGTCTCATCCTGCTTTTTTGAAGTGGAGGACGAAGTTACTTACCATAAGAAAGCATGCGTCGGTGTGCTTTAAACGCTTGCCAGAGCGTCAAATCGCGCTCAGAGTTGACAAGCTGGGCACCCAGCTCAATTTCGGCGGGAGCGAGCTTTAGACCGCCAAGAGCGGACTCTACATGCTCAATGCAAGGTTTATAATCGCCATCTCCCTCCATGTTGATTGAGTTCAGGTCAAGGGATTACAGATGCAGCATTCGTTTAGAGACCAGGAGCGGGGTGAAGAGATGGATATTTATGTAAATTAACTGATGGCGTACCAAGGTGCGTCGAACAAAAGCAGCAATTCGGCCATCTAATGCTTTCGCAGCTTAAGGTGAATGCCTCTGCACGTTGCAGTGGAGAAAACTGACCCGACTGGCTCACTAGCTTCAAGACATCTGGGGTAAAATTCCGGGGATGCTCTGGGGCCCCTGAGAGCCGAGACCACATAGAGTCATCAGTTGTATTCACGAAGCTATTCGCAGTGTGGGGCGGGAAGTGGTCGGAACTCGTTCAGAACGGGAAAGGTGTCAAAGACATCGACCGGGTGTCTCGCATGTGGGGCGGGATGTGGTGCAAAAACCAGGCATGGTCTTGGACCTGGTGTTCACTAGCCCAGCCAGGTTGGGAATAGACAATTTACTGGGCCAAGTGATTTTGTGAAACAACGGCATTCGCTGATTCTGTGGGCCGGGAAGTGGTGCAATATCGTGTGTAGCGCGGTCCAGAAAGCAGTCCTGAATGCAGGCGTCGGCGGGAGACAGATGGAGGATACAAATAATTCCATGTACGCAATCGGAGTAATAACCTACGACTCTTTCTCCCCATCTTTTCCTTCGTATATATTGCAGGCGCCGCCAGCCTTTGCAATGGCTGAGTCCACCGTGTGAGAAATCTGATCAGCATCACACAATTGACAAGATGGCTGTTGGCTATACTTCTACTCACCGAGTCTCGCTGACTCCTGACTCTAAAAGGGTACAAGCTCAGTTACAACAGTTGTCCTTGGAGGAGAAGGTAAGCCTCCTCGCAGGCTCTGGTTTTGCTACGACCACTGCGATACCTCGCCTTGGGATCCCCTCTTTAAAGGCAAGTGAGAATACATTTTCTCCAGACAGTCATAGAAGCTTGTATTGACCGTGCGTTGTGTGCCTTTAGCTGGCTGAGGGGGTCAACGGGGTTAAAGATGCCCTTGCGATTGACTCTGGCGATTCCGTGGCAGATGTCCTAGCAGGTGGTGGTCCTACAACAGTGTGCTTCCCAAGCACTTCTTGTTTCGGGGCGACCTGGAATGCCGATCTGATCCACCGTCTTGGCGAAGCACTTGGCAGCCAAGCAAGAGTCAAAGATGTCGCTACTATCATGGGACCAGGAGTAAACCTGCACAGAGACCCTCGATGCGGTCGCAATTTTGAGTACTTCAGCGAGGACCCGTTTCTTACCGGTTCCCTTGCAGGTGCTATGATCAACGGCATTCAAAGTCACGGGGTAGGCGCTTGTGCTAAGCATTTTGTCGCAAATGATGCCGAGAACTATCGGAGATTGTACAATGTCATTGATCCATCTGGAGGCAAGGCCCTGCGCGAATTATACCTAGCCGCATTTCAAGAAGTGCTCATCCACTCAAACCCAGTCGCGATTATGACCTCGTTAGTACCATCTTCCTCCGTTCACCATTTTTTTGTATTCTGACGAGCTCTCCAGCTATAACAAAGTGGAGGGTTTCCACACTTCTGAAACTCCGCTGCTTACTGAAGTCATCCGTGAAGAATGGGGCTATGACGGCGCCATTCAGTCGGATTGGTTTGGAACCGTGTCGACAGTACCGTCTATTCTAGCGGGACAGGATTTAGAGATGCCTGGTCCCTCAATCTTTCGAGGTCCCCGACTTATTGAGGCTGTCAAGGATGGGCTCGTGTCGGAGGAAGTTATTGATCAGCGAGCAACAAAAATGCTCGAGTGGATCAACAAGGTTACGCATCAATCAACCAAGCCGCTCTTATCCCAGGATGAGTCAGTTGCAGTAGCTCGACAGGTTGCAGCAGAAGGCATCGTCCTGCTTAAAAATGAGGGACTTGCCTTGCCACTTGATCCTACCAAAGCGAGAAAACTTGCCGTCATAGGGCGACCAGCAATCGATCCTCCCGTGGGTGGCGGAGGCAGTTCTTTAGCACCTCCTCAGTACGTTAGCAACCCACTTGATGCCATAAAGGCCTTGCACTCCGAATCAGACCTGGTTCGATACGGGGGTGGGGTTCGTTGCAACAAGATCCTTCCCGTAATCCCAGCAGAACAAATCTCGACCCACGATGGACAACGAGGTGTCAATGTTGCTTACTACAACAACTCCTCACCTTCATCGCCCGTTTTTGAGGAGCGCCAGAAGACAGCCCAGGTTATGATGCTAGGGCGGTTGGCGCCTGGTCTAGACGAAGCCGGTGGGTTTAGGTACGAAATCAGCACAAAGCTCGTTCCAGAATCCACTGGCAACCACAAGATAGGCGTTCGTTCGACAGGAGCCTTCCGTCTCTTTGTTGATGAGCAAGAGGTAAGAAGCCGTTGAAGTTGAGTTTGCCGCGTCACACTAACAGACTGGAACCAGATTCTTTCAGCTGCGTCACCCAACTGCAAGGCCGAAACGTTCCTTTTCACGCCAGCAGTATTGGAAAAGTCGACCACAATCAGCATGAACTCGAAACAGACATACTCTATCCGCCTCGTGGTGCAATCATGGGAGTCGTCGATTCAAAAAGCAAGCGAGCCCAGTCCGCACATGGCGGAACTGTGTTTTCAGACTGAAAACGATGATGAAACATCCATCGCGGAGGCTACTGCATTTGCAAAAGATTCGGACGTTTCTATCGTCTTTGCGGGCCGCAACAGCCAGCATGAGGGTGAGGGTTCAGACATGGAAGACATTAAGCTTCCAAATAACCAAGGAGCCCTCATAAACGCTGTGGCAGCCGCCAGCAAAAAGACCATCGTGGTGCTTTACAGCGGAGGGCCTCTGGATGTGTCTGCATTCGTGGATTTCGTGGATGCCATCGTTCATGCGCACTACCTGGGACAGGAAGGAGGCCGTGCACTTGCTGATGTTCTTTACGGGAAGATCAATCCCAGCGGCAAGCTGGCGACTACATGGCCGATCAAACTGGAAGATGTTGCCTCTTTTGCGAACTTTCCAGCATCGGTCAACTCTGATGGCCAACCCGAGATTCGTCTTCAAGAAGGTACCGCGATTGGGTCTAGGCGCCCAGAACAAGACCCATCACCCCGATACCCGTTTGGTTACGGCCTGTCTTACACACAGTTCCAGTTTTCTGGCCTATATGTTGAGCCGAGTCATATCAATGCGGTACACAAGGATTCAGAAGCTACAGTGAGAGTCAAAGTCACGAATGCAGGCCAAAGGGCTGGTGCCGAGGTGGTGCAGGTGTACGTTCGACCTGATGGAGCCTCCGAGCATTCACCCAAAGTTCTTAAAGGCTTCTCGAGGGTTTATCTGGAACCGGGGGCGTCATCAGAACAGGAGGTCAAGATTAACATACGCCGGGCGCTGAGCTTCTGGGATCCAAAGTTGAAGGCGTGGCAGCTCGTCGCGGGTGCTTACCGCGTGAGCATTAACAGCCATTTTGAAGAAGGGGTAACCATTACCGTTGGTGAAGATTTCACGTGGCTTGGTCTTTAGAAATACTCGTATAGAATTTGTTGCTTCGGGCAAAAAATACAGGAAGAAATGTCAAAGCAATGAGTCCCTGGGTGCCAAAAAAAAGAGAAGAAAAAAAAAGTTAAAAAATCGTATAAACTGGAAATACAGCACATATACATGCCTCAAAACTACTAAGCATTCCTTGACACAGTGGTGGTTCTAAAATGTTTATTACGGCTGATTTTTAAAGGTCAAGACACGCCACGTGCCGTGGGTCATCTTCCTTGATCACCATGTTCGCTGTGGTGACAGGCGCAGCGCAGCGTCGGACAGTCTTGCACGATTAAGGTAGAAAAAGCTGTTTCGAACGCTGCGGAGTGAAACCCGGCAAGGTTCAGAGAGTGGCCAATCAAAGTAAAATGCGTTGCCACTTGTCAGGCCGTTTAGGGTATGCAGGCATGTCATTGGGGTAATTTTATCACTACCACTTTTACGATAAAAAAAAAGAAGTCATGGCGTCTCAGCTCCTTTTGCCTCATAGAGTCAATGAGGGGCGTGTTTGGGCGGGAGCGGGAAACAGCCTGGGTCAAATCCCACCCCCCACGACCCCCCGCTCCCAACAAGGGGAGAAAAAAAAAGAAAGAAGGAAAATTGGAAGTCGTTGGCTGCATGGATACTGACCAGAGGAAGGGTCTTGGAGCGGCAGCACTTCTATGTGGCCAGGTGTGGCTTAAGAGAAGAGGCCAGGCCACTCGAGTCCCAATTGTCCTATCCTCGAGGAACAGAAACGAGCATCGTCAAGGCTTGGCGGCATTGCATCCGATGCTGCGCTTCATAGGCTATCTGAGACCGGTGCCACCGAGCCTGTCCTCACCGGTCTCTGCAGCTGGCTGCTTGTCTGTGTGCATCATCCAGTTTGCATCTGACAGCTCACAGTGCCCGGGCAATGTCTGTCGGGGATTTTTTTTCTTCGTCTTGGCCCCTCGGTGACCGACACCGACAGGGCTGCGGGGGAACAAGCCGGTAGCTCCAACTGCAAGGTTCTTCTTTTTGGGTTTGTGCCTTGCGTCCGCGGGTTCTTGCTCGTTCTGGTGCCCACTCTTTCGCACCGTCCATTTCTAGGCCCACGCCGTCGACACGCCCCCACCCTCCTGGGCCATTTTCGTATCATCTTCTCTGATGCCTGCTAAGACTGACCCAAGATGCGGGACCCGTCATCTCATTGACGTGCTCCGTCTCTCTTCTAGATAGAAGCACAGACCCATCGATGCACCCATTCCTCGACTCTCCAATTTCAGACGCTGTCCATTTTCGGCTTCCCCCCACCCCCCTTGGTGCCGGGGTCCTATCTCCGTTCTCCGTCTCCCGTGAGCCCGACGGCACCCAAGGGCACCAGCCGAGCCGGAATCGCAAATTCCAACAGTAACAACCGGTCCCGAGCAGACCACATCACCGGAGGCAGGCGAAAAAAAAATACGAAACCTCCCCCCCCCGAAGACAAAGGGTAAGTTGCCTTTGCGCCTTGCTTGTGTTTACGATGTGCAAAAACACTGGTTCAATTAACAACAAGTGAAGCGCTAACGCGTGTTATCGCACGCCATGCGCTAACGGGATGTCATTGTCATGGTCCTTGGGTCACGTAGCCTCGCCTATTTTGGATCACGATCTCGGCACACATCCTTTCAAGGTCCCGCAGATTAGGTACACTCTGGTGAGAGTTCGAATCCTGGCTGTACACCAGTCGGTGAATTGAAAACATTCTAATACAATTAATTACATGGCTTTTTTTTCTTTTCGCAATGACCTAGCATGCGAACCCCATCAACTTCTCCTTCCATTACTTTGCCGTATCGAACCCCCCCTGACTTATTCATTCTACGAGCTTTGCTCATTCCTTCTTTGCACCTTCGAGGTCAATCTCGAGTTGTGCCAAGTCGATGTCAGCATTGTCTGATTGGGCAACTGGTCTTTGCATCAACCGCTCGTGGACGGAGGAGGTTTCGTAGATGTACCGGATCAACATCGAGCCTTTATCTTGAGGGCTAGATAGTGGTTGGTGGTTGGTTAGCAATTTTCTGAAATGCCTAATTCATTGTTGATTGACAGAGTGCTTGAGCGTAACACACCTCTCAGTGCGATGGTCATCGGTGGTAGATAAAGCCATGGACGGCTGATCGGAACCAGATGAGGACATTTAACCGGCTCTTCAAAGTGAATCGCGTTCGAATGGGTGGGAAAGATAAGACACCGCTAGGAATTAATAGGGCTATACCGAAGAGTGAAAATGGCAGGGCCTTTATATTTGATCAACTCGGAAGATACGAAGGCACTTTGGCCTGGGCATAGCCATATGCGCCCGCCGGCATTAGGGCGGTCTACTCAATGGAGCCCCGTGAGCGGCAAAGAATGAAGAGTGCGTAGAGCTGAGGTGGAAACCGACATTGATACACTCGACCAGGGACCGACACCCTTGTTACCATCATCGGGTCCATGGCGCTGGGTTAGGAGGCGTTTAGGGAGAGGTTCGCGGCATGCTGCGACAGGCAGGGAGGGGTGTGTGGCATGCTTGGACGGCGGTTTGGGGAAGATGACCATACTCTAAGCAGGAGATCTGATGAGGTTAGACGAGTAAACAACCATCTGGTTAGCTCTTGATGGTTCCCACAACGAACCCAAGCTCCGTTTTGCGTCATTCGGGAACAGGGGGGTTGTCTACTCCTGGGTCCCGTGGAAGGCCTCATTCTCCATTTCCTGTAAATGGCAGTGGAAGGAAGTCTCGGGGCTGGCAGGGACAAGGGTGGGAGAAAAAAAAAACATTCTTCGCTGGCTCCTCCGATTCTCACCTCCCCTGTCTCCCGTCCGTTCTAAGCAAGCTAGCCCTGTCGCAGATGGTACCCATGTTAACTTTACTGTGTTGGCGTGGTGGAATAGCTGGAACCTTTGGAAACCGGGGCTCGGAGATCCAGGAACCCAGTGCCTCAAAGACAGGGGGGAGAGGGGGGAAGGGAGCCATAAGCCTCAGGGCTTTGCAGCGCCGAGGGAAAAGCAACGAGCAATAGAAAGAAGAGAGGGTGGGGTAGCAGCGGGCATGGAGCCGCAGCGCACGAGACAGCCGCTCAAGGGGGAGTGTCCTCGGAAGCAACTGGGAGGGGCCGCCGGCATCCCAGCGCAGTTGGGAAGTGGGTACCTGGTGCCGGTCAAATGGGCTGGCGGGCCCGACAGAACGGGCGCCAGACAGCGTGGTCGTTAGAATCCATCATCATCATCCAGAAACCCTCAAATTTCACCCACCAGTATGGTGGAGCCACTTCTGGTGCCTGCTGCTGATGCCAGGTTATGGCGCTGACCGCCATCAAGCATGGGGCACTCTCGGCCGGGGGGGTTGCATTTGTTGACGGCAGTGGCTAAATTAGATCCCCAAAAAACCCTTGAGGAGTCTTCTTGCCTCTGATTAGTGCGGCGTCAGATACATCTTGGCAACACAGAGGACAAGAAAAGCTATACTTGGCGCACTAGGTAATGCGGAATCTAGGCTGCGGGCGGTGGACTTGACCCTTACCTTTCTTAGTGGAGATGGCTGGTTGGGAATGCGGCTGAAGAAGAACATGGTTGTTTCTTCATCGCTTTCTCCTTTTTTTCTGACCTCCGTCCATTAGGCTCCCTTGGTTTCGTTTCGTGTTGGTTGTGGTTGCCTCGTCGCGAACCAGATCCGAACCAACAGGTTATCGGGAACCCATGATGGCAAGGATTGGTTTAAAATTTGCCCGCAAAACAAGCCTAATTGTTACGGATCCTGGGAGATACCTACCAAAGAGGTCACGTGATAAGTCTAACCGTATATAAGTAGAATCCTTCCAATAATAGGTAGGAAGAACAAGACATTACATTCTCATACTTCAGACCATAACGGATACTAAACCGTGAGGCGTAAGCTTGAACCAACCGTCCGCCGGCTAGTATCAACCTTAGTTGTACTAGGATCTCGAACCCCGTCAAAACCATAACCCGTCATATCCTACGTACCTACCGACAATACCAACGGAATTATAGCACTAATCCTCAGTTAACACTATGAACTGCGATAACCAACCAGCATAGGTTTATAGGATTGGGTTAGAAAAGCAAAAAAAAAAAAAAAAAAAAAACACATAAAATTTAATCTATTTACACTCTAACCACCACAATTGATAAAGTCATCTCAATAAAGAAGAAGAAAAAAAAAGGGATGCTCAACTTGAGTGCCATTATATCCTGGTGGGGTTCGAGACTACCCTATAGTCTATCCAACATCTATTGAACCTGGCGGGTTACTGGGCTTTGTAATGCTACTAGGTGACCTTGGTTTAGCGCAAAATAGACTCGAGGTTCGATGTGATATTGAAAACTGGGAAAGATGTGCGATTTCTAGCTTTGCCTCCTTCCCGGTTTATTTGGCAGGACATAGGTCTGGGATCTTGTCTTCGGACTCGCGATAATTTATAATCGGGAGACCCACAATTTGAAGACTATTATTATTATTATTATCATCCTTGAGGTCCAATATGGCCCAAGTCAACACAACAAGCTTTACACAGCAAGGTTCACACAGTTAGGCTACAATACCCAATAGCCTTTTGCACACATAGTATCTCCAATAGCCTCATACAATACATTAAAGATAACCTTCTAGAAAAAACCTTTAATATAACCACTAATATAAAATGCCTATCTATCTTACCAAGACCAGCCTAGCCTCTTTCCCTCACTATTATCCCTGCAATAACTTTAGAAATAATTATCAGCAAACAAGCCACTCATCTATTAATTCACAATAGCCTGCCCACTCGTCTATCACTACTAACAGACCACATACACACACACACCATACCAACCCACACACAGAGATCTTACAGCATAATAACTATAACTCCCACGCTCTCATTCAACCGCCCAATCCTTTACCTAGTGCTGCCTTACCATATTAACGTAGCTAATATCTATAATTCCGGGTACTAGAACCTAGAATATAGTATCTAGCCTATTATTAGGCTCTAAACCTTTATCTAGGTAAACCTTAATAAATTGCCTGCAAATATAATACCAAGTCCTTATCTTAAGGATATAGATCTTGTAAATCTTAGTATACTAGGATATTAAGTAATCTTGCTTAGAGGTCTGCCGTAAGAAGAGGAGGACTTTATTAATAATAAAGAGATAGTACTAAGAGTACTCCGAGATAACCTGCTTACAAGTAAAATGCCTACGCCAGGAGAAACGCAATTCCTCCAAGCGCTACGGGGGCCTAATGCGCAGCTGTGGATTTACTAGCTCTTGGCAGTGAAGAGGGGGGTCGAGGCCAACTCTTAGTTGACATCGAGATGCGGCAGTAGCAGGAGGAGGAGGTCGGAGGAGGCTGGCTATGTGGAGGTCAAAGGGGTGGAGGTCAGAGGGGTGGGGACATGAGGGGGTCAGAGGGGTAACAGATTGGAAAAGGTTAAAAGGGCTGTTTGGAGGGTTCGGTTTGGTTTGGTTCGGTTCGGTAGTTAAATTGGCATTAGGCATCCAGAAAAGTTAATCGACGGTTTCTTCACTTGGTTTCACACATTTGCATCACACAGTGATTTGAAGACTATTAGGTATGCAATGCTCTCAAATTTAGCAACAAAAATTGTTTTTGCAGGCTGAAGATCCTGTTATAGAGCCTTGTTAAACTTTGTCTTGGTAAGACTTGATGCGTAATTGCGGGTCCATTCTCTCCGTATCACCATATTGGTAAGCCGTGAACTGCTTGACCGTCAGATTCATCCAGCGCAATTGGAACTGTCGCGCGCGTATAAATTAGACGAGATAATGTCCAATTCCCCCCTCTTCCAACGACGAGTCTACCATCACAAAAGAACAAATCACAACGAAATATATCTAATCTTGACGCTAAAAAATCACCATGATCCCTCAAACTCAACTGCAATGGCGCCTTCGTGGCAGGGACGGTTTGGAGCTCATCGAGGATGCGCCAGTCCCAGCCATTGGAGACAATGATGTTCTAGTACAGAGTGAGTGATAAGCTTTATTTAATTTGACACAGGGTGATGAGTAATCCGTTTAGTTCATGCCGTATCGCTTAATTTTCGAGATTTAATGATCCGCAGGGTAAGCTAGCCAGCCATTCTGTTCTCTGTGTTTTGCTCCTATTTTATCAAAATATAATTTGAAGAAATTGAAGATCTTGTAAAGACTGACCTTTTGCATAGGGTAAATACCCGCTGCATATCAAGGACAATGTTGTTCCATTGTCGGATGGGGCAGGAGTTGTTGCTGCAGTGGGCCCTGGGGTCACAAGGTTCAAAGTTGGCGATAAAGTCGTGACCCTCTTTTTCCAAGGATACCTGAGCGGCAGCCTTACGGAAGCCAGCCGCGAGTCAAGTGTAGGCAGTGGCGTTGATGGTGTTCTGCAACAATACGCAGCTTTTAACGAACAGAACCTTGTTGATATGCCACAAAATCTCAGCTTTTCCGAGGGTGCCACATTATCCTGCGCTGCACTGACAGCTTGGAGTGCTCTCTATGGCCTCAATGGCAGAGAATTAAAACAGGGAGATACTGTCCTTACAGAAGGCACTGGCGGTGTCAGCACATTTGCAGTACAGGTATGCCAAAATAATACGCAGACGCATGCTGAAGCTTACCCAGCAACATAGTTTGCTAAATCTGCTGGCGCCCGAGTCATTGCCACAACATCATCAAACCAGAAAGCCGAGCACCTCAAGGCCTTGGGTGCAGACCACGTTATTAATTACAAGGAAGTTCCTGAATGGGGCCAAGCTGCCAAAAACCTGACTATTGGTCAAAAAGGTGTCTCACTTGTAGTGGAAGTTGGGGGTCTAGCAAGCCTTCGACAGGTACGTTAGGTCCCTTCTCTATTAAGAAGGGCCATTATACTGACACAATCACAACAGTCTCTTAACGCTTTAAAAATTGACGGCTTAGTTTCTATGATTGGGGTTGTTGGCGGTTATACCTCGCCCGACGAGCCAAGCTTCGTGGAGTGCGTCACGAGGGGATTTACGGCTCGAGGTGTAACTGTCGGCTCGCGACAGGAGTTTGAGGATATGAACAGGGCCATTGAGGTGAACAATATTAAGCCAATTGTGGATAAACGCGTCTTTGGCCTGAAAGAGGCGAAAGAGGCCTTCGATTACTTGGAGAGTCAGCAGCACGTGGGCAAAGTCCTGATCCAAATTGCATAGGTGAGACATTGCAAAAATGGAGCGAATTATCAAGAGATAGTGACTGAGGGGCCCTAAAATAGATGTGCAGCAAAATTAGACGTCTTGAGAACTTTGGAATATTTAATCACTACTCTCCTCGATATTTGTAACCGACTGCTGGATAGCGTAGTCTACAGCATCTCGACGGATTCCCGGAACAGGACCCAGACATGTGGCGTTTGCTGTGAGTGTATCAATTAGCTTGTCAATGTCGACTCCAATCTTCATAGGTGTAAATGCTTGGCTATGAAGAGCCTTTCTCGTGTCTATCTGATTGGGCCCGCTCACGGGCAACCCATCAGATCCGGCGGCAATAGACGATGATGAAGGCATAATTCCAAATACCGACCAGTCTGCGTCTTCGTGGACTTGGTCTGCCACTGTTCCGCTAGGGCTATGAACCCAGTTGCCATTTTTCAAGCAAATTCCCCGTCCTTCTAAATATTCCTCCACATCTGGTGCTTCCAACCACTCTCCTTGAAGAGCTGGGATTTCGGTACGCAATATGGTTCTTGTTTTCCCGAATGTTAGTTTCTGTACAAACGGTGTTGGTTTCCTAGGGACTATTCTCCCGCCTCCCTCAATCACGCGAAACATTTCGGGTGTTCGATTAGCGGCATGCTCGGCATATAGAAACTCCGTAATGTGGCCACTAGATGGTGATGGTGATATCCTCCCTAAGTCAGCCAAGAGCAAATCTTTCCCAAGCGCTTGTAGCGGGATGGTCAAGGCAGTATGCAGGCGTTCATGGTCGAATCTTTTTGTTAATAGAAGCATGACATATTCGAAGAACGCAAGGAACATTCTACTCGTGATTGACCGCTGACTCGAGTCTTGGGTCTGTATGATGAGGGAAACTGCCGGCAAGTCTGGCTTGGTTGATAGACCTTGCCTAGGTTCTGGTGCCGAAAGGAGAGTCTGGTTGGATTTATTAGATAAGATAGCTTGTTCTGGTTCTACTTTTTGACTTACACTAAGCTCCATATTGGAGCTTACTAATGATCTCGACGAATCCGGAGCATCGGTGTCTATTTCAACATCTTCAACTATTCGAGACATCTCCATGGCCATTTCGGACAAGTGATTGAGCGCATGTTGAGGGAGTTTTTGTTGTTGACCAGGTTGAAGCATTTGGGCGTGGAAGCGATTGAATGCTTCCATGGCTCGACCTAGGGCCGCGCTCAGTTTTTCCACCTGTGCTTTCTCGTTGGTCAGTGCCATTTTCTGTCGATTGCGGTATGCTCTCTGTGCATTCCGCATCCGAGTTCTTCGATCCTGGATAAATTAGCTAATCTTCGCCTGCGCAACGGTCATTGGTGCCATACAATTTTGTCATTCGAAATATTCGACGTGGCATCATCTTCCATTGGCGGCCGGCCACGCCGAGCAGGTCGTGGTGGGTCCATTTCTTTGCTGGTTGAGGAGCCAAGCTTGCTAGCTTAAGGCCAAAGTAAAGCGAGTAGACAAATTGCGGAGTTGAGGATATTGAGATGAGAATAATGCTGCAAGAGGTGGTGATGGATTGATGCCCTTACATAGCGGATGACAAATCAGAACAAGACAAATTGCGGGCCACTGCTCGATAAGACAAATCGCGGGGTTACTTTCTGCTTTATCGTTTGAAGCTTTGTTAGTCTCACTCGATGCCGAGGTGCGCTTCAAAAGCTTATTTAAACTCTGACCTCGTTTTGATATGGCTAAGCAGCGTTGCTTTTCCCTCTTCGAGATGATCATAAATGGGCAAGCTCCCTCACTCAGATCAACGCCCATGGTTTCGGTGACCACCTAGACAGAGCCATCGACACACTACAGATACCCTGGGTTTCGGGCAGTTTTGAGAGCCGAAGCGCTCGATTCAATATGCTACGGGTTTTGAAGGCCGGCAATGCACTCGTCGCCTCGGGCTTCTGCCCTGATGCTCTGAAGAGTGTTGTACGAGCCACTTATTCATTTGAGAACTTTCTGATGACATTTATAATATTGGTCCCAGCAGCTTTGCGGCCAATAAGCCAAAGCGGGAGGCAGACTGTTCACAGTTCTTTCGTGCAACGCAGCTAGCCATGCGAATATCTTCTGAAGGCTTGGGGATTGACAGGCGCACCTTTGCCGCCCACCAAGGTCTCTCTAAGTAAATTGCCAAATTGGGAAGTTCCAAGGTGCTCAAGTGTCAGTGCCATGGGCAAGACTGGGACCTCCCTGTGGCACGGGGAAACTGTTGGTGGTCCATTGGCAGGGGGGGAAGCGCTCTAAAAATGGAACTAGGCTGAAGCCGAGGTGATGGCGCTAGGATCGAGTACAAGTTGACCGTAATATACGCTCACCGTAAATATTGCGCGGCTGACAGTTGGTGACACAGATGCTACCTTGCACAAGTAATTGCTTCTTTGCGCGCCGAAGTGGAAGTGGAGTTGGAACACTGGGCTTTCGGCTGGCTTATGGTTTGCGCGTGTCATGAACATGGGCGCGGCCTCGTCACAAGCGACATGTCGTATCTTGGACGTTTCTCCCGGCAGCCACCCGTCTGTCGGTGGACGAGTTCTCTGGCTTGCTTTTTTGGTGTTCAACTGTCGTGAGCAATGAATTTTTATAACACCACACCCTCTCTGCCGATAAGAAAAAGAAAATAAATGGAGCTAGCGGCGCGACCCATGGGTGCGGCATGATTCAGACCCTGTGCCGATTCCCCACGCGCCGTTGGCGTTGACAGTCAAACATGAGTTGTGAGGGCGCACATCGGTTTTTTTTTTTTTCCTTCCTTCCAGCGCTACCTCACCCGAAACCATGACCCAAATTTATCACAGGCCCCGCCGCCACAACAACTTGGCAATACTCTTGACTCCGGCCAAACTGACTTGCTATTGAGTGCACCCGCACGTACCGCCCCGCCCATCTTGGAGAATGATCTTGTTTTCCTGGCGACTTGTGTTTAGCCTCCAAAGTCACCTCTTCCCTCCCACAATGGCATTGCTTCTTTCGCGCTGCCTCTCTTCCCGTCTGGGCCTATTTTCTGTGGGCAACCCCAGCTGTGTGTGGCTGACAACGCACTTCGGGCCTCGTTTCGACAAGAAGAGAAAAAAAAAAAAAAACCAAATCTAGGGCGCCATCAAGGCTCTCTCGGCTTTCCGTTATTGTAGACAGAAGCGCATCCGATGTTGTGCCCCATAGACTGCCTGAGATCCGGGTCTCAAGAGTCCCAGCCTCCGCAAGGTGTGCATCACGGATGGTTTGTATCTGGTTTCTCACCATATCTGTGCAGCTCATCATTGCAACCGTGTGCCGGTGGCACTCCTGGACCAGAGACCGCGAGCAGCAAGAGGAGCAGGGAACAGGGATCTCTGCGGTATGCTTGTCAACCATAAGCATTTGATATATGACGGAGAGGACCTCCGGAGGTGCGGCATGCCCGCGCCATGGCAAGATCTCTCTTAACTCATGGGTCCTCGGGTGGGTCCTCGGGTCGGGACCCCTGTTGGCTAGATCCGTCCAAGAGAAGCCAAGCAGGTTCAAGTTTACAACTTGGGAATGAACGATAAACCACATGTATGGGACAAGAGGATGACAAAAAAATTCAATGGATGGCAATTCGAATGCGGCGTGCCTACACGCCTTGTGCTTGTTACGCGCAAGAAGTAATTCGTCGTGGGGCCTTCAAATGAGAACACGCAACCCCCCAGCACCTCATACAAGTACATGGCCCTCTCAGCGATGACCTGGTGCGCAAATCCCATCAGGCACCTGGTTCCACTACTTTCCCGAATCACCCCCAACTTTTTCATCCCGTTCATCCTGCGAACTCTGTTCGCCTTTTGTATCTTCGAGGCCAATCTCAAGTTGTGCGCCGTTAGTACTGGGGTCCTTTGCTTCGACAATTGGCTGTTGTGTCAATCGCTCATGCAAGGATGAAGACGTGTCGTAGATGTACCGAGTCAACATTGAGGCATCTTCTTGAGAGCTAAACTTTTTGTCAGGGCGTTTCTCGAACGATTGTTACACAAGCGGGTTGAATTGGGTTGGGGGTCGGGCGCGCGGCATACTTTTCGGTGCAGTGGTCAGCGGTAGACAACGCCATGGACGGCTGATCAGAGCAGCTGGATGAAGGCATTTGATCCGATGTTGAGGTAGAAAGCATGCGAATAGTATGGGGCAAGAAAGAGAACTGTGCGAGTTGATGGCGACATGAGGTCCGATGAAGCGTGAAATTGACTGGGACTTTATACTTGATCAACTTGTTTGAATATTCAGACACTTCATTCACCCTTGGATGTGATACCGTGGCATTGGGCCATTTTACTGACGGGAGCCCCGCAGCCGCAAAAAAAGAAACAAAAAAAACAGAGATGAAGCCGGCGCACCTCATTCACCGTGGCCACGAGCAAACAAGGGTCGACACTTGCACCCACCCTCGTTGCAAAACTTCATCTTGCTCTCTCCTCCGACGAGCAGAAGCTGCCCCACCCCTTGACCATCTAGGAGACGTTTGGGGGCAATGCGAGGGAAAGGTACCGGGGGGGCGGGCGGAAAGGGTCCGGGGGTACTAGAAGGGACGAGCAGCCGGAAGGGAAAAACGGCCAAGGAGGATAAAGCACAGGGGGGTGGGAAAGATAGGGGGCGGACAGACCCGGAGGTCGCTCGTCAAATCCATGGCTGCCATCGCGTCTCTGTTCTTGTCGCAGCACCGACACAAGGCGATCGAGGCGTCGTCCAGCACATCACCAGCGACGGAGATTCGAAACAGGTATGGCAGTTCTCATGTTGGGGGGGGGGGGGGGGGGGTTTCCCCATCATTTGTACCCTCTTTCTTGTCTGTCTGCTTGTCCCCGGCGGGCCTTTCCCCGACCCCCTGTCCCGCCGCGAAACAACCCTTCCAGCGGTTTGGATGTATTATGTCAGATGTTCTAGGCCACGGCTATTATTCACAAAGGAGCAGTGACACTCTCCACGAGCTCGCCAGAAGCACCGCTCTGTTGCGGTATCTCACATGAATGAGTACAGTACTCGGTCGGGACGCAGTATTGTTTGGTCTGTCCCTCAGCCCGAAAACAGGGATGGCGGCGCATTGGCCAATCAGCACTCAGTCCAGTGTCAAGCCCAGGTGGGATTCTGCGGCGCGCTTTCTTTCGGGGCCGACGATGCCTATTTTCAGCTGGAGCCGTCGCCGCCATAAAGGGGGTCTCAGGCGATCTTAGCCTGCCACCCACGAGCGAAAGTCGACGAGGCCCTCTCTCAGTTAAAGTTCAACCACGCCTTCCCCCCGGAGCCGGACCCAGTAGGATCGGATCTGGAGGCTGGCCAGGGCGGGAAAGAACAAATCCCGACAGAAAAGGGATGGGGAGCATCCGTCCGTGAGGGAAACGGGGCGAAGTTTACGGGGCGTGAATGTATGATGCACGTACTCTCTCTCTCTCTCTCTCTCTCATGGCACGCACCGAATGCTCCCAAGGCCTGTCTTCAAGGCCAGTGGGGCTAGCTTGGGGACAGCTTCAACGGAGACGACGTGCGAGGGTCCTGGGGAGAGCATGCTTCCCGATTGTCAGAGCCAAATGGGTACCGGTACTAGGGGTGTGAGGAAGACGCCTGTCCCGTGTTCAGACACCCACACGCCGACTTCTCTCAAGTCTATCAGGGCAGTGGTGGGTGTGACTTGGGCAAGATTGATGTAGCCTGGGTAATGTGGGTTCTACCGTGGACCTCGTTGTTGGTCGCCATGTGCGGATGGTAAATACGGGTGATGACTCCCATTCATGGGTGCAGAAGGAGAAAAACCACTTTTCTGGATCCCGGCCGCTCGTTCGGGTAGGTGGAGCGTTCGTTGCTGTCTTCTCGTTGTATTTTTGCCTTTTTGCGAACCAATTTCAAGCCAGCAGGCCGTGGTTAAGTCTAACATATGCACGCTGGGTCCAGGACGGAATAGATGGTTGTGGTCTCGGGCACTTGCCATTAACGCTCTGGCGTAGTTGGAGATGCCCGCTACTGGATTGACCAACATCAAGCGCAAGGCAAGACATACGTGGGCGCGCAATTGGACACGGCATGTGGGAGAGGTCCCAGGAGGCGACCATTTCGTGCGTAAATCTAGCGCTCTAGCCCATGCAAGCTGAGGGTGTAGGTAAGGTGAGTCGTGTGGTGTGTGGCAACAAGGCGTCGAGCAACTTTGCAAACTTGGCGAGGGTCAGACTGATGTTAGCAACGCGGGATCTGATCAGAGCGGTCGGGTGTTGGTGTGGCGCTTTGAGCTGCCATTGGGCCATCCTCAATCCATCGGTGCCTCCTCGAGCCGCCTCCTGTGATCCGGCAATCTACTTCAATGCGGAAGAAGCAACAACCCAAACCCATAAGGCTTGGCCAATTCTTCACAGGTCTCCTATCCAGCTGTCTGGGTCCATTCCAGATCTGGCCGCTCGTTGGCCACCCGTCGGCCAAACCAACGCCCGGCACAGGCCGTTGATTCTCCAAATATGTTGTCGCAGATGAGCGCCGACGCCTCATCTCGCATCTTTATTGAGCCCAGCGTTACGCTCTCTCTGTATGGAGGAATTCCTTTGTATCAGTCGGCCTCGGAGACAAGAGGTAGTAGACTTTGGTAGGCGTACGGCACTCCAGAAGCAAGGCCCCAATTGGTTACCCGCCAGCAAAACAGGCAAGGTGTTGATTCAGCGTCCGTAGCGCCGGGTCATAGCGCCGGGTCAGAGCCGGCTGGTCTCCGTCAGGGTCCACCCCAAGAATCCTCCCATCTCCACGCTGCGAATGGAACAAGTGGCTTGTTCGCGCCATTCGTGGAGATCTGTGAGGATTTCTCGATCCACTTGACGTGAGTTGAGTGTCTGGCGGGGAGAAGAGGCCGGCTGTCCAATCGTTCCGTCACGCAGTTTTCGGGACTGACAATATTTGCCGTTCAAGCAAGAACAAACGGCTTGGGATTTCTTTTTTCTTTTCCGGTGAAAAAAAAAAAAGAAGAAAAAAAGGTCAAATATCTCCGTGAGCAAAATGTGCTGCTGGAACACTTCACATGCTGAACGGCTCTGGTCTCAGTCAGCAGCAAGGTCTGCGAAAGCATGAGGTGGCTGTCTGGGGTGCTCAGCCTACCAAGCTATTTTTTTTTTCTGGATGGTTTCTTTCTGATAGGCGCATACCAGGTGTCGTCAATCTGGGCGGGCCGCCGCTTAGCCACCCGTTTGGTGGGGTTGGATTTGAGTGTGTGTGTGTGAGTGTGGGTGTGTGCTCGGAGGGGACGGGGGCTGCAATTTGAGGTAGAATGGGAATGTCAAGTTGAGATGAGAAAAGAGAGAACACGAATTGGGATGTCTACTAACCAATGAATCGACGTTCTTTCTTCCTGGGGAGAGGAGGTGGTTAAAGCATCCACATTGCGGCGCTCATCCTTTCTTTACTTTTTTTCCGCAGGGGTCTGATATGTGACCATCGAACACTAGACCTGGTTCCCCATCATAAAAAAGATAAACAGGCTTATCCGAATTCTCCGCTGAATTTTTTTGCTCCCCTCATTTCGGACAAGACCTCGGTGCTGATGGTCCAAACATCCAGATCGGTAACAGTGAAGACCCGGAGCAGTCATGGGAGTTTTCTTCAGCCACTTTCGCCCACGTCGCTGGAGATGTTGGACATTGATATTAGACCTCAGTGCATCCAAATAAATAAGCCATGATTCAATTCTTTATAGAAACTAATTAATTTTCCGCATGGCGGGGGAGGTTTGCAGCCAACCTCCAACAAGATAGAGCATTTGGTCGTGTTGCGTGCATCGATGAGCTAGGTACAAATCACAATTTCGGCACCACCAAGGAGAGTATACCAGACATCGTATGCATTTCATGTGGCACTAGTGCTTCTTTGCGTTGTTCCCAAATGTCCACATCTGTCATCTGTCATGTGGAAGAGCTGATGTGCGGGATTCCAACGCCAAGCGACGGGCGAGACACGCCGCGAAAATAAAAATCACGCAAGTGAAAAAGCCAACAGAGTCATAAGTGAAGATTTTAAGTGCAGTGTGGCGTCCGGTGTGATCATCATTAGCAGACGAAGCCATAGGCGGCTGATCAGAGCCAGATAACTCCATTCGCTCTACTACTTGAGATAAATAGCGTGTGAGTAGGGCGGAGCAAGTAAAAGTTCTGGTGATTGATGGATACGTGACACATGATGAAGGTTGGATATGGCCAGGACATTATTCTTGATCGATTTATCGAATGTGAGAACATTATGCCCCGGCCCGGGCAACACGCACCTCCTGTCTAGCACGCGCTACTAATCGAAGCCATGGTGTCACGAGATGATGGAAATTAACGCGCTTCCGGGAGGCCAAAGAGCTACCCTCAACACAGTCACACTCTCATTACAGCTTCTCTTCGCTTGCTCCTCAGGTCTGGGGTGGGTTACGTTGGCCTCAGCCTCAGAGACATGGAGTGTAGTATGAAAGGGGGTGTGGTTCGGGGCAGCCTGCCGAGGATGAACACGGATACGACAACGAGAAAACAAGAATCGGAGATCAAGACCTATGGAAGACTCTATCCCAACAATTCATCTCTCGGGAACTGGGGTCTGGGCGGTCTGTGCTTGGAGAGGAAGGCAGCCCCTTCGCCGAGCTTACGCTCAGCACCAATCGATGGCGAATTTGGAACAGATGTCGCGGCAAGACACTACAGGGTATCAAGATGGCTTCCGGGCCCCCACGGTTTGACGGGTCTGGGCCATGATCCTGGAAGCTGACGGCCTGGTGTGGTGCCTTCAGATGTCCTTGAAGGGCATGCATCCGGGAACCAAAGGGTAGAGAGTGGCGCTTGCATCTGCCTTGGCTCATGCGGAGTATCAATCTGATTTTGGTAATGTGGGATGGGATAAGCTGATAGAAGGTCGAGACTGCTGTTGGAGGGTCCCACGGCGGTAAAAGCAGGAGAGGGTGAAAGGAGGGTGGCTGCGTGTGACGAACCCTAACGCGCCCAACCTGGTGAGAGAAAAAGCATTAAAAGTTTGATAGGATTATCGGGTACGACTGGTCCGCTTGGCACCCTCCAACCATTTGATTGAGGTACGGAAAATGCTAAACACGCGTCGCTAAGCACCCATCACCAAGGAGAAACCATTCCGTTGGCTCAGTGCGTTCGCCATCGGAACACGGGTCTGCCTTGCCTAAGCCCTGCTCGACGGGTTGTCATCAGGACTCGCTCAGATTGGGCTCTACCGGGGACTAGGGGAGGTAATGGCAGTCGGGTTTGTTGGTTGGTTCCGCTAAATCAGGCCCCGACAGAGGTGCCGCCGAGGAATTCGCACGGCTACAATGTCGAGCTCAGGCAGCAGAGCATTAGATGTGTCCTAGATGGCCCTGGCACGATCACTACAACAGCATTCATTGTCTAGCAAAGCGGGCAATACGACTTCAAGCCCACAGACGATGGCGCTTCATGTTGCTTTGCACATGGGAATCGGAAATTAGGAACGCGGATCATCACTTCTATCCGTAGCGGGAACAAAAGCTCCTTTTTTTCTCCCGTGGCCTTTGTCTGTTCGGTTGGGTGGGCCGATTGACTGGGCCTCTACCAGTTGCCTTGCCTTCGCCTGGTTCTGCCTGTGGCGAACCGGTTTACAACAGCAGGCCGTGGTTCGCCAACGACAGCGGGTTGAAGAACCCCTGCACTGGTGTGTCGGACTTTGGGATTGCGCAAGCCACCAGATCCAAGAAGGCTGGGTGGTAATTGTCCCAGCGCAGCTAGAGACACTGAACAAAGACTGGCCAAGATTCACACAATCCCCGAAGGCAAAGGGAGGCGAGACATCCGCGATATGAGAATGGACGGGGTGTGGTTTCGAAAAGGAAAACCTGGAAGCATTTATTGGCGTGGGGACATCTCACGGATCCCTCAGATCCACATCGATGAAGGGTGGCAACGCATGATCCCATGAAGCAAAGCTAACATGACTTGACGGGTTTTGGCAACTCAAGATTAGCCAAAGCGCGGTCGCGTTGGTCTGATCAATTCAGCTATTATCGGCCTCTGGGAATAACATGGATACTATTTCCGCTCAGCAAGATGAAACCGAACCAGAAGCAACCACGACCTTCAGGAGAAATGTCCCCTTCCTTGCTTGGTGGAGATTTGGAGCCGAGCCTGCGAAAGTTTGCCATGACCGAGACCGCTCAATTGGCCCACGATCGAGCATTTACTACACATCTCGAGTCCCATGATGGAGCTGTCATTAAAATGACCAAGATGGCGATCCGGAGTCGCCGTCCAGGGGTGCTGCATTCCGACCAGGACAAGAACGAAACGAAACCTTCTTCGCTAATACGCGGTGAAGTGCTGCCTATATCCCGTTTGGCAGGCGGCGACGGAGCGGGCTAAGTGAGCCGAGACCCTCTCAGGGTCCACACCTAGCATCTCTCGGCCGAGATCTGACAAATTTCTCGATCCCGTTGAGTTAACGCAAGTTTTCTGGGTCCCGCTAATCGGCGGGTGTAAATCACATGCAGAAACTCCAGCGATTCGTTGCTCAATCACGACATTTTTTTTTTCTCGGGGTATAACCAAAAGCTAAGCTTTTTTTTTTTCGTTTTGGGAAATATGGAAACAGTGTCCAATTTCTGAGCGACCTTGGAAATCCCCTCAGGAAGGAGGAGATTGCACATGGTGGACAACGACGCTGGTCCCGGTCGGAATGAGAGTCTATGAAGGTTGGAGGTGGGTCTCAGCTTCAGCTCTTTAGCTAGGAGTTCCCAGTTAGGGTTCAAATGTTCCGGATGAGCGTTGCCCAATCTGAGCGGGGCACTGTAACCTTTTCGGTGGAAATTGCGTGTCGCGTATTACATGCCATCAATGATGTGGTATCGGGCTAATAATAAGCGAAGAAAGAAAACAAAGCATATCGGTGCTCTTTTTTTAGAGGTAGCTGGGGTGTTGGTTGAGACAGCTCCGCAATTCAGCTCCTTCCCGATTTTTTTTTTTTTTACGAGTCAAGCGGAGCGTGGAGTTGAAGGCGGGTTACACGGGGGATGTCAACATCCTGGCTCAAATTCTCGGCTTTCTTCTCAAATAATTTCCGACGGAACTTGATCCTGATGGCTAGAACCCTGGTTCGGGGAGGGGCAAAGCTAGGTACTTGAGACGATCAGTTTCTTTTTTTTCCTCATCTACTCCTCCACGGGAGAGTTTAGATATGCTGCACTCGCAGCTCTTTCACAAGTCTGACACCACCAAAAAGGCGATCTTCATCTGCATCCCATGTCGAATCGGGAGTGAATTGAGTCAATAATCTTGGTCGAGTTTTCCAGCGTAAATCTTCGAGACCTCAATCTAGGAGTGCGAAGCTGGAGGCCGTCACCAACTCACTTTCGATTCGTTATTTTTTCTGTCAGGCTGTCCAAGTTCTTCACATGTTTCCTGATCCTTGTTTGCCTGTGCCAATAGGAGAGAAGAAAAATGGGTCTATCATTCGTCATATTGAAAGCGTTGCACAGGATGATTGAAGCAGGTGGTGAGTGGAACGGGTCAAGAAAATAAAATTAGGCGGAGGCGAGATCAACCGAATGGTAAGGGGACATAAATGGGTGAGATGGCTATCCGAGCCCAAAAAGGAGGATAAAAATCCACGGGGTGCGGGGAGGGACAGGGAAAATAATATCACAACGTGTCACACAAAGCAAAACAGGGGCCCCGGCCAGTCAGAGCTGATCAATTCCCTGCTCCCGTTCCTTTTTCTATACTATCTGATCAATATTAAAATCATATTAATCAGGCTGTGTCCCCCGGTTGGTCTAAAGAGAGATCTGAATCATGTTGGATGAGGTTATGTTGAGGTGGTGTCACAAACGCGAAAAGCCGACCAGCCAATACCAGTGAAGCTAAGCTAGGGTTACAAAGTGCACGATTCGGGCCCTGGTCCAGGATTTCCTGTGCCGAGCCCGAATAAAAATTTGCTGAAACTCACCCGCGACCGTTGCTTCCGCCACTTCATACGTGCTCGCAGGATTACAAGGCAAAATTCTTGGCACCTTGCCACATGCGCTACCCTATACCGGTACTACAAGCCCAATTCAGTATCCGATATGAAATAATAAGGCATCCAATTTATTTTTATGAAATATAATCTCAATATTTTAATCCCTTTTTTCCGTCTCAGAATTACGTCAAATCTTTCGTTGAGTAGAAGACCGTGGGCGATATCAGACTTTCGGTGCCTAATGGTACACACTCTACGTACAACATTGAACATGTGTAAAAAGAGCCGCCTTGAGCCGATCTCAACACAAGGTTTGATGTAATCAGCCCCCTTCGACTAGGTTGTTTTGGGACACCGACGATGCCTACATCGAATGAAGCATCTGATGATGTTATTTATCCTTTGCGTCTGGACCAACTTCGCGATGAGATCTCGTGATATCAATGACTCAATGCGAGAGCCACGCTTTGCTATTCTTGTCTCTCATTCGCTATTAAGCACTGGTACCTCTCATACGCGCGCTCTAAGTACGTTAGTTTTATGGTGTCAACTTGACTTTCATCGTTACTATCGGCCCCGCGCCAAGCCACAGCGTGAGCGATTACATGGTATATTATTGGACGGTAACACGATAAACTCTATCCGCCCGGACTTTTTGCGTTACAGCCTCACTGGAAATTGATCGTGGATTAGAAATATTCACAATGTAGATGATATGAACTGAGATAAGACACTTGAATGAGTAAATAACACCGTGAAACTCGTCCTGCAATGCTGCTGCCGCCCATCTACTCGAACTCCCAACACAAAAAAAGAAATTCTCATTGAAACACACATGGAATAAATTAAATCCTTGAAGCTATGCTGTTTGCTTCAGTCGAAGAGCCAGACGTGGGAGTATTTTGACCACCAGCGCTTGGTACCGACGCTTGGACGAGTCGGTCCTGAAGGGAGGAGGTATCGTAGATAAATCGTGACAAAATAAAATTACTATCACTAACACGAACAATAATTAGTAAAGGCCCGAGAAACGGTGCATCGAGAGCATTAGTACCTTGTGGAGTTGCCCATGACTGCTGGCGTTGAGCTGGAGGAATCCATGTTTGTGGAGGATGAAGAACTGTGGATACCTAGAGAGTTTATCCCGATGCTTAAAAGCACGCAGTGTAATATGCAGGTATTGATGGGTATTGTAGGCTGCTTGGAGAGGAAGCAAATGATGGGAGCAGACCCAACGTCCATATATAGCCAAATAAGTCGACAGCCCGATTTCTCAATACTCTTTTTGGACAAAGTGAATCAAACCACTACCCGATACTTCGGGGAGAGTCATCCTCCGACAAACAGCAACGCCCCATCGGGGTGGGCGAGCTGACTGGCATCCCAGTGTCTAAAGGATACTCTAATTTGGCCCCCAAGACTGGCAGTACGGCTTGCTTTTGCCAAAGATGAAAATCTATACGAAATACGGGAAGTTTGAGCGCTGCGCAAGAAGGCGCACCGAGACGGAGCCGACTGGTCAGGTGTGTTGGAGCCTCGGCCGACGACCCTGCTCAGGAAGCTTGACCGGAGGAGTGACTAGATGAGGCAGCGATTGGGCGAAAAAGGGTTACGCATAGATGGGGCACCTTTTTTGTGCACAAGAGAAGCACGTCTGAGGCCTGCTACTTTGTGTTAGCTATGCAGCTCAGCATGATTCATGAGAGTCTTGCTGTTTGTAGAGGCGGTCACGGGAGGGGGTGCGGTGGCCCTTGAGCGCCCCTCTTTGTGTCTAATTTGTGTGAATTTTTAGAAACGAGCCTGACGCGCTTACATGGAAGAAAAAGCAATTCGGGAGGAATTGGGAAACTGAAGCAAGAGACCTGCATTGGCTCTTGTCTGAGAGCTGGAAGGCTCGGTAAATCAGATTGCAGAGGCTATATCAGACATCATCCTCTAGCCTTGCATTTGCATGATTGTGCACTGCTTCTAGCCATTAGGAACCCATCCCCTGTCTTCCCGGGCTGCTGGGCGTTTGCTGCACAAGTGTCCTTGACTGATCACCCGCAGGGGCTCGGAGGCTGTGGGAAGTGTGCTGGCGGGCTTCTGGAATGCTAAACCGCAGAGTGACAGCACTCCAAAACGTTTTTGACCGGCCTAGCTCGGCACTCTGCGCCCGATGAAGCAGGTATCGTCCCTCGGATGTGGACCCCGTCGCTCCGAGGTGACACACTGTGAGCGGACAGCTGGGCATGGATTGCCCGGCCTGTTTTCCTAGGTCCCGGCCAGTTCAGTGCCGTGCTGACTTTGCATTTTTCATCTCGAATGCCGCAAACTGTGGCTATGCTTAAATTTGAACCACCTCAGGGGCTTCGGGTCTTGGATGTCGAAGACATGGTTGGCTTCTAGCAAGCGACCTGCGACCGGCGGAGAAATTACAGGATATATCCCAGGGCGCGCAAAAACCTGGGGAACAGCAGGGTATTACGAGATGGAGGAGCCGAAGCTAGCTTGGGGGGGACCTTTTAGGCTCAACGTTCGTGCGTCTACCCGATCTAGCAGTGTCGCCGGGGTCGATGAGGATCCCCCACGGAAAAGAAGTGGTTCTAACCACCCATCTCTGGAGATGGCCGAGGCATGCTGCAAGGCACATCTGACCCTGAAGAAAAAGAAAGGCAAAAAAAGAAAGAAAAAAATCACGCAGCTGAAGCTTTTCACCCGAGGTTGAAAATGCCGATTACAAAACACTGCTGAGCGGTTTCAAAAAAACGGCTGACATACAACGACGACGACAAACGACGCAAGGGATGCGGATGGGGAAGTGGGTGGCTTGAGCAGGGCCTGCATATGTCTCTGGATGACCGGGCTCTGTGGCTCACTCGCGTCACAGCGAAGATGACACCACAAAGTATGACTCGTACACCGCAGCTCGCTCAGCCCTACGCGATTCCATGGAGAAAGCCCGCTCGGGTGCCGGCAACAGGGGGAGGAGGTAGGTCGGCATTTGGTATGATCGACCCAACTAGACTGACAACCGACTGACATGCAGAAGCAAAAACGGTGCTTTCCAGATCTAAATTAAGAAGCCCCATGCATTCTGGACATGGGATTTTGGACGTTATAAATAAACCAATGAACCAGAAATGACGTACCTGGCGTTCCGCCTTCACGGCTGTAAGTAACTATTCCCCTCCCGCCCTTCTTTAGCTGTTCGGAAACGCCCCACTACGGCCGGCGGCGCACCGGCCGCCGCCTTCGGCGTCCAAGGGCCCCCGCACCCTCAGCTAATCACCTTTGCATCAGACGGAAGGAGGGGCTTTGGTTGGAGTAAACTTGCTCCTTCCTGTAAGTAGATAAGGATAAGCAACAAACGTAGCTCCTCTTTTTGCAAGCAGCTCCTCCTCTGCAAAGCTCCATTTCTCCCAAGACCTAGAATTGAACTTGCTTCTTGCATCACTTCGATCAGTGGTCCTTTGTCTCATCTTTCTCATTACCCAGCTTCCCATCCAATTCTTTTCTTTTTTTTTCTTACGCTTTTTAAACTCCCCTCCTCATCAACTCTGTCACCATGTCGCACACTCACTCCCACGACGGCGGTGCCCCGCACTCGCACGAGGGGTTCAACGCCCAGGAGCATGGCCACTCGCATGAGATTCTCGATGGCCCCGGCAGCTACCTGGGACGCGAGATGCCCATCGTCGAAGGCCGTGACTGGTCGGACCGCGCATTCACCATCGGCATTGGCGGGTGAGACGTCTCAGTTTATGCCTTGACCTTCTCCAATTGTGCAGCTAACGCGTTCCTCTGCGGAAAAAAGGCCCGTAGGCTCCGGCAAGACAGCCCTAATGCTGGCCCTCTGCCTCGCCCTCCGCTCCAAGTACTCGGTCGCTGCTGTCACCAACGACATCTTCACCCGTGAAGATGCAGAGTTCCTGACTCGCCATGCCGCTCTGCCGCCCCAACGTATCCGTGCCATCGAGACCGGTGGCTGCCCGCACGCCGCTGTGCGTGAGGACATCTCGGCCAACCTGGCGGCCCTCGAGGACCTGCACCGTGAATTTGACACGGACCTGCTTCTCATCGAGTCAGGTGGTGACAACCTGGCCGCCAACTACAGCCGAGAGCTGGCAGACTTTATTATCTACGTTATTGATGTGAGCGGTGGTGACAAGATTCCCCGCAAGGGCGGACCGGGAATTACTCAGAGCGACTTGCTCATTGTCAACAAGACGGACCTGGCCGAGATCGTCGGCGCTGATCTGGGTGTCATGGAGCGGGACGCACGCAAGATGCGAGAGGGCGGCCCGACTGTGTTTGCTCAGGTCAAGAAGAACGTTGGTGTGGATCACATTATCAACCTCATGCTCAGTGCATGGAAGGCGAGTGGTGCAGAAGAGGAGCGAAAGAGCAAAGGTGGTCCTCGACCCACCGAGGGACTCGAGGCTCTGGCCAAGTAACGGATCACATGAGTTCAAGGAAATTCAGTGTCTAATAAAGAATAACAAAACAAAAACGCCTATTCTTTGCATCTAAGGTATCCCCAGTGTCGTCACATGTGTATGATCATTCCATCATTGCGTCTCCATCGACAGGCTGTGCGCTCGCTTCCACCTCTAACAATGGGCCCTCAACGGCCGTAGCATTCCTGGGCCACACGCGCTTGTACAAACTGACACCAATCGAGTCTTGAGGGTTGATACGTCCGTCGAATGTGGCCTTGAAGTAACCGTGCGTACCAAGAGCCTCCTTGATATAACCGCTGCGGCCACGCTTGGTCCACATGGGCAGGGCCTTGAACCACTCGACATCTTCGCGGTTGAAGAACATGTATCGGATGGTAACAACCTTCTTGTGGATATGGTAAGGGTGACCAGTAAGAATGATTCGTTTGGCAACGACACGCGAAGTGGAGGGAGGCAGGGAAGTGCCGGTACCGATGAGGGACAGGCCAATCTTGGGGCCATCCTCGCTTGCTGCCTCCTCGGGCGTTGTCCTCTTGAAGAACAGCACGGGCACTGATCCCCAGGTGAGAGGACCCATGAAGGTGGCAATGGCTGATTGGCCCGGGTGAAGGTATCTGCAGTACTTGTGGACGTCGTTGGGCGTCTGGCCGGCCTGGGAAAACAGGGGCTTGATGACCATGCGCCGGGGTCCGCACTGGACAATAATCTCCTCCTTGGCCTTGATGGACTTGGTGTAGTCGGAGCTCAAGTTGAAGAGGTAGTTGACCGAAGTCTTCTTGTGCTCGTGTCGGAGCAGAGAAACAAGAGAGATAGGGGACTTCTTGCTGTAAGTCTTCTCCTGGATGGGAGAAATACCCTTGATGTGAATGTGAACGCGGGTGCCAGGTGCGACGCCACCGACCAACGCCTCCTTGGTTGCCCGTGAGCGAGAAGACTGATAGTCGGGAATCTGCAGCAATCGCCTCCACTCTTCGGGCTCGTGTGCGCGGTCCTCGTCCTCCATCCAAGGGCTAGTTCGCAAGCTCTTCAGACCACGGTATCTCGCCAATCGCTCTCGTGCAAGGACGCCAGGGTGAAGTTCAATCTCATCGGGGAACTCCTTGTCATCCTCCACCTCGTCGTGCTTTCGCGCTCGGTACTGGGCGAGCTGCTCGGCATCTTCCTCCTCGTTGGGCTCCTGCATCATCTCTGATTGGGGGTACTCGGAGGGTCCGGCCTCTGTTCCAGGAGCTGGGGCGTAACCCTCGAGACCATCTTCAGGACGGGCTTCGTCCTGCTCGGTCTCATCCTTCATCTCGAAATCCTCCATGTCGGATTCAGAGTCTGAAACATCCTCCAGGTACCAGGCTGACTGGTAGTTGGATGTGCCCTTGGGCACCTTCTTCTTAATCTTCCTCGCCTCGGCTTCCTCGTCAGAAAAGTAGTGGTGCTCGTCCAACAAGACGCCCTTCTTTTGCTCCTCTGGGCCAGACATGGCGACATCATCGGCAGCGTCCATCACAACGTCTTCGGGCGCAAGCTCGACAAGGTCATCCTGATCCTCGGTAGGTGTCTCCAGGACCTTTTCGCCTTCCTCAGCATCAACAGTCATCTCCTCTCCCTTCTTCTTGACGTGCTTGGGAAGAGGGGCATCGACAATCTTTTCGATCTGGAAAGTTCCCCAGTCGCCGACCTGAATAAGACGATCGGCCTTCAGACCCTTTCCTCGGACAACACCTGTGATGATGGTCGAGTCGGACTCGGAGTAAGCGAACTTGATATCCTCGGCCAGCATCCAGCTCCTCTCATCTCTCCACCTAACGCCCTTGGGGGTTGTGTTGCATAGTGATCGCATGAGGTTGGCGCACTCCTGACGGCTCTCGAGGCTGTAGAGCTTCTCCTGCTCGGGGTGGAAATGAGTAATGAAAGACTTGAGAGAGCCCAAGACTCCCTGCTTTTGCTTGGCAGGCTCAACCTTCTCGAGACCCTGAACAAGGGTGAAGAGGGTTGACATGCCCTGGCTCTCGACGCTTCGGAGAATCAGCTCACCAAGCTCGTCAACCTCGACATCGGCGGAGAGCACCACGACGATGAAGTCAGCCACTCGGGCGGCATCTAGGCAGGTGTTGAGGTCGCGCTCGAGAGGGAGGTACTGGAGTTTTTGCTTGAAGCGATCAACGGTCACCAGGTTGGCGCCGTCGACCACCTCGTGCTCAATGTCTAGGCTGCCATTGAGCTGACGGATGGCAGCCTTGGCGTCGCCGTCAGAGCAAAGAGGAAGAACGGCGACAATTCTGGGGGCTCCGTCTCGGCCAGAGAAAATTGAAGTCTGGCTGAGGTGCTCCTTGTGCTTGGAGATACGGGCCTGCTTGGCCTGATTTCGACGGTCGAATTTAGACATGACTTGTTGGTGGGGGGTTTTTCGCAGTCCTTTTTCGTTGGGAACGCGGCCTGGTTAAATGAAAATTAGCCGATTTTTTTCTAGGCAGACATCGACTCATATTGAATCATCTTGACTCATTGGTACATACCCTTGGCTCGGTCTCTCAGCTCATGCTTAGATGCAGCCTTCGATTTGAAAGGCTTGTGCGTGACCTTTGTGGTTGGCCGATGCGAATGAGCGACGGCGACCGGCATCTTGCTGTCACCACCGGCCTTGAATCGGAATGGTAACGAAGCCACGGTGGACGGAACCCGAAAAAAAAAATCCAGAAAAACGAAATAAAAAATTCCGTCAAACTGGCGTGCAAGTTGCGATGGCAATATCGACCATTATCAAAGGCGGTGATGGCGGGGTTGTGGTTATCCAGAAATTTTTGTGTGGGCCCGTATCGATAAGCGGGTGGGTTTAGCGCAGCCAATGGAGAGACCGCGATACGAGATCCCTGGTTTTGGCGCTGGAAATTTTGTCGCCGGCCAATTCGTCCCGCGACCAGCAATGCAATCTTTTGCTGCGACAAGCCGGAGCAATGGAGGTCGACACGATTGACGAGCCCATCACGAAGGTGCGCGACAATGGCGCCCTCGCTGTCGAGCGCACCCGCACAGATCTCGTCCCTCGCCAGGAGCGCGAAAAGATTCGTCGGATAAGGGAAGCCAACAAGGCGTACGGCCGAGGCAAGAAGATCAACACCAAGAACATCCGGGACAAGAAGCTGCGCACAAACCTCAGGCGCCTCGAGGGCAAGTACCAGGATGCTACCATCAAGGCCAAGGATGCCGAGATTCTGCTCGAAAACACCGGCGGATTCCTCGAGGCCGAGGGCGAGCTCGAACGAACATACAAGGTCCGCCAGCAGGACATTGTCAGCGACATTGCGGTCGAGACGGCACAGAAGCGCTTCGAGCTGAAGCTCACGGATATGGGCCCCTATGTCTTTGATTACTCGAGGAACGGCCGAGACTTGCTGCTGGGTGGCCGAAAGGGTCACGTTGCGACCATGGACTGGCGAGACGGAAAGCTTGGCTGCGAGCTCCAGCTGGGTGAGACGGTGCGAGATGTGAAGTGGCTTCACAACAACCAGTACTTTGCTGTTGCGCAGAAAAAGTACGTCTACATTTACGACCACAATGGCGTGGAACTGCACACCCTGAAGAGGCAGCAGGAGGTGTCGCATATGGAGTTTCTGCCCTACCACTTCCTACTAGCAACCATTGTAAGTTTTGTTGCTTTAAGACGCCCGAGATGTTTCTTTTTCTGACCGCTCTAGGGCTCTACGGGAGTTCTCAAATACCAAGACACCTCTACCGGACAGCTCGTTGCCGAAATCCCGACCCGATTAGGCCAGCCGACCTCTCTCGGCCAGAACCCCTGGAACGCCATTCTACACGTCGGCCACCAAAACGGCACAGTTACTCTCTGGTCGCCCAACTCACAAGATCCTCTCGTCAAGTTATTGGCGCATCGAGGACCGGTGCGGTCGCTGGCCATGGATCGGGAAGGAAGATATATGGTCTCGACAGGCCAGGACCAGAAGATGGCGGTCTGGGATATTCGAATGTTCAAGGAGGTCAACAGCTACTACACCCGCCAGCCTGCGCAATCCGTAGCCATTTCAGATACCGGATTGACAGCTGTTGGCTGGGGCACGCAGACGACCGTCTGGAAGGGTCTGTTCAACAAAAACGCACCGGTCCAAGAAAAGGTGCAGAGCCCGTACATGGCGTACGGCGGCGAGGGCCGACGGTTCGAGCGGGTGAAATGGTGCCCGTTCGAAGATGTGCTCGGCCTCGGCCACGACCAGGGCTTCTCGTCCATCATCATCCCCGGCGCCGGCGAGGCCAACTACGACGCCCTCGAGGTGAACCCCTACGAGACGGTCAAGCAGCGGCAGGAGTCCGAGGTCAAGGGCCTGCTCAACAAGCTGCAGCCGGACATGATTGCGCTGGACCCCAACTTCATCGGCACGCTGGACCTGCGGTCCGACAAGCAGCGGCGCGCCGAGAAGGACCTGGACGCGGCGCCCGTGGACGTGGCCGAGGAGATCCGCAACCGCGCCCGCGGCAAGAACGGCGCCCTCAAGAAGTACCTCCGCAAGCAGCGCAAGAAGAACATCATCGACGAGAAGCGCCTGCGGGTCGACGAGATCTGGAACGAGCAGCAGAAGCTCAAGGACAAGAAGCGCAAGGAGGCCGAGGACGATCTGGGGCCGGCGTTGTCGAGGTTTGCGAAAAAGGAGTAGTGCTGGGATTGTATAGATTGTTAATAATACCCCATGAACGAGCAAATGCGTCGATTTGGTTGTCTCAAAATGTATCGCCTGTAAGAAGTTGTGTGAGAGAGCAGCTAATGTGACCAGAAAAAAACAAGAAAAAGAAAACTCCATTGCGACAGATTCTATTTTTGCCGTTTATGCTTTTCAAAACCCAATCCCTCCCGTCATGTCTATGTTTCCTGTGTTTCAACATTGCATATGATACAGCCCATGCGTGGCCTCATTCATTCCATCGTGTCTTTCTCCCCCTCTAGCACATGACATCCCTTTTCTTTTATCTCGCCGGCACCGATCATCTCAGGAATTGTTCGTTCGTTGTAGTGGCATTTTTATAGCAGCTTCAGGCCACCAGTGACCTGATCCACCAAGCTTCGTGGCGCGGGGCCGACGCCCAGCACCGTCATGCTGCCGGCCTCGATCTGGGTGCGACCGGCGTCCTGGATCACTTCGGCAGTCAGCCCGAGCTCCCTGGCCTTGCGGCGCAGCTCCAGCATGTCGTCTTGGCTCTTGATCTGCACGGCAATCTTTGCCTGCCCCAGACGCTCCCACCGGGACAGGATCTTACGCTCGGCGGACCCCTCGGGCGCGCGCAGGAGGGCCTTGTAGCATGCTAGGGTTGCGTGGGAGCATTGCGCGGCAATCTTGCCTAAGAACAAAGAAAAAGTCAGCATCATAAACTCGAAAATAGAAACGAGTAAAAATTTGCCGATTGATTGTGATTGTTAGGAGGGGGGTTTTGGTTGTGCGTACCCTTCGTCATGCCCAGATCCGTCCGCACCACCAAGACCAGCTTGCACTCCTCGCCGTTGTCCTCGACGGCCGGCGGCTTGGGCTTCTTCTCGATGCGCAGGCCCTGCCTGCGGTCGGCGTCGGCGCCGTTGGCCCAGTTGGGCGCGTGGTCGAGCACGGCGTCGTCCTCGTCAATGTCGCTCTCGTCGCTCTCGACGGGGTCGTGTAGGTTGCGCCGCCGCTCCTCGACCAGCTCGGGCGTGATGAGGTAGCCGCGGGTCTGGAAGACGCCCGCCAGGTAGCCCGTCAGCAGCGCCGCGATGCTCGTGTAGAGCATCATGCCCGTGTCGCCTCCGTAGTCAGCCATTGCGAGGAGCCGTCGGTGTGTGTGGTGTTTTTTTTTTCGGTGTGGGTTGTTTGGAGGAAGCTATGTGGGAGGGGCTGCTCGACTCGAGCTGTGGCATTCAGACAACGTGGTGGCCACCGTTGTACGCTGTCCCTGGCTTATCACGTGCGGTGATGGCTTCGAGCATGTGGTCCCCCCCAGTCTCACAAGCTTGCGACAACCTTTCACCACCCACATAACATGACGTACGCCATGTGCACTCAATCGCAAGACATGCATGCTACCGTTTTTAACGCCAAAAATAGCTTTTGGAGCATGAAGCATAAGTAGATTATTAATTTTCGTATACGCGCCAGTCTATGTGGACAAGCCTCCGTCATCAAATCCGGTAATAAATCATACAAGCCAACGCACACATCTCGGACTCCCGGTATTCTAAATCTTCAGAGCCCGGTGCTCAGCCAAACGCCGCACAAAAAAAGCCCTAGTCGAGTTTATGTCTCATTTTTCAGTGATTCCTACCACCTTCCGGGTAAAAGTATGTAAACAGAAACAAGAATAATTAACCTTTCCCAAGTCATTACATTACGATGACACCCTTCTGGATGTGGGCCGTCTCATCGACCAGAGGCATGCACTCGAACATCTTGGCAAAGTCGTTCAGGCACTTGCTGCGGGCCTCGATGTGGCCGGCCTTGGTGCTGATGCCCTTGGCGGGCACAAAGTTGACGTATCGCTCGCGGCCGTTGACAAGGAGAGGGCCGTGGCCCGTCAGGAGCGATTGGACATAGTTGAGGGCAATGTCTTCGCAGTTGAAGCCCTCGTCGACGTACTCTCGGACGGCGTTCATGGTGGTCTCGTTGGAGGAGTAGTAGTCCATGAAGGAAATGTGCGAGAAGCACAGGTTGGTCAGAACCATTGAGTAGACATCCTCTTCCTCCTTGTTGGAGCAGAAGTTGTACTTCCAGTTGCCGTAGACGTCGACGGTGGAGCAGCGGGCGAGGGCACCGGTCAGACGGTTCTGACCAAACTTGCGCCAGGACTGGAAGACGAATTCGAGATCCTTGGGGTGGTAGTAGACGTCATCGTCGGAGAGGAGAACTGCCTGAGTCTTGTAGTCGGGGTCGGGCCAGAGCTTCTCGTTGAGGCTGTTATGCTTCGACTTGCGATATCGCACGGGGACGCCGTACTTGGACCTGAAGTCGGCGGGGGCCTCTGCTTCAAGGTCATTCCAGACAACGACAATCTCTTCGAGGGAGGGGATCTTTTCATTAAGGATGGCGGTCAAGGTGTCGTTAAGCTCCTTGGGTCGCTGGTAGGTCTGCATGGCGATGCTATAGGGCAAAGGTTAGCGTTGGTCAACGACGTGAACAGAGCCATTACAGCTATATCGGCCATTTTGGTATGGCAGAAAATCCATCATGCTAGCCTTAGAAAGCGGACAAAGGGGAACACATACGTAAACTTGTCATCGGCCAAGTGCTTGTACTTCTGCTGGGCCTTGTGCCAGAGGTCCTGGTCACCAGTAATGTTCTGGCTGGTACAGGTCGGGATCTTGGGCAGCAAGCTGCCAATGACCTTGGAGGCCATCTCGCCGGCATTTGTGAGGCGGACGGTGGCGACGATGAAGGCCACGGTAAAGGAGAAGGCGACGACGATGGTGGCGACACGGCGGAATGCGCGCGACTTGACGAACCCAAGGTTGTGCTTGACCTTTTCCAAGTAAAACTCCATCTTGCCGCTGTTGAAGGGCTGGAAAGCAGAAAATGCTCGCGTGCCCGCCATCTTTTCGCCTAGTGCCATTGTGAAGTTTGAGGAGGGAGAAAAAAAAAACGAAAGCGAAGTGGTTGGTTTGCGCTTTGCTTGGCAGCGGCCGTCTGGCTGCGTCTGCGATCGACCTTTGGTCAGGTGACACGTGGGCGTGGTGAACTACTCCCCCGCGAATTGAATGTTTCCCACTAAATTATTTAGAGATGAAAAAGAAGAAGCCGTCCAAGCGAGAAAAGGAGGCGCGACGAGTAAGTCGTCAAGACGAGACGACGTCGCTTGTGCGCCTTCGTAAGCGTCCGTGTCGGGGAGTGATGACCGTGTGGAGTTTGGAGGTCGGTAGGAATAGAGTAATACGGAGGCAGTTAAACACGGACCTTCATGAAAGGAATAAGAAAATAAAATAGAAATAGAAGAAAGTTTTAGAGAATACGACGAGAGAGGGGAAGGGGAGGGGCGATATCGACAGGGAGGGAAGAACGGTTAAAAAAGAGATAGGGGACTGAGACAGGGTTAATGGGTCTCGAGGCAGCTAGTTGTATAAAAAAGACGGGGATGCAACACGGATGGAGAGTAGATGGGATTTGCACGCCGGCATTGATTGATTGATTGACTGATCTGAGTCTCCGCTTGGAGGAATGAGGATCTAGCGAATTACCCGTCAGGAAATAGATTCTCAAATGGTTAGCTTTGCCCCTGAGACCATGCACACCGGGTGGTACCCCCCGGGAGGGACTCGAACTTGGCAATGGGCAGCACGACACGAGACCGAAATTTTGGACGGTATTTGCCTCCACACCCCGCAAAATACCAGATGTCTTCTCCTTTCCCGGGCCGCCTCGTCACGAAATCTCCAGTCCCATTCCTGCCAACGACACTACGGCGTGGCCTCCTTGGTGTCCGTGATTTGCGGATCAAGGGACGGGAAGACCATGTTCTAGCCTCGCAGAAAATGTCTTTCCCTCTCCCCCTCATCCTTCACAGGGCCGAGGGGGGGAGGACGACGCCTTGGTGTCGAAATTAGATGGGGGGGCGTTTGGCTGCCAAGACACAGCCACCACTAAAAACCGACCCAGAAGAGCGGCCCATCCTAACCTTTCTGGAGACACATTCGCTCTCTCTTTCGCGTCAACCCCCAACCGCCCCCCCTGGCTTCAGCTGTGCAAAATGGCAAAATCCTGACAAACGGTTGTGGTCATGGTCCAGCAGCTGCTGCATGAGCCGGGGGGACGGCCGCGTCACGTCACGCTTGGAGCTGTACGCGGATAACGCAGGTGGGCTGCTTACATACATGCAGCATGCTTCCTCGTATATGCCATGTTTAATTCTCCTAGCCCCAATCGTGTACGGAATACGCGAGTTCGGAACAGTCGGGACAGGAGGATTTCAAGCTTTATTCTTAAATAGAGGGGATGACGAGGAAAGAGACAAACGCCGAACGGGGGCGTCATCATGACAGACAGCATCGAACCTGAGCGACCGGGCTAGAAAATGTGGGGAGCCTTGCCCCCTGTCTCGAGGCTCCAGCCCGACGAGATGAGAGTGGCCAGCCCTTGGGACAGCGCTGGTTGGTCCCGGCAGGCCTTGGGTCGCACTGCTAGCGGACTAATCCGAGAGATCCTCGGTAGCTGCTTCGCGACCAGACGACACCAGGCCAGGGGCCCCGCGCGCCATAAACCCACCTCGAGCTGCAAGGCCGAAACGACCACTAGCGTGCAAAAAAAGCTGACGAGGCTCTTATCGCGACAACCTCGATAACCCAATCTCATAATCAACATTCGCATATTGCTTGCTTGCTCAAGGGCGAACGTCGCCACTCACGCAAGCCAATTAAAACATCCCAAGACGGGAAAAAAGAAAAAGAAACAAAAAGATAAACTATCGGGGCTCTGTCCGGATTCCGCAGAAAATGCCCGACCCCGCCCCCAGGGCCCTCATCGTCGCCCTCTCCGGGTGCTCGTCCAGCGGCAAGACGACGCTGGCCCGTCTGCTGCGGGACATATTCCCCAACACCTTCATCCTGCACGAGGATGACTTTTACCGCCCGGAAAACGAGTGAGTCTTTGTCGCTGCTGCAGTGCAGCGCAGTGCAGTGCGCTGCATCACCGTTGCTACTGCTTCCAGTGCGCCCTATGTGTAGAGAGAGCCACTAATGAGGAGTGCAGGCTCCCCTCCAGGGACGGCCTCCTAGACTGGGACTGCGCCGAGTCTCTCGACATCCCTGCCATGGCCGAGTCCTTGGCTTACATCCGCCAGCACGCAGCGTTTCCCGTATGTTTCACAGCCGCTTATCTTCCTTGCTTTTTTTTCTCTTCTTGTTGCCCTCTGCTTTACTAGTCGTTTTTTTTTTCTTTTCGGTTCACTCACACTTCAAACCATCCCAGCCAACTCTGGACTCAAAGGAGGACCAGAACTCCGTGGGCAAGTGCCCGGTCCCCGACGCCGTCATCCAGGCGCAGAAGGATAAAGTCGCCGCTGCCATCCCAGCCTCGCACCCGCTGCGCTCCTCGGGCCTGCGTCTATGCCTCCTTGACGGTTTCCTCCTGTTCTCGCCGGCCATGGATGCCATTCAGCCCAGCCTCGATATCAAGATGTTCTTGACGGCCTCGTACGCCAAGACCAAGGCCCGCCGGGAGGCTCGGGACGGCTACGTCACCCTCGAGGGCTTCTGGGCCGACCCTCCCGGCTACGTTGACAAGATTGTCTGGCCCAATTACGTCCGGGAGCACGCGTGGATGTTCAAGGACGGCAACGTCGAGGGTGAGTTTAACGAGGAGGTGCTGGAGAGCAAGGGCATCAAGGTGCAGAAGGGCGCGGGCATCGATGCCGACATCAGCAAGACGCTCGAATGGACCGTTGATACCATTCTCGAGGAATTGCAAAAACAGGTATAGAGATAGATTTCATATTGACATTATACATGTGATCGAATTCGCGTCGGGCAATACTTGGTATACTAATCTCCTAGCTGGTTGTGCGTGCGTCACTCATCGTTTCTCATTTCTAGCTCGCAATCCGTACAGACGCATCGTACCGTTATGAACACTTAGTCCACGTCCATCTTGTTCTCCTTCAAATACTTGACAGCCAATTCTGCCGCCTTTGTCCTTGCCTCCAGGTTGCTGAGCGCTCCCTCGGCACGACCTACTACGCGGTTTCCTACAGACACAATGCAGCTGTGCTCATCCTCGCCATCCTTTCCATCCTTCCTCTCGGAGTGGTAATTAACCTCCTCGGTCACGGCGAGCCTCCCCAGCTCCTCTTTGGGGTGCTGGACATGGATGTTGTCCCGCAGGATGCGCTCCAGGTAGTCCAAAATCTTGAACCGTCTCAGCACAGCCTCGCAGACTTCCATAGAGCCAGAGTCTACCCAGACGGCGCCCAGGAGAGCCTCGAGGAGATCAGAGTAAAACTTCTTCGCGTGAAGGCGCGCGAGCAGTGCCCACGGGTAATTAGCCCCGTGCAGAAGAGCCTTGTTGATATCCCCCCGCAGGTCCTCGAAGCGCTGCTCCATGGCCAACTGCTCAATTCCCATGGCTGGCGCAGCATGCCTCATAAACCTCCATAGCCGCAAGGTGGTCGTTTCTGTTTCGGTTCCGCCCTCCCCGTCAGCCACAGTCTCGGTTCTTGTTAGCCCGTGGTCGAGACTGACAAAGGCTAAAAAGTCTCCGTTCACCATGGCCGTCTTGATCATGTGCATCCTCGAGTGGGTTAGCGCGGGCTGAGCGTTGAAAAGCTTCGTGACAATAATGTACTCGAGAACGGCGTCGCCGAGAAACTCAAGCCTCTCAAAGGATCGGCCGTGGGAGTCGGTCGCATACGAAGCGTGCGTCATGGCCTCGACCAAAACAGACTTTTTCTGGAATGAATACCCAATCAACTCTTCCAGGCGTTCCATTGTATCGGGAAGCTTGGCATTTTCGGCAAAGTGGTTGAATAGGAGATCGCGTGCCTGTTTCGCATCATACCATGGTACTCTTTGTTTGCCTTTTCCAGTGAGAAATATGCGAATGCATTTCAGAGCCTTTTCTATGCCCTCCTCTGCATTGGCTCCGTTCTTATAGGCAGCCCCAATCAGAGCTTCAATCACATCAGCAATGGTTTTTGATGGCATGAGTCTGCTTTGGTGCATCAATTCCTGCAAAGGCGCGTCTGCGTAGACAGGCCGCCATTTCTGGGCGGTAAATGTTTTGGCCAGGATAAACCCTGGGACATTGGCCTTGGTTGAAGCTTCCATAAGCCGCGAGTTAGAAACCAGGCGATCTTTAAAGAACGACAAGAAGCCTTCGGGCCACCCAACATCTGCGAAGCGTCAGTCAGTCAATTGAATAGAGGATGGTTGGATACGTACGCTGTGCACACGCTTGGACAACAACACAATACTTGAGAATGGAGTCTCCAAGAAACTCCAGCCTCTCGTAGTTGACAGGTTCCGAAGCCCCACGAGCACTAATGGCTTCGACCACCAAGTCCATATTGGTCATGCCAACTGGCTTCAAAATAGTCTCATACAGTTCGACTGCCCCCATCATGACCGATAGCTCATGCTCTACACATGGAATCACCCTGCTGAATAGAGCAAAGTTCTTCGAAATGGCATCGACGCTCGCCCAGGGCATAGGGAGTACCGATGAATACAGCTTAGCGGTGGCCGCCTGAGTGTTCGGATCTTCCTTGAGGCGGTGGAGAAAATCACCCCTCTTTGTAGTCTTCCTCAGTAACAAATATGGCACATCTTGTGGTGCGTCGTCGTAATCCTTGAACGGATATTGCACTTCTTCCTTTGGAGGCTTCGAATCCAAGAGTCCGATGTACTCATATGGCCTCATTTCCTCATCTCGGACCAGATATTCCATGCCTTCTTTATGTTTCTCAGGGTCAAATTTGATGGCCCCGATCTGGCTCCTCGAGACTTCTGCATCACAGGCAACCAGTTTGATGGCATAGTCGCGATCTTCCACGGGCCATCGGTATCCAAATTGAAGAGCAATAAGCTCCGATGTGTGGTCCTTTAAGCTCTCTGCCTCATTCTGAGACAATTCTTTCCCTTCGCCGATATTAATCTTCCATTCAACCTCCCATTCAGGGTAAAGCTTTATTGGTCGGGGTTGAGGTATCCAGCTAGGCAAGATCACTTTGTATCGGCCAATTAGCTGGTCATTCTCGTCATGAAACGTCAATGGGTATACCCATTTTTGTTGGGCGTTTTTCCATTCCTTGGCAACCCTAATGAAAGGATTGTGGCGTGGTACTTCCACCTTGGCCGGCAGTCGCTCCTCTGGTGGAACATCCTTTATTGGCAGCAGATATTCATTTACCAACCCTGCCTTGTAGAGAGCCAGGTAAGCATGAAAGGCAGCATCTTTTGTCGCATTCTTTTGCGCTCTCCACGCTCGGGAGCTTGCTGCCTTTCGCAGCTCTGGTTGCAAAAAGGGTGGCAAAAAGACGGTTGCCGTGAGCATGGTAACTTCTTCCTCATCTTCTTCAAAGACACAGTCCTCGTTGGATACTCGATGTATGATGTAATCAGGTCTGCAATCGACATATTCGGTCTGAGTTGCAACGCGACAAAAGTGTTCCAGATGCTGCTTCGCATTGTTAAGATCAAGACGCGCACCCGTGGACTCTACCACAAATGCGAGCGCGCCCGCAGCCTCATCTTCCAAAAGTTCCAGACGGCGCAGTCTCTTTTTCTCATCTTTGTACTGCTCTTTCATCTGCTCTTCGAGAGCCTCCCACGTCTTTGGGCTCTTTGCCGAACGCGGACAGATTATCACGAGTTTAGACTCTTTCATTCGAGCTCTGCCACGCCGTTGGATGAAGGACTTGAGGTTGCCCGGCGCCTCAAAACAGACAACCAAATTGCACGCAGGAATGTCGATGCCTTCTTCCAACACGCTTGTGGCTATGAGCAGGTTGATCTTCCCCGATCGGAAATCTTGCAACGACTCAAGACCGGTCGTTTTGTTAAACTCGTAGAAGTTTCGAGCCTTGGCATGGTTATTGGAGGTACCGACCATGGTTCCGATCCGATACTTGGCCAAAATCTCCGGGTAACATTTCAGAAGGTCGCTTACAATGGTTACCGTAGCCCGTTCCTTGACAAAGACGATCCCGACCACATTGTCGCCGGCCTTGAGCAACTCCTGGATCAGGATGTTGGCCTTTTGCGATAGTTCGGATTGGTCTGCCGGTATGGGAGGTCGTTCAATAAACTCAACCTTCCGAAGAATGTCGGCGAGATATCTTTTGTCATCGCCGATAACCTCTCCCCTATCCGCAGTGGGGCTGTCCACTCGCTCAAGAAATTCCACAATAACTTTTACGATGTAATGATCGACAGCCCAGGGACCGAGTTCGCGAACAACTTCTTTCGTGCGGCCCCAGAATCCCTTCAACTGATTTTGAGAATAGGTGTCGTATCTCATCACTGCTCTGCGAAAGTCGCGGAGGCTTCTTTCGCTGCCGTCGTCGAGGAGACGACGCATTGAAGGATCCGTTGTGATATCAACGCCCTGGTAAACTTCGCGCACTTTCTTCATTTGGGCAGTGTGCTCAGGAAATTCAACAAAGTTGTATTCACAATGTGAAAGTTCTGGCTTATTGACGCATTTTAGAAGCTCATCGCGATGCAATGTGGGAGTCACGCAGTGTGCATCCAACTTGGCTTCCAGCTTCCCGATGCCCGAGAGATCGGATTGCATAATAGGACTCGCAGTCAGTCCCAAGATAGCAGGAACCTCCTTTCCCATCTCTTTATTCGTATGGTAAAAGCTTGACATGATGTTGCTCACGGGGGAATTTTTCGTGGCATGGTGTGCTAGATTGCTTGAGTCAGCAAGGTTAACCGCCAGGGGTTAGGGGTGATGCGAACCTTCATCAATAACCAGCAGAGCGAGTCTGTCCATCTTGACGAATGCATGGCCCAATGCGTCGAGTAGTACTTGGAAAGTAGATACGATGATGTTAGCGCCATCTAGAACAGAATACCACGTTGTCTCGGCCCAGGCATCTAGGTTGTCGTTGCCAGTCAGTGTTTTAATGCAGGCTGCTGGGTTCTGAAGTTGAACCGCCTCAGCCTGCTGAAGACACAGTGCGACGGTAGGCGCAAGAAACCATATGATCTTATTATTTTAGTCAATATTATCACTTTGTTTTAGGACGGCCCAGTACCTTGTTTGATAAACCCTTGTCAAGTTCAGCTTTGATCCGGAGAATTGCACTAAACTGTCAGATGCAATACCATATTAGCCAGCGAAAAAAGCTTACACTTGGGTTTTTCCGCTTCCAGTATCCATCTAGGTCGTGTCAGCTTTGGGGCCAAATTTTTACGGAAAGGCAGGACTGACGGCAATAATGACATTGCGCCGGAGGCTCTGGTCGAGCATCTCCATTTGGTACGCCCGCGAGCTCATGATTTCCGGTGCAGGCGCTCCTGGCGTCTTCTCAATCTCAGAGACGCCTTCTACAGCTATAGTTCCATCGGGGGCAACGACGGCGGCATCCTCTATAATATGCGGCGCCGGCGTTAGGGCGTCGTCAACGGACAACTCATCCCCGTGGGACGATGAGGACGAAGAGTATCCATCTCCTGCGGGAGGCGCGACACGCACCCCCGTCATCTGCATCTGGTCAGACGTCACTCCTGGCCTTAGGATCCGGGATTTTCTTGAAAGGGCGTGTTTGCGATGAGTCAACGGCTGCCTAATGGATGCCAGTCGTCTCCCTAGTCCCAAAGTATAGCACCCACGACGGCAGGGGAGGGCAACAGGGTAGCGCAACGGCGAGTAACAAGCGCTCGCGAAAAGAGCAGTAAGCGTTCCGGAACCAATTTTGACGATATTCGTGGGCCAGTTGCGAGGTCAAATGCGAGCAAAAGTTCTTGGTGGCCGCGTATGGCTCATGAAGGGCGACGTGTTCAGGATTGGATTGAAATTTGTAGACGGCAGAAGCAAAGCTTGGTAGGCCTCTGCGCAGGCAATGAATGGTACTGGCTACGCTGGAGGCCCACTACGCTGTACTGAGGCACAAACATTCACTTCCATCAGTGACCGCATGGTCCAATGTACATGACGATAAAAATAAAAATAAAAAGCCATAAATGGTGTTTGCCATCCACAGAGGGCCTCCCGCGCCTCGAGGTGCGGCAATTGAAGGTCCAATAGGTGCTGCACGTATCCAGCATCAACCTTCGCTGTGCCAATCAACCCTGCGTTCGGCCAAAACACGGTCAAGAGATGTCAGCCTGGAGGCGCGAAAGATGGGGCCGCTAACGGTACGGCCGAATAAGGCTACTAAATTACAAGGTTGGCCCTCCAAAATTGAGTAGTCTTGTTTTGCTTGTATTTTCTCGTGTTGTAGTGCAATCCGGCTCAGTTGCCATGAGTTTTCTGATTACCCCGCTGTGGGGTGAAGCAGGGGGTCGCGTCGGCGAACTAGATTTCTTCGCGGGTCTGGGTCTCTACCTTGTAATTATGCGGTTGATTTGATGCCTATTCCAATCAAAGAGTAAAATTTGGTACTGTGGGGTTCGGCAACATTTATAAGCAAAAGGAGAGTCGGAGTCATATCGTTCCGGCTGTGACATGGAAGCTGACGAGGCAAAATGGTGGGCTCTTCTTCATGCCACTTAGTGATGAGGTCAAAATGTGGGTTGCATAATGGCATACGCAAACTTGGAGAACTTTCCTTGATTGGTCTGTTCGGAAAGTTTTGCCAGCTAGTCTCGGAACTTGCCCAGTAAGCTTCGGCCTTTATCCGACCTCAACGTATTGGAACAAGGCCGTACCAATATGGGCAAGTGGGCTCGGCAGATAAATTGCTAAACCCCGTCGACAACCAACTTCTTCATTGTTACGCATATGATGTACGACAACTGCATAAGTAGTCCACTTGTTTATCCCTCATGCCACGTTTCCGAGGAAGAAACCAGAAGATTTGCATGGACGGTAATATAAGAAGGATTCCGCATTCCGATTCGGATCCGTAATGGTTTTCGCAGTGTTGTGGTATTAACAGCTACAACCCAACCCTTGAACGATTGCCATGAGATGCTTGTCTCTCACAGCTACTATATAGCATTTATTCTTGGCAGGATAATACCAATATGTAAGGCAGAATAATTCTAAAAAAAGGTTTATATTATCTTTACGTAAACATACCAAGAAGTGTGACCTTTTACAACGGTCCCAAACAACAAAATGTTGCACCGAGTTTGGTCTCTCTCCACAAGATTTTGGTTGGCACGTGTGAAAGTTGAGAGGTCACGATCGATCAATTCAGCTTCATTAGAGTCCTCATTTTATTCTCGTAGATTTACAAACTCGTCCACACTATATTTACACACGAACAAAAATTGGGTTGGCATCCAACAAACAGAGCCAGCTACTCAAGCCCTGCTTTACATCCTTTGGCGCAGATCGCGCTTCATCCTCCTCGTAGATGAGCTCACACACTGAGAGTACCACTCGTTCTGCTCAACGCACGAGGCGCCAGAAGCGCAAGTCGTGCTACCAGTCCAACCGTTTCCACCGCACTGTCCCCAGAGGGCAACTTCGTTGCCAGAGGACGAACCCTCGCTAGAAGAGCCACTAGAAGCTGCCTCTGTAGCAGCGGTCTCTGCAACCTCAGACGTGGCAGCAGATGCCTGCTCCTGGGCCACAGGGGTCGTCACAACGGTGGCGGCAGAGGTGACAGCAGGAGAACTAGCAACGAGGGTCGTCTCACTATCTGAAGAGCTGCCCGAGGTGCTGGAGCCAGAACCCAGGTTGGAGGGCCCAGCACTGCCGCTAACAAGGCTTGCAACCTCACTGGCAGCAACAGGGGTAACCAGGTAGTCACCAAGGCTAGCAAAGGTAGACAGAGCGCTAGTGTCCGACAGAGAAGGCCACTCACCGCTGCTCGAGAGGCTGTTGACAACACAGGCACGGCCAATAGTCGACTCGCAAGAGCTGGCAGCAGATGAGTCAGGGACGTTGAAGATGGTCGAGACTGCGGCACCTGAGTCGGTAATGGGAGTATTAACAGAGTCGAAAACGTTGCCCTCAATGATGGCAGTGACGCCGGTGTAAGCATCGAAAGCATGGCCCTGCATGTTGCTGAAGTAGTTGTTGGTGGCATGGAAAGTGCCGGAAACGCCGTCAGCACCAAGCTTGGGAGCTCGGCCAGAGACGTCGTGGAAGTAGTTACGGTCCAAAGTCACCTGGTCACCGTCGGCGATAAACATCATGGTCCAGTAGTGGTCGTCATTGCACGAGGCGGAAGTGGTGGTGACACCATCGAACTCGTTATTGCTAAGAGTGAAGCGAGAACCAGTGTAATGAGAGACAACAAACATACGACCAATGAGGGAGAACTTGCAGTGGTCGACCCAGACACCATCGTTGCTACCCTTGAACTCTAGGGCATCACCACCCCAGACGATGGAAGGGTTGATGTCGGTGATTTCAATGCCCTGGATGATGACGTTGCTGGCGCCCGAATTCAGGCTCAGACCTTTGCCCTTGAGAATACCAGAGCCGTTTCCAAGGATGCTCTTGTTGCTTCCAACGGGGAGGGCCTCGGTTCCAGCTGTGTCGTAGGTAATGGAGCTGACGGCCACATTGTCATCGCCACCGCACGAAAGATCTCCTAGGTAGTACTGGCCGCCGTTGGCGTAACTGCAACTCTTTCGGTCGCACCCAGCGCCGGTGGCCGTGGTTCCAGTAAAATCGTATTCCTTGTCGATGATGATCGTTCGAGCCGTGTCATCGGCGAGCCATTCGGCAAGCTCCTCAGCCGAGGAAGGGGTGGCTGCGGCGGCAGAACCACCACCAGTAACGCCAGTGGCGAATCCATACGCGGTGCCAGAGACGGTCTGGGCGGTAGCAGCAGAGGCTGCCGCCAAAAGGAGGGAGAGCGATTGGAAATGCATTTTTTAAAAAAGAATGAAAAGATTAAAGAATGCTAACAATGTGGGTAAGTGTGGTGCAGACCTGCCTGCGACGAGTTGAAGATCACGAAATAAAAAACGAGGGTCGGTCGCCAGGACACGAATGCGTAGAGAACAAGCGGCTGAGGAGCTGAGGCATATCGTCAAGGCTTCCTCCCGCCTTTATATCAGTTTTCCGATGGTGAAGGCAAGATCCGTTTTTGCAGATGCCAAGATATTGCCAGGACTGGATGAACCTGGGCTCCTCCCAGCGATGCAACCTTCACGCCGTTTCAGTCGTGCGGTGGGAGGCTCAAGGTGGCCTGTCATCCGACTCGGCGCGGAACACATGCCCAATGGGAAACCTGACATCCGACCAAGTGGATAAGCGCTGATTCAAGCTTATACCTAGATTAAAGATATTTTCTGCTTTGTGGGAACCTGGCACTCCCGGTTTTGAACGCTTGAAACGGCTCGCCGCGTAAACCTGGGAGGGCGCTCAATTCGTCTAACGTGATTGGTGGAGTAACGTTTCTGAATCAATCGCCCAGTACTGGACGGGACTTTAAACTGAAGGTCAATGATGGACTGACTGCCACCCCTGCTTAATTCTCTACGCGTTTTACACGACTTTTTTTTCGTCCCAAGAATTATGCAAGGCTAGCGGGCAGCAGATCTAACCGAACCAAAGTGTAGGTTTCTTGGAAATACGGATATTTTAAACAATCGCGCTTCTTATCCGCCCTCGCACATAGAGCCGGATTTATCCCGGGCAAAACCAACGGGCACAAACTTGGACCCATTTTGCACTGAGAAATGCTGGGCCACTCCACACGCCCAACCACCAGCATTGGCGGACTTTCCAGTTTCGTCAACAGCCTAGCCGGACATGCAACGGAAAAGCACCAGCAGTGGAAAAACAGTATGGCCGGGCCCGAGTCAAGCCAGCAAGGATTAGCAATGGCGGCGTCTGTAGTCGTATGGTGCTGGTGCTGGTCTTTGCAGAATGCGGGGAACCACGCCTCCTCGACCAATTCGCCCTGGACTAATAACCCCAATTTGAAATCACTTTTCCCTACCGCGTCAATCGAGTACGTCCTATCAGAATTTCATCCCTGGTTTATGTAGACACAGCCTGAAGGGAGCAAGCCCTCGCCAGTCACTTCTGTTTCTGGTCTCCTCGACGCCTCCACAACGTACCCCAGTCTTGGCACCTTGAAGATACCAATCGGGAGACGTGCCAGCGCCAACGCCACCTCCACAAAAGCAACTCGATCAGTGCCCCAGGAGCCTCAAAAGCGAAAAGCATGGCGACTGGAGGAGTCAATGGCAGCGGCAACTTTGGCCTCGACGGCGCGAGCTCCAATGGCTACAGCTTTATTCCCTACGATGCCCCGTTCCCGCAGCTGTCGCGCAAAATTAAGGCGTGCACCATCTGCAGAAAGCAAAAGGTCAGCTTTTCCGTCTCACGCTTGCGACTTCGATTGGCCAGGGCTAAATGACGTTTCAGATTAAATGTTTAATGGAAGACAGTGGTCCGCCGTGTCGTCGATGTGCAGAGCGCAATCTTGAGTGCGTTTTGGGCAAGAATTTGCAGACCATTATTGACGAAAAGTCACAGTATGATGCTCTTTTCCAGGGCTACGTTTACCGTGAAATATTGCTAATAATACCGCGCAGATACATAGAGGCAGTCATCCAGGACTTGGAGCATATCCATGGCACTCTCCGCACAGTTGTTGAGAAAATGGGCCTTCCAGAGCCCTATCCGCTGCAATCCTCAACGGTGCGCGACTCGGCAAGGTCGCCCACGAGGGACGCCATGGCAGCAGCTCACGAATTCTTGAACGGAACCAGCAAGAGACCTAGGCCGTCTGGTGGGGAAAGTTATGGTCCTTCATGCGACAACTCACCGAAAATCTCACCCGCCGACGAAGAAAATCTTCCGCACGTACCAATCCACTCGCTTTACCGCCTCACCAAATTACAGGCATTTAGGTCTCCCGATGGCCCTGAAGAGCGCCACGGCCGAACCGTAGATGACTTGATCTCACGTGGTGTAGTCAGTTACAGCGATGCCCAGCGTCTCTTTGCTCTGTACCGAAACCGGTTGGATGCGTTCATGTATGGTGTTGGGTGCCGTTACCAGACCCTCGACGAGCTGCGACAGAAAAGCTCTATTCTCACGGTTTCGATAATGACTGTCGCTGCACTTCATGACCCAACAGCGAATTCCATATTTGGTATGTGTAGAACCGAATTTCGCCGAATGTTTGAACGCTCCATTTTCGACCGCCAAGTTAGCAGGGATTACCTCCGTGCCTTGTGCATTGCTTCATACTGGCTCAGTGACATGTCTTGGATGCTCTCTGGACACGCCATCAGAAGAGTAACAGAAGGGAACTTGTACAACATTCACACTCGGGCCCAGGAGGAGCAGAGCGAGGAAGCGGCTGACGGTGTGAGACTGTGGTATATTCTCAACATCTGCGACCAACATCTCGCAACACTATACGGAAGACCTGCCATTGTGCATTCCGACTTATCAATGAAGAACTGGGAGGGGTTCTTGGAGTCACCTAATGCTACATCTGAAGATACGAGATTGGCAAGTCAAGTGTCGCTGTTGAGCATATTTGGAAGCATTCGCGAGCTTTTTGGCCCCGACAACGGGAAGCCCATACCAAGAGCATACCTCCATCAGATTTCTCATTTCAATAAGCAGCTTGACAATTGGTTGAGCCATTGGACCGTAACAATACCAGGTGAGAATCCCTTTCTATGGGTTTTCAAGCATTTATTGATCCACCCCGCAGAGAAATACGACCATATTGGAGGCTTCCCGCGAAAAGGAGCTCAACTCCACTACCATTTTGCCAAACTACATCTCCATTCTCATGTTTTCCGGGGTCTTTCGAGCGACAGCCCCATTCCACACTACTTTTTGGATTGCACAGTGGCCGCGGTGTCTGCTGCCACTTCAACCATCGAGTTCATCCTGACAGACGCCGATGTCGCGGCCGGTGTTGTCGGTGTGCCATCTTACTTGCATTGCATGACTGCCTTTGCATGCATGTTTCTCACCAAGGTGGTGACGAAGTACGGCGGGGATCTAGTGGAACTCGATCGGGTTCGAGACTTGATTACGCGTCTCATTCGTCACTATCGCTCGGTGCCTGTTGGGAGGTGGCATCTAGCCAAGTTGATGGCCTCGGGGTTGGAGAAGATGGTTGAAACGCTAGACCCAAACAAGGCAGAGCAGACTGTTCAGCTGAGGCCAGAGGACCTCGTCAACGCTGTCGTGGACCCGGCAACTTCGCTCTTTGGCGGCGACCAATCATTTACCGGCTCCGAAGGCGATATGCTTTTCAACTACGACATGAGTCTTGGACTTTCCCCGGTGTTTCGGTTTGATCCAAACGCTATAGGGATTGAAGGTCTTCAAGAGTTTCCCGACGTGGATTATGCCGTTTCTCGGCCTTAATGTCCGGGAGCTGGTGTATCTGGCGGTTTTACTTTCTCAGAATTGATATCCAAAGTTTGAAACATTATTCTAGTCACTTTAACGTGCGAAATTTGACAGCTGTTGAAATACAGGTACTCTTGTCTACCCTTCAAACAACTTCTATCTATAACTACCTCAGCTCTATGTAGCCTCCACGATTGCAATCGACGAAATCAAGATGTAAATTTATGCACGAATACATCGTCTTATAGTTTTTAAAGCTTTGAATTAATTGGTTTACTGGTCGCTGTATCCAATTCATGTGCGTCGGGGATTAAATGATCAATGTCCCTGGTATTGATCATTTTGGGTGAAAGCTGATCCAAGCTAGTAACTCCACAAAGCCGCATGGATGTTTCGATTTCATCTTTCAGAACTTTTCCTATGATTAGCGATGAAGTCAACAGAAGGCGCTTCACTCACTCTGTGTAAGATGCTCGGCACCCTCTTGGCCGTATACAAGGGAATACAAGTACGGTCGGCCAATACCAACAGCAGTAGCTCCCAGAGCAATAGCCTTGAGAATATCGGACCCTCGCTCAAAGCCACCGTCAATGTAAATTTCTAACTTGTCGAAAACCTCTGGGCAGATTTTTCGGAGCTCGAGCAGTACCAAAATTGTGGCTGGGGAACTACCGACAGGTTCAGCATAAGTTCTCTTGACTTAGTCCAGGTTCTCAAAATAACTTACCCATCTAGGGAGCGACCGCCGTGATTGCTGAGCAGTACACCATCCACGCCGTAGCTAACCGCTTTAATCACATCTTCCGCGGTTTGCACGCCCTTTAAGATGATGGGGACGCCGCTAGTCTCTCGGATCCAGGCCAAGTCTTCCCAGCGCAGTGACTTGTCAATATATTGAGCCATCAGGCGGCCGAGACCGCTGCCCTTCTTATCCTTGCTGCTTTCTCCTCCGCTGATTGCCGACTTGATTTTAACAGCCTGTGCCGCCCGTTCATCTGCTTCTCTCTTTCCAGGGACAGGAGCATCGACAGTGACAAAGATGGCTTTGATTCCAAGCTCGCGGGCTGTCTTGAGGAGCTCGGTCGTCTTTTTTCGGTCCGAGTTGACGTATAGCTGGAAAAAGAAGGGCTGACCAGCTGGGGCTGCTGAAACAATCGATTTGAGCGTGTATGAAGCATTACTTGAAATCTAGAAAGGGTGAGCAGAATATTCTAGGTGTAAAAAGTTTAGAAATTTCAACTTACGCATTGAATAATGCCCTCGTTAGAAGAAGCCCTGGCCAATGCCAATTCGCCGTCTGGATGCGCCAACCTCGCCATCGCTGTCGGGGAAATGAAAAACGGCGCCGAGCTCTTGAGCCCAAGAATATTTGTTTCGTAGTTCACGTTCAGAACATCCCTCAGAATTCGTGGCCGGATCACGACCCTTCGCACCAATTGCTTGTTCCTGTTGTGCGTAACAAGGTCTGTAGCCGCTGACGAGTAAAATGCCCACGTTTTCGGCGTCAAGGCCTTTGAGGCCGCAGCTTCGAAATCCGGCGCCCCGATAATCGATTCGAGATCCGGAACCTCGTCATCTTCAACTGCGGTTGTCTGCACAATCGTTGTTGTTGTCGTCGTCGTTGGCGCAGGCGCAATTGGTGCCTGGACTGGCGGTGAGGCGCTCACGGACGCAACAGGCTGTTCCTGGAGGAACCCGATAAACTTGTCCTTAGGCATCTCGTCTAGCATGTCAGGGGCGTGTGCTTCATCAAAGGATTCCGTGGCGTCCGAGCCGGCGCACTTGAGCAGAACTATTCCAGACTTAGCAACGGACTTTGCGAGCATGGACAGGTAACTTGCCGCCGGGACCTCCTGGATGCTCGTCAATAAAATCGGTGATATCAAAAATCTTGGAGTGCACTGCGATCCAGCAATCCGACCTGGTGTTGTGCTTGTTCAGGTCCTGTATGGATACAATTGACATTTCTTTGCTGGAGGACTCGGCCATGGTATGATGCATATGCAAAGATGTCACCTTTCCGGGCTCTGTCAAGGCGGCGTCATACCCTCAGCTATAATCACAGGTGTGCTCTCACCCAGGTCATGATTGAAAGAATCGCCTTTTCAGATAGCTCCAAGCGAGCTAGCTGCCGCTACCCCTGCCGTCTCGCGCTTGGAGCCCGGCACGTCCCTCGATATTTCCCATCCAGGTCAAGTTCCGGATCGGGGAGCCCCACATCGGCCGATGGCCCGTCGAGCGGGGACCTGGTCGGATTTGGATGCGGAGCTCAACAGCGCTTCAATGATAGCTCTTTCTCCTCACCCCGCACGCCTTCGCGATGGTGTCATGCACGTGGATCCCGGCCGAGGGCCCGACGTGATGATTCGGCCACGGCATAAAGAACGAATCCGAGATCTGCTAGTTTTGCTTTTACTCTGCCAGTTCCCCGTCCCTTGCATCTGATAGCCCGTGCTAAGAGACTGCATTCTCTACCATTGGCTTCACAATTTGTTGTTCAAGCAAAGCCCAACGCCAATCATTACAACACCCACCATGCCCTACAGCACCATTGCTCCCAAGGCTAAGCCTCTCCCGCCGGGCGTTTACACCCCCGTCGTCACTCTATACAAGGCTGAAGATCCCGCTCAGAGCGTAGATCATGATGCCATGTACAAGCAGTGCCAGGCCCTGGTCACCGCAGGCATGCATGGGTTGGTTTATCTGGGCACAAACGGCGAGCTTGCATTGCTCACCGCTCCTGAGCGCAAGGCCGTCATAGAAACTGCCGTGCGTGCAGTAAAGGACCTGCAGAAGCCCGATTACCCCATTGTGGCTGGCATTTCCGCGCAATCCACCTACGAAACCATCCTCAACGCCAAAAACGCAGGTGAAGCTGGTGCCAACTTTGCTCTGCTGCTGCCACCTAGCTACTGGGCCAAGGCTCTCTCGAGCGCTGCTCTTGTATCATACTTTAAAGAGGTGGCTGATGCCTCGCCCATCCCAATTGTTGTTTACAACTTCCCCGGAGTAACCTCCGGCGTGGACCTGGACTCTGACCAGCTCTCTGAGATGGCCACTCACCCCAATATTGTGGCCGTCAAGCTTACTTGCGGCAACGTTGGCAAGGTGACGCGTCTGACGAGCAAGTTTAAGCACGAGCAATTTGGTGTTTTCGGCGGAAGCAGCGACTACCTGCTTCCCACTCTCTACGGTGGCGGCAGCGGTTGCGTTACTGGGATGGGTAACATCTTCCCGGCATCCACTTCTGGAGTCTACGATCTCTGGACGGCTGGTCGATTCGATGAGGCAAAGGAGCTGCAGGGAGATGTGGCCAATGCCGAGTGGGCGTGTAAAAAGGGCATTGCTCTAACGAAATACGGAGCTTGGTATTACCTTGGACGTGATATTGGCTTATCAGACGAGTCGACATGGCTCATGAGAAGACCCTACCAGCCACTTGGAGATGCAGTCAAGAAGTGGGCCTTGGACACGCTGGGCGTGCTAGAAAAGACAGAAAAGGAAACGCCATGGAAGAAATAAGGCAAGCAGCCACATTAGCAGGATAGATTGATAGAATACTTAACAGTGTAAATTTGTTCCAGATGAATAACCATCATACCTAGCTTGTAGTTTTCAATCTCTAGGCGCAAATCAGGTTTTACTCGGCCAACTCCGCCGACTAACTGGCCATTCCGGTTTTCTTCCACAAAATCTGGTCGCCCAGGCCACATGAACAGCGGCAATGTGCCATGAGCACCCTAGTATGTAGCAGTTTCCCCGCATTCACCTGTCCCAAGTGGAGTTTCCCCCCCTCTCCACCGAGCTAAACCTGGGGTAAGAATAGAGTGAAGGAACGCACAGCGCAGTGGCCGACCACATTGCCGAGGAGACCAGGTCGGCCGTAACCCCAGAGATGTCACTGCTTACCCCTAAATTCCTGCGGGGTATCCATGAAGAAGGACCACGTGTGCCCCAACACGGGAATTCGTCCGACTCGGCTGGATGTAGCAACCCGACGCGTCGTGCGGCCATGGTCACGGTTCAGCGGGAGCAGTAGCGTATATGTAGCGGGATCTGCCAGATCCTGGCATATGCTTTTTAGGCTGGAAACATTCTGATTTTGTTTTCCACTCCCTCTCCCGAATCAATTATCCAGCTGGAGTGAAATTAGGAGGATGGTGGACACCATTGAGAAAGACGGGCCCCATATGGAGGAATCCGAGAAGCCTCGTCAATTGGACCCCAATGACTTGCCGCTTCCCGATGAGATTTCCCATCTAAGCACCGATGAAGTCAGGCAGCTCGATCGAGCCCTGACTCGTCGGCTGGACATGACGCTCATGCCGTCGATATTCCTGTTGTTTTTGTTGAACATTCTGTAAGACAAAGTTCAAGTTTTCAATACGCAACATCTAACAACGGGCGACAGTGATCGAAACAACATTGCGAGCGCCAAAATCGTCGGTCTCCAGGAGGACCTCGGCATGACCAACAGCGAGTATAACACCACACTGATGATGTTTTACATTGGATGTATGTTATGAATTCTCCCGGTTCGTTCCTCGCTAACTCCAAAAGACATCATCACTCAGGTCCCGTCAAACATGATTATCGGAAAAGTACGACCCTCATACTACATCGCTCTCGTCACATCTCTCTGGGGCGTTGTCTCCATGTCCCAGGGGTTCTCGCACAACTTTGGCGAGTTGGCTGCTATCAGATTCATCCTTGGATTGATTGAGGCGCCGTTTCTGCCGGCCGTTTTTGTCGTCTTGGGCTGTTGGTACAAGCGTAACGAGCTGCCGCCTCGCATCGCTGTTCTTTACGGAGGAAATATGATGTCTGCTGCTTTTTCGGGTCTCATTGGTGCTGGCATCACCAGTCGGATGGAGGGCGTCGCTGGACGACCGGCTTGGTCTTGGCTGTTCATCATTGAGGGTTCGATGACTGTTGTCATTGCACTTCTAGTGATTCCCCTTCTCACCGACTATCCGTTGCAGAGCAAGCATTATTTCATTTCCCGCGAACTCCAACTTATTGGCGTAAGTACCTAACATTTTCAACACAGCGTCTCTCAGTCTAACTCGGTCTAGGAATGGCGCATCCGAAAGGAGAATGCCGGTATCGTCGACGAGGACCCGGAGTCTATCTGGTGGGGATTGAAGCAGGCATTGATCGACCCCAAGCTGTACATGTTTATTGTTCTGCAGATGGCGCTCATCACTGCTCAATCTTTCAACAACTTTTTCCCTTCCATTGTTGGAACCCTTGGTTATGGAAGCACAGTCACACTTCTTCTGACGGCGCCCCCATACTTTTTCGCCTTTATTGCATCCTTGGGTATTTCCTTCCATGCCGCTCACAAAAAGGAGCGAGGTTGGCACATTGCTGTGCCATTGCTTTTTGGAGTTTTGGGGAACCTTTTGGTAAGCTGACCTCACTCGTCAACCTTGTGCAACAGTGCTGACTCTTCATCAGGCCATGTTCGTTCCCACTACCGGTGGTCGCTACTTTTCCATGTTCCTCTTGACCTCTGGGTCATACGCACCCTATGCCATTTGCGTCAGTTGGCTGAGTGCGTCGCTCCCGCGACCGCGCGCAAAACGTGCTGTGGCGCTTGCCATTGTGAACCTCATGGCCGCTGGCGTTGCTCATTTTTACACTGTCTACATGTTCCCCGACTCGCAAAAGCCCAGATATTACATCGGAGGAGGCATGATGGCAGGAGCGTGCGTTGTCTGCGGTGTCATGGCCTTGTTTATCAAGTACTACCTCAAGAAGCAAAATGAGATGCTTGAGGAGGCGGAAGCACGAGGTGAACTCGGTACTCAGATTCGGGGATCTAGCAAGGGCGGTAGAGGCGATGCCGTCGTGTCGTTTAGATATGTGCACTAATGCACTTGTAATGAAGCAAAGGCGAAGTGGGCAGCGAATTGGCTGGTACATGACAGCAAACAAAGTACATGAATCAATTTTTTAAAGCCAAGGAATCATAAATCACCAAGTTTCCAATTAAAAATCCCAAACCCGAGCCCGATAAAAGACGTGGTTAGACAGGAAACATTCATCTAGTTGAGACGCTTTGAGCTTGATTATGTCATTGGCTAGGTCTCAAATTTCAGCGTCACTTGGTGGATACCCTAGACCTCAACCCCCGAAACTTAGATCTTACACGACAACCGGGCTTTACGCGCATTCAGCCTCAAGAAGTCTGATTACACATTCTTATTCCGTATCTTTTTCTAAATAAATAATTTTAGCGCAAGACGAAAGCTCTAAGATGGAAAAACAGCTTGCAGTGCGCTCTGCGCGGGGTGGCGCCACGGCTTTGTACGCCACTGGATTCAACGCCTGGAACCAACTCGTGTTTAAGGAGACATCAACTGACGAGCCAGACGACATCTATTCGTTCACAAAAATCATCAGCTCTAGAAAGATTGATCAAGTCCAGCCTCGACTTTCATACACTATCGGTATGTGAATATTCGCGTAGGAAGAAGATCACTAACAAGCATAGTGCATCGCGACGGTGCCCCATGTATAGCTGGAGCTTCACCAGGAGAGTTGGCTGGCTTGGCTGACAGGGTGCATGCTGTTTCGGGTACAGGTACCATCCTCACGACAAAAGATGGCGAAGGAAATGTGCCTCATGTGGTTTCATACTCGTCAGTTGACGCATGGAAATCCGAGCTCGATGGCAACCCATCTCCGGCCAAATCATGGCCGTGTCAGTCTCCTGTCAAACAGGTGGCCGCTTATGAAACAGGCTTCGTCATCCTTCACGAGGATTCGTCTGTGACCACTCTTGGAGACCCTCGTTTTGAGGATTGCCTTGGTCGAGATGTTAATGAATCAAGGTATGGAGTACTTGCACCTCGCTAGCCGCATCTAACGCCGAGCAGACCAGCAGACGAACCGGGACTGGTATCCGATCTGGGAGACTTGGGAGAATCCATAACAAAAGTCACAGCCGGTGGTTATAACCTGGCTGCGCTTACCGAAGGAGGCGCAGTGTACATCTGGGGCGCCAAGTCGACTGGATCCCATAGCCGACACCAGCCTTTCACTGAAATTGGTGGGATCCCTAGCTACATGGAAGTTGATGGAGACAAGGATGTGCTGGACATTGCCCTTGGAGAGTCACACGCTATCGCTCTGACTATTGACGGGAGTATTTACGTCATTGGCGACAATACAAATGGTCAGCTTGGGCTGGGTAGGGATTTCTCTGGGGTTGCTGAGTCGTGGACCAAGGTCAACCTGGACCTTGAGCCCGGATGGGGGGTAGTGGGGGTTGAAGCTGGCCCGAGATCGTCATTCATTCTGACAGCCAAGAGACAGCCCAAATAAACACCAAATCATTGCAAAAGGCACATTTCTACCGGAACCAGATCATTTAGCCTGTATGATCCACTCTATTGTACAAGTCTTCTCTTAGTACCGGGTCACTCAAATGCATCATAGACTCGTAAGGTAATCCTCAATCTCTTGAGGAGTCAGCTTTCTGAAACGGGGACCAACAGCGCCCTCGACGCCCTCAAGGCCGAGGAGGTGCTCTGCGGGAGGGCCGACAATACCTAAAAAACGTTAGAGAGAAAGCTAGCAAATTGGCAGGGGTTTCTTACCAATCTCAATGGTATCGCCGTTCATCTCGCCCTCGATGTTGTCCTTCAGAGTCAGGAGGGCAATGTGAATAGCGTCCTCCAGCTCGAGCTCTTCCGAGTATCGCTTTTCCAAGAATGTCTTTGCCTTGGTGGCGCTCTTTCCAATGGCCGTGGCCTTCCAAGGATAGTAACTACCCGAGGGGTCGACCTGGTAGAGCATGGGACCGCCCTTGTGGATGCCACCAGTCTTCTTGGTGGCCTTCTTCTCGCCATCGGAATCCTCCTCTTCCTCCTCGGGCTCGATGCCCTCATCCCATCCGGCAATCAACAAACTCACACCATAGGGTCGAACACCGGCGGACTGGGTAGCCTCCTGCATGACTCGGGCAACGTCCTGGACCAATATACGGGTGGGAGGGTACTCGTTGTAGATTCGCTTGTAGCCGGTGTGTGAGACTTTGCGCGCTCGGTCCACGAGGACTCTGTAGTCAGGGCCCATTCCTGAGTACACCATGCCGATGTTGGGGGTGATGTTGCTGATCTTGGAGAGGGAGCTCTGGTCGGCGAGAGGGGAGGATGACTTCTTCTCGGTTGCGAGGACGATGCCGTTTGTGGCTGGCTGAGGTCAGTGGCGGTTTGATATGATGGTTTGGCAGTGCGAACCTTTGATGCCCAGAGCAGTGATACCCTGGTTGACAGCGTTCAGAGCATACTCTAATGGGAGGTTAGTACATGTGTCGGCAATCGCAAGCGGGCCAGGAGCTTCAAGAGAGCTCCAGCTGGCTTGTGGCTGAGTGTAGGCATACCGATCTGAACCAGCTTTCCGCTGCAACGTCATTAGCATTGATGCCCGCATCACCGCCTGCCATCGTCATCGGGGCCACATACCTGGGGGAGAAGGTGGTGAGGGAGAAGGAGTATCGGTCCGCCATGTTTGCGAATCCTGGAGTGATGTATTCGACGAGATGCCCTTTTCTGAAATGTCGATGCGGGAGGGATTGGCTGTTCTGATCTCGGGAGTGTCAAGGGATTGAGGAAGGCTGCAACTGGAGCTTTGGTGTTTGACCAGCTGCTGCCGCCTCTCCAGGCACGGCCAAGCTGCGCGTCAAGCTTAGCCGGGGCAGCTGGGACGGGAAAACACATGTTCCGTACCCGGGCGAGGCCACATCCGTCCCCACCTCGCCCTCGCCAATTCTTACTTAAGCAGTTTCTTTGTTGCACAGCCTTCACTCGTTTCCCGGCTGTTTCGGTCGCATTCCATTCCCGCATGGTTCTTCTGTGGGAGGCTAAGCTGGCCTTTTCGTCCTCATCCGTCATGACCTTGGCGCACAGGTGCCTCCCCCGCCTTATCGCTAATCTCTTCCAGCTCTGAGTCTCAGCATTGGGTCGGATTGAGTTTTGCGGTTTTACCATGTAGGTTGGGCCCGACAGCCTCGAGCACAATCGTGACACCAATCCCGGATCATTTCTGTCCGTTGACTGCTGCTATCCTTTGTTCAATTTTGTTTGTTTCATCACCACTTCCACAGGCATCTTTTTAGCATGGATTCCCAACCGACCTGGGACTGGTCCAATATGGGCGACAGCTCTTCCAATCAGCCTGAGCCAGAGTCGAACCCTCTGCCGACGCGACGATCCCAGCCCTATCAGTGGCGTCCAGAGCCCGAAGCTGCTGCCGAAGCTGCTCCTGAAGCTCCTCCCAAACCCACACCAAAAGCTGCGCCCAAGGGCAAGCAATACGGCCCTCGCACATGCCGTATTTGCTTCGACACCGAGTATCCCCAGTACCCGACTGAGATTCCCGGCACCTTTGGCCTCTCCACAACTGCTCGACCGACGTATGTCTCTGATGACCCGGAGCTAGGTCGTCTGCTATCACCATGCAAGTGTAAGGGATCGCAGAAGTATGTGCACGAGGGTTGTCTCAACGCCTGGAGACTGGCGAACCCTACGGCGGAGAGAAATTACTGGCAATGCCCGACGTGCAAATTTTCGTATCGAATGTCACGTCTCCACTGGGCAACTGTCCTCAGCAGCAAATGGGCCCAGGTTGCCCTCACATTCTTCTTTCTTGTGATGGCCATCTTTGCTCTGGGTTTTGTTGCGGATCCCATGTTTGACCTCTGGTCTGATCCCATCGGCACCATTGGCGAAACTGTCACAAGCGTGGTTACAGACATTGAGGCCATCAAGCCGTCCCCGTATCAAGAACCAACGTCGTGGGCCGAGCATTTCGTCAAAGGCTTCTTCTCACTAGGCATCTTTGGCCTCCTCAAATCCATGCTGGCAATGTCACCATGGCAATGGTGGAATCTTCGCAGCAGCGGCCTCGTGAACACTACCGGAAGACGGCAAGGCACGGGAAGGGGGCGCGTCGAGAACATCAGTCTCGTCTTTGTTCTGATTGGAGCGTTTACATTCATGATGGCCATTTGGAAGTTTGTCAAGGCGCTGAGTGCGCGAGTACTGAGCAACATTAGTGACAAGGTTGTCGATGTGGGCGAAGACGATGAAGCTGACGAGCCTCAAGGAGAGTAAGCAAGCCTAATAGCGATGTTTATTTGCGGCGTTTATGGATTTTCTCGTGACCAGATGAATCAATGGTCTGCACACTCTTAAGTTGCCTAGAACTTGCTCTTCCGTGTCAAGTCAACTAGTCTGTGTGCAGAGATTTACGCTCTGCTTCGCTTTGAGTGAGAACCGTTTTGGTTTCTTGCTTGCCAGCGTGCATGAGATTGTCAACCAAAAACTATGCTTGGGTTCCTTTGGGGATCTAAAATACAAAAGGTTTCTGCTCGGTACACACTAGTACAAAGCTGTAAGCAGATGGCTATTGAATGGTTGATACATGCACATGTCTCGGGATAGCCCCGTATTTCTATAGCATTCGACAAATGGTTTCCATATTTGGCTATATTAAATATAATAAAGAAAGAGACAAAAATGCCAATATGATGAATGTGACTTGTGTAACCATCGACGCCTAATAACATCTGATTGTCTTCCGCACCCAGTCTCGACCTTCATTCATCCTTTCCGTCCCTCTCGGAGGCCCCTGCTCGGATGCTAATATTTCCGATACCGAAATCTAGTCGGCGCATTGATTCCCGCTATCCCTGCTGCAGCAGGTCCCTGGCCATGTGGGTCCATGTGTTCATGGCATCGACCAAAAGGCTAAAGGCCATTCATCAAGATTGTCCAGAAATGGCGAGCTGAAGGTAGTTTTCCCCTGTCCTCCCAATTGCTGTCCAACCTGTCGCTCGCTGCCAACCGAATACTACCGCACCTCTTCGGCACTCCGCCGGCATCCGTTGTTGATATCCACGTGACGAAAACGGCGAAGCGGCTCGGACTCAGGGGACGACGCTGCTGACAGTTCGCGTTGTTGCGACCTGCAATTCCTCCGTCTGACGGGCCGAACCACGTATGCGACAGCTTCAACGACGACCGCGACCTCGAATCACGACTTTATACCGCCCCTGTGGCGCGCCGAGGCCAAAATGCAGTTTGCCTACCCCCCTCGCAAACGGTCGAATCCCCCGCCATTCCGACCCCGATCCACCAACATCCCCTTGCTGCGCAGGCGCCGGTTAAGAACGATAATCTTGCTGTTAGTGGCGGTTATTGGAGGATTCTGGCTTCTCCTCAGGCCAAAGTCCCATGCGCCTTATCGCGAGCATGTGCCATCAGGAAACCCGCCTGCAGTGATTCTGACGGTCATTGACCCAACAAAATATGACGACAAGTACTTGAGGGCAATCGCAGACAATAGAGAACGATACGCCAAGAAGCATGGTAAGCATGCGCCGCGGAATTGGCCTCGCACGGGACTCTGACATCTCTTTTAGGGTATGAGGTCATGGTGGTAAAACTATTCGATTACAACACCAAGGGAGCCCCTCAATCGTGGGCTAAGATTATCGCGATGCGCCACGCTCTTTCGCTCCACCCCGAGGCGAAATATATTTGGTTTCTTGACCAAAATGCTTTCATCATGGACCTCGACCATAGCTTAGAAGATCATGTTACTGAGCCGAAAAAGCTGGAGGAGATGATGATGAGGGACCATGCCATTATTCCACCGGACAGCATTATCAAGACCTTCGGCTACCTCAGAGGAGACGATGCTTCGCTCATCATCAGCCAAGACGACAGTGGCTTAGTCACGAACAGTTTCATCCTTCGCAACGGCGAATGGGCCAAATTCTTCGTCGAGACATGGCTGGACCCTCTATATCGAAGCTACAACTTCCAAAAGGCCGAGAGACATACGCTAGTAGGTTGCACTGACCCAAGACATGGACAACATGAATGTCTGACTTTTCGCAGGAACACATTGTCCAATGGCACCCCACGATCCTATCGAAGCTTGCCCTTGTGCCCCAGCGCACAATGGCGTCGTACGGTCGCAACAAGGAGGGCAACTCGTACCGAGAGGGAGACTTCGTTGCTCTTATGGTAGACTGCCAGCCAACCGGATCCAACAGCTGCGAGAAGCAGTCGGAATACTACCTGCAGCAGCTGGAGGCGAAATATGGCGCCACTGAGCAAAGCCAGTTCTAGATGCGTAATGGCATGTTAATGGAAGGTGGGCATGGGATTCCGGCGTTTGCAAGGACAAGACATGATAGTATCACGGCGTTAAGGATTCTTTGGAAACGAGCCAGAACCACAGGGATTGATCAGGTGGAGTCCGGACAAAGGGTAAATGCAACCGCCGGACTCGACTTGCGTAAGTGCTCATGGGACGAAAACACATGGACATGGGGATTCGGCATCTGGGAGCCAATATAGAGGCACAAACTCTGTTTGCGCATTTTTGCTGAGATATTTTGCAAAGGCATATGCCAATGAATAAAGACGGTAATGAAGCTACGGAATCTGTGCTTCGTCACTAGATGTGGCGCTACATACCTATGTGGGTATCTTTCTTTGGGAGAAGCTCCGGTGCTTTTTAGAAATTTATGAAATAGACGGAAACCCTCGTATTGGAATCCGTAGGCGTCGCCGTGGCCGCGGAGTAGTGAATCTTCTGGCACCACCCCGAGTGGAAGACCAAAGGATGTGCTCGAAGTGGCCCAAATCACATGAAATAGGACAACAACTAACAAGGAAGAAGCACTATCTAGAAACGCGCGTACCATGGCTGTACCATGGCTACGGAAAAAAAAAAAAAAAAAGCGCCGGACCACCCAGTACGTGGAAGACAGTCCCCAGACCCATACCCCATTCTGGTGCATCGTGGGTCTCCAGCCTCGTATGCGGTCTCTGGACCCAGTCCCGTTGCAGAGCAAATTACGATCGGCGTTTTCTTTCCTCTTACAGGTTTTGTCTACATCGTTTCTTACGGCGGTTCCTCTCCGTCCCTCCGTTTTATTGCCAGACAGACTTTGGCACACAGCACCTTGGCGAACGGGAGATGCACGACCCGAGAGTCTATTATGCGCGGGATGAGATTTCACCCCGTACGAAAACTACCCAATCAATTGAGATTGGGTTGCCAACACAAGCAACACCGTGCGTGCGAATTTATGCATCTTTTCTCTTGGCATGGTCGTGTCTGGCAGTTAGGCGTCCCTGCACAGGCACAGACGAGGCGACTGCGGGTCTTATCAACACGGACGTTATGCCCGGGTTGTATATTCCAAACAATGAACAGGTGAGATTTCTTCTAGAAGAGTGGCAATGGCGCAATTTTCAAGCAACGTAATACACGGAAGAACTGCCGTTTCACCAAAATTGGTCTAGAGTTGCATTTACGGTTGAGGATAAGGCATGGCATGGCCCGGGGCCTCGCGAGTTTCATGGCCAGGGAGATGACGAATACAGCACACAGCCCGGTTGGTATCCTGTACGTAAAACGGTGCTGCGTAAGGCTCACCCAGTGTGCTACGCTGCAGATATGGAGACCACCCCCGGCAGATGCGCCAGCCCGCGGCAGAGATTAGCTCTCTATTGCCTCTTTTGGTCATCTGCTATGGATCAAGCATCCTTGGGGTACACGTGCTTCGGTATTGACCGAAACCCACTGGCACTCTGCGGCTCGTTCTCCCTCCCACCTTCCGGACGGTCGCCAATGGGTCGGGGGGTCCTGCAGCCAGTGATAATGCGTCAATTGAGTATTACGACAACGACTTCGAACTGACGTCGGGAGGTGGGAGAGCATGGGGAACGCTAATCGCCAGGGTCCTTGACCTCGTCGAAATGATGTAAGGAATTTCCGAGGCCCAAGAAGTCAAAGATGAAGAGGCGGATGGGTATAATAGTTGTAGGAAAGACGGCCAAGTTTGCAACTGAAGACATCATCACTCTCAAGCATCTCAAGCAATCAAGACATTTTCACAACTCTCGGCACTCTCATCTCTTTTACACCCATCTTCCACTCGCAATTATGAAGTTCACCAACCTGGCTCTCCTTGCCTCCTCCCTGGGCGCTGTCATTGCCCACCCGGAGCGAGCCACCGAGGAGATGGTCAAGCGCGAGGCCAAGCTCATCGGCCGCAGCACCAACCACTGCGCTGCTGCCATTGAGAAGCGCAAGGCCGACATCCACGCCAAGCGTGCCAGCCGCCTTCACGCTCGCCGAGCTGCCAGCGGTCTCGTCTCTCGAGAGGCTGAACACAAGTACACCACCATCCAGAACGACACTTGCGTCCTGGCCCCTGACACCATCTGGGGTCCCTATGGGTAAGCGGAGAAACACGACTAGCTACTTAGTATCAAGCACGAAAGACTAATCGTATTACAGTGTTGACGGTGAGATGGTCCGCTACGATCTCCGTGAGGAGCAGAAGGGCATCGACTTCTACCTCGACATTGGTGTCCTCGATGTCGAGACCTGCGAGCCCCTCGAGGCCACTGCCCTGTCCGTCTGGATGTGCAACGCCACTGGCTCCTACTCCTCCTTCACCGGCATTGACCCCGACACCTCTGAGCTCCTTGACGGCTACACCAAAAACTCCGAAGGCACCACCGACAACGAGACTTTCCTGCGCGGCATCCAGATCACCGACTCCGAGGGCATGGTTGAGTTCCTGACCAAGTTCCCCGGCTACTACGTGACCCGCACCACCCACATCCACGTCACTGCCCAGACCAACATCACCAACGGCACCTTCTTCTCTCAGAGCCGGGTCCAGCACATCGGCCAGCTCTTCTTCGAGGAGGACATCCTCAACGAGGTCTACTCCTACAGCCCCTATGTCGAGCACAAGTCCACCCTGAACCGCACCACCAACAGCGAGGACAAGCTCTACTCCAGCGCCAGCTCTGACGGCTACAGCGCCGTCATCAGCGTCAGCCAGCTCGGCGACAGCATCCTCGACGGTCTTGTCGGCTACGTAAGCACCCTAATCTTCCTTTTCCTACTTGAATTCGCGCTAACATAAAGACCCCCAGATCACCATCGGTGTCAATGCTTCTGCTGCAGGCCTCGCCACCACTGGCACTGATGTCAACCCCCAGGGATGGCTCCCCACCGTCAGCCTCGACGCTGACAAGTACCCCCTGACCACCAGCGCCAGCGCCTAAGCTGACCCAGCCAAGTCACGATGAAAATGATCTACACGAGGAAGTTTGAGTGACTGAGTTGTGGGAGTTTACAAAGCATCATTTCATTTCAGTTTTCGTTTAGAAAGTACAGAGCGAGCGTCAGTTGTATAGAATTAGATATAAAAGGGGTTTGATAGATTTCTTTTTTTTTTTTTAGAAATAAAGAACACAATTTGTGTTTGTGTTGGAAGAATATGATGAAGATCTCAAAGTTTGATTTTCTATTGTTACATCGAGAATTCACGATGCTACGCTTATGGTTTTTCGTCGTAGTTAACTATTACTTGAACCAATGCCAAAGTATAATCTCTCCCGTCTTTTGTTTCTTCCCTCTGAATAATCTACGTCTATTGAATCACTATAATTACTTTTATTTATTTTTATTTTTACACCATGAACGGGTCCCACAGTGAGGAGATGATGCTCAGGGACCAACGATCAAGGCAATTCTACCGGGTCTGCTGATGCCTTGGTAATTTGGTTTAGAGGCAGTTCGGATGGGCGCTGTGCCATGTCGTGAGAGGGCTCGTGCGCAGGTTCCACAGAACTTCGGGTTGGGCTCGGGTCCAGAGTTCGTTGTCGGTACGACTTGTGATCCGGGGGGCGGTGCTTGACGTTTGCGGCGCCACATCCAAAAGGCGCATCGGCATTGTACTTGTCGCTCCAGTCTACCTAGGGTGGCGAGGTCGAAGATGCCAATGGCCTGGGCCCACGGCTCCTTCTTTTCCTAGTCCCACTCGGCGTCAATGCCTCCGACGACAATCATCTGGCTTTTCTCGACGAGCGCGCTGGCGTGGCGGAGACGGGCGGGCGCCGTCGCGTTGAGCTTGAACCATTGGAACCCGGGGACGCAGAGGGCTCGACCAGAGTTGTATGTTCCGTACGGGGGGTTGAGAGCCGTGGTTCGCTTTTTCGTCCAAGTATTTGCCATCATGTCGTAAACCAAAAGACCCGGAAGGGGCATTCGATCGCTGAAGACAGTGTCGTTGAGTCGCTTGTCGGATGAACCGCTTCCATGGCCGCCGACAATGTAGCCGTAATCTCCACAAGAGACTCCCGCTTCGCTCAAGGCGCTGTAAAGCTCGCCAAAACTGTCCCTCTGTTGCGACTACGAACCACCGCCCTCGCCGTCAGCCGCAAAGGCCCAGAGATGAACATCATCGCCCAAATCCGTCCTGCCCATATACACATCACCACCCCATCGATAGATGGTTGTGTTTTTATCGTTGGACCATAGCACAATGCCGTTGCCTGAGAGCGGCTTGTCCTTGTCAATCTCGTTGACGGTAAGACGGTCTTGTTCGTCCATGATTCGCTTAGAGGAATGGAGAGTGTTTTTTCGACTGCGATCGTTCGCTTTGGTCCAGATCTCATCTTAATAGATATTACTCGGCACTGAGGGGTCATTATCGGTTTGGTTTCCATTAATGTATGACGAGGTTTCTCCTCCTTCAATGTACAAGGAGTCGTTCATAACCATGATTAGCGATAATGAGCTGCATCAGGTTTCGCGCGTGGAACCTGATCTTAACTAACTCGAGTGCAATGCCCGCCTTCTGTATATGTCAGTTGTATTTGAGTCATCATCGCGAGTCTCGAGTCGAGGAGAGGGAAGCTCACGCTGAGTGTTGCATGAAACCAGCTGTGCAGCCAGCGTGGCGAATATGCAGAGTGCTGCTACCGACATGTTCCACTTCCTCACAATCCACAGCACTGGGCGTGTCTTTGGAACAATAGTGGAATAGTAAGAGAGCAGAGGGGCTTTCGGAAGACCGGACGGTCGCTTTGGTTATATTAGAGCACTCACTCAACACCATCTTCCGCAGCATGGGTACACTAGCGTGACCTTCATCCGTGTAGAAAATGGAACCGGGGGCATTTTCGTGTCTGGCCAATTATTGAGAGCCGACATTGCATAACTTGGGCTGCGAAAGCCCCATGTGTCCAAGTCTAGGCGGAATCCTGGCCAAAGGATTCTCTTGCATGCTCGACAGGCGCTCCCCGGAAATTTCCAGATCGGACGCTCACCTAGAGGGAAGGAAACTAATTGACTGAGTAAACTACAATGAGGGGGTGTTTTGTAGACGGATCTCGTGCGAAGCCTGCCGAGCGTGGCATCTATATCATGGAACGGCGACCATCAAGCATGCTGCGGGGCCACCGTTGAGTAGCAACTTTATTCGGACATACGCGGATTGATGCAAGGCCGTTTTTATCCACGGATAATGGTGTTTTGGTGTGATGAGCTTGCAGAACTTGGCCTATTATTGGCTCCCAAGTGTCGCTGTCAGCGCAACTCGGACGGGGCTGTGATGAGTCGCAGGAGCCCCGGTTCGCAGAAACACAGGCGCGGTGGAATGTCCTTTGTGGCTTGGCCTGGCTAAGCCCTGTAGGGGATTCTTATTAACGGGGTTGAAGGCTCTGCTTGGCACATCAATGGCGAACCAACCCAAGGTCCGCCAGCGTGGGCATCAGCCCAGATACGATGGGCCTCGTGCTGGGAACCCTGGCAGGATTGTTACAGGTTTTATGGCTAGCCTTGCTCTCGGATCTGTCCTCGTCCGAAGCATCGCGCGGAACTGGGCATTTTCACCCGAAGCGACATGGTGCCCATCTTGGTTTGCTCTGAGAGTTTGTCTCGGCCACTAATTTTAATTATTTTTAGTCCCGCAGCTTATTTTATTGATTGAGAGGTTAAAAAGCACGTAGCTGATATCGGGAACCCTTGCTGTGGTGCTCTCACTCTTGAAACAGTGGAGCCCAGGCGACCGGAACAAGCAGCACAGCAGTGATGTCCAGTTCGCGAAGATTGGGGGGATAAATTTCTCAGGAATGATCAATCAAGGGGAGCTATTGACTGGCTTCATTTCTGTCATGTAATTTGCGTATTTTATTTTATTTATTTTATTTAGTTGATCTGGTAAACCTCTTGACGGGAAGGTCAGTTTAGCGTGCATCCAAAACACATGGGCAGTCTTTCGGCCGAGTGACTAGCGGCTCATTTCTTTTAGCGAGCACAATTCACTCGAATCCAGTTCGAAACATGTTCCAATCTTGGTTCATCTGCAAACTACAATCCGCTCTTGCTGTAATGTCGCCTCACAAATCTCTGGCTTTCTTCCCTTGCCATTTAATAATGGCTAGTCAGCGACGTGCGCCCGGCTTTTTTATGTCTTATCTAAGGATTTGAACCCTGTATTTTAAGCACTATTTGAGTTGTCGATCCTTGCTGAACTTAGATTTACTCTAAAATATAACCATGATGGTCCAACGTACCGCAGCTTTGCACTTTTCGATGGCTCTAATCCTGTGGCTTTTCATGCTCACTAGCTCCAGGCAAACTCTTTAGACCAATGAGCGGCAGATTTAGCTAGTTTTGACCGATGGAAAAACCCGTGCATTTTTAAAAATACTAGCAGTGATATGGATCAAGTCAATGAAGATGTTTGTCGATGGGCATTATGAAAAAGTTACCAGTATTATTTGAGCTCCAGGCAGTCTCTGGAATGTTATGAGACTTTCTGCACTTGTCAACTGGGGCAAAAAGCTACAAGAGTTCAATAGCCCCAGTGGATACTTGAGTCTGACGAACTACCATGCGCTTATATCATCGCTTGCGAGCAAAACGAAAAAAGAGACGTGCCTTCTTCGAAATTTTACTACAAAATTACGAGACTCAATAGGCATGAAATCTGTGGCCTACACGGTTTGTTCGTGGCATTGTCGCCTTGGAAGACCTAAAATTATGGGGTTAGAAGAGAACCAGGACATCGTGGCTAATAGTGTGTTGATTTCCACCTTCAATACAGGTCGAAGATTCGCTCTTATTAGAAATCAATGTACCACCCAAGATCACATCGCGGTAGATAAGCATTCAGAGTACTTCAAAGACTAGAAACATTGCGAGGTAGCATCTAGTGCTAGCAAATAGGTTTCGTAAAGCGAGAAATTATTTGGTAATTTTTTCATACCAAGATAATTTCTCTGCTGCTGGAGGAGATGAACCCTTTGTCGTGGTTAGGTTCTCGTATACTCGAGAGCAGACGAAGAGAAATCAAACGACCAATAGGGATAGCAAGTATACTACATCCATGATTATCATGAACTGAGGTTCATAACTATTTGTGCTAGAATCATGATTCAACTCAAATCATGTCTCGTGAGACGGGCCGTCTCTCGGTTGGCTGCCATTCGTTTTCGGGCCGGATTTGCCGAAAAAGGCACATGTCGTGATAATGACGGAATGGCCATAGTCTAAGCTGACTCGCGTATGAGGCTCTAAGTCACAGAAATTGGAGCAAGGTGTCAATCAGGAGTTGGTGGCGCCACACCATGTAACAGTACGGCAATGAGGGGGATGCAACAAAGTAGTAGTGCTGATTTGACGGAAATTTTTTTTCAGGGGACACTGAGAGAACAAAATGTCGGTGTAAAACGATATGAATGGCAAAGTGTTGCCTTGTCCTCGCATCGGATGGCGTCGTGGTATTCCCACGGGCCAATGGCATGACAGCCTGTCGCCCCCAACTTCGTTGGCAGTAGTCCGAATTGGATGACCTATGTAGCAGCGGCCGAACCTCAAAAGTCGCTCGATTGGACTGTTGGTTAGGATACGGGCAGCTAATGCAGACGGATGCATATTGACATGGCGATGTCACATTGGTTGCCTTGCCTTTTTGTGTATCTCTCGAGAAGTGGAGTTGAGCCCGTCTGCGGTATAAAGAGGCGCCATGTAAGCTCTTATGCAGCACCCAAGACCGAGCCCTTTCATTATCCATTCTCTCATCATTTTCCCCCGCATCTGCTTACGTCCAAAATGGGTTTCGAACGGGCACAGATGACTTGTGCGGCAATCATTGCCAATCTGGAGGGCAAACACAATATTGAGCTACCCATGGACATGGTCGCAGGCAGTTCGTTACAGGTTTTGGAGAGACGCACCAGGGTACTCGAAGGTTCCCTTGCCATCGGCCCGCCGCCGGCCAATCTGGAGCCTACGTGGGACTCTTTGGCATATCGCATCTGCCGCCTGCAGCACAAGTCTGGGGGTGGAAAGAAGGGGGATGTTCCGATCAGCTCCTTTGCCGACATGGTTCCCGAAGGCTTCGACGTCTCGCTGCAGACGTTGAAGAACTTTTGCCTCGATCTCCCTCGTCCCCGCCTGGGTGAAGCGGCCCGGATGTGGCCAAAGCTTGCCGACGACGAGGAGATGATGGAATACGTTCGACAGGTTTTGTGCCATGAAGTAGGGCGTGAAAGGATCATCATGAAAACAATTCCCATGACAAAAATGGAAGTTTATGTACAGATCATTGCGTTAACAGTCAAGCGCGACACGTCTCTGCCGATACCTGTTGTGGGTACGCCACCAGGTTGGGCGATGCCACCCATGGTGCCAAAGAAAAAGAAGTCATGCTGCGGCTGCTGCAGCTGCTACTGCCACGACACAAAGGACGACATCTCAAGCGTTACTGATTCTGTGCGCTCTGTGCGCAAATCGACATTTGGATTCGGCTGGTTGAAAAAGTTGGCATTTTGGCGGCGCTCAAAGGCTGGTGATGGGGCGTCCATCTCAAGCAGAGGAACCAGCACCGTTGTCGAACCCTAACAGCCAAACGGCCCCCAACAGTCCGAGCGACTTAATGATTTGAGACGATTGATGCCCTACTTTGGTTTATGCTTCTTGCGTTCTGAAATATGTTTGATAAGAGCTGGACAGTGTTGACGGTGGCAAGTGCTTCTTGGTGCCAAGGCCACGGGTGATTTATGAGACCGCGCTGGAGAGCAGCTGTTTGAAATTTATTGGCTTTCCTATTTTCCTAATTCTCAAGCTTTATTTTAGTTTAGCAAGACTTGCCAAAAGTGATGAGTTCATTCATTTATCAAGCCTCATCTGAAAGCTCCCAGTAGGGTTCACCAGTCAAAATGTTGTCTGAATGATGATGATATCCATTCCCAGTTCAGCACGTTTTATCGAAGTATCTCCATCTCGTGTGTATTCTTTTCGTCTTGAAGCCGGGAGCGCTAATATCTTGACTAAACAGGAACAGTATTTCGATTCTCACAAAATCCAAAGGTGAAATTCGTGTCTAGCTTTGTTAAGAAGTGGCCACGACCATCATCGTCCCAATGACTGCTTCCCTTGCTATGTATGATTTCTTTGTCAATTTGATTTTGGGCTGGTTGATGCATGGGAAATCTTGTGTAATTCAATGTTCGTGGCGTGAGAGTGCAGTTGTCTCAAGTTTCATATTACATCTACAGAAGAAAATCTACGCGTACCGTGCCCAAAAAAAAATCGATTTCTCTTCAGGCATCAACCATAACTTTCCAGTTCTGATTCAAAAATTCTTCCAAAACATTATTCCACGCCTCCCAGTCCGTCAGATGATACGCGAGAAACCTCAGAGAATATTGCATGACAGATGACCCTGAGCAGGGAAGGCGTTCATCGAGAAGCAATCGCCATGCGACTACCACGGTGGAAGATGCCCCTTAGACCTCATCATTTTGCGTATGCCCTCGTCTTTATACACAGTACTTGTCTTGCTGAGAAATGGATTTAGGGTTGTTTTTTTAATTGTAGCCGAGGTACTTCTCTCCCGTAGCCACTGTACAAGATTGATCCCAGTCTAAATAATTACTTCCAAGCAAAAAAATCCTAAAAAAGGAACCTACGAGAAATATTTTTTAAGTATTATTTTTATTTATTTATTTTATCTAAACTGCTAAGGGATGTATGTGATTTAGTCTTTTGCAGGGACACGTACTACGAAGTGCCGAACTAACAATCATTCTAGAGTTATACTGATAGATCAACTGAGCCACTTTCCCAACGCAGACCAGCCCTCCTCCGCTTCATCCTTAATCGACCAAGTGCTGACGAATCGCGGTTGGGTTCTGACATGTCTATGCCGATGCAGGAGATGCGTGATGAAAAGATGATGAGCACTTTCACAAAAGGGACGTGCAGAACAGTCGCGTGCGCAATTGATGCCACCCATGCCTCTCGTTTTGGAAAGTGGACGTGATTACCTGCTGGCTGCATGATTCGTGGAACCCTGGTGGGTTGCGTTGACGAAGCTCGGATGGTGCGTGGCGAGATTGCACCCGACAAAGCCGAGGACCCGAGGGATGCGAAGATTGCGACACAGCGAAATTGTGGCGTTTTGCGTCCAGGGTCTGTGATAGATCAAGGTGGTCCCCGAGAGTGTGGCTTGCAGCATCGCCAAGCTGCAAAACCGCGCCGTTGCTCAGGTTGAACGTATGGATGTTCTGCCGTAGCCAATGCTGTGTGGCCCGCCATCAACAGCGGTCTGGAGAGATATCTCGATCGTTTCCTCGATCGTTTCTGCGGCCAAGGGCACAGACGGGGGAAGCATCTCGGCCAGGGCATCATTGGCCCGTATTCGGGCGCGCCTGTCAGTCACGGTGGAAATCTGACCAATTCGTAGTAGTCTGGTCGGGGATTTTCGAGCATCATTGCTACCTTGACGTCTCGTCCGTCGTATCAACCACGCACACGTTCGACATCGATGCAAACCCGATTGGTAGCGAGATGCCCGAGTTACCGAACCCGGACTTTGACAATGGTGCGGACGGACGGCCAGGGATATGCCTGCTGCACCCCGTCATTGAGCGAGCAAACAAATTTGTGCGAGCAAGGACGTGAGTAATGATCGGTGAATTGCACGTTTGAGACAGCAGAACTTTTGTGGAGGCCATGCTGTGGCATGAGTGCAAGCCATTGGGAGCTAGGTTTTGATTCCTCGTGTTTGCCGCAAAAATAATTCTTTGAGCGTGGTAGACTAAAGGTGATTGATAGCACAAGGTGGTTCCCAACAACCCGACAAACGCGAGATTGCGACAAACACCAGACGGCCATGACACCAAATCAGGCAGCCGACGGACGGAGCAGTGGCTCGGGATTGGCGCCCAGAAACAAGCATATCAAGATGTGGCACTGCGAATGACGTTGGCGGTAGGGATTAGGGCTCCAGAAACCCTTTCTACAGCGCTGCAACCGCTAGTGCGCTGATGTTCCGGGGCGCTCTCGGCCGGGGGCCATTGGCTGGGTGCATGTGATGGCCCCCGGATAGCGGCAAGTGCCCCGCTAATTCTGGTCCAAGTATAGCCCGTGCCCCCCGCGAATGCGAATCAGCTCGGATCCTCGACTTTGATAAAACACCATCGTCGCCGTCGCTCGTTTTCTTTTCTGTCTGGCTCAGGTGTCACTCCCTCCCATCCATTATGCCTGGTTCTTCGCGCCTTCCCGCCAGCTTGCGCGGCAGCTTCGAGTCTGTCAAGCGCCAGCAGCATCAGTTTTCCTGGTCGTTGATCAACCTGGACCTGTGAGTACCGCCTGGTGACGTCGGCACCTTTCGCTCATGACGCTTCGCCCCGTCCCATGACGGGACGACAATGGTCTCCCGCGACAGCTGCGCGCGCCGTTCTCGACTCTTGTATGGCATTTAGATTCTAACAATTGCAATTCCCTTTTCTGCAGGCTCCGAAATGTTCTCCTCCTCCTCTTCGTGCTGCGATGGACCCGCCGGATCTTCTGGCAGCTCAAGGGTCGCGGCATCATCGGCTCCGTCGTCGAACTCTATGTCAACCTCCGCCGCACCCTCTATGGCTACTTCCTGCGCGCACCCGGCGTGCGCAGCAAGGTCCAGAAGGAGGTGAAGGACACAATTGCTAAGCTGTCCAAGAAGATGGTGCCCCAGGACCAGACACGATACCTGAGCCTCCCAAAGGAGGGCCTCACCCATGACGCTATCCAAGCCGAACTCGAAGCCCTCGCCAACATGGACCACACGCGCTGGGAGGACGGCTGCGTTTCGGGCGCAGTATACCACGGCGAAGAAGAGCTGCTCAAGCTGCAGACCGAGGCCTTTGGCAAGTTCACCGTCGCCAATCCCATCCATCCCGACGTGTTCCCCGGCGTGCGCAAGATGGAAGCCGAGGTCGTCAGCATGGTCCTGGGCCTGTTCCATGCGCCGCCCCACGCTGCTGGCACTTCCACCAGCGGAGGAACCGACAGCATCCTCATGGCATGCCTGGCAGCGCGCCAGAAGGCATACCACGAGCGTGGGGTGACGGAGCCTGAGATGTACGTCACCATGCACCACCGCGAACCCCTGTAGTTTCGATGCTAACCGCGACATAGGATTCTTCCCGAGACTGCGCACACGGCTTTCCGCAAGGCTGCTCAATACTTTAAGATCAAGGTCCACTTCGTCGATTGCCCAGCTCCCAACTACCAGGTCGATGTCCGGGCCGTTTCGCGCCTCATCAACTCCAACACGGTGCTGCTGGTCGGCTCCGCACCCAACTTCCCCCACGGCATCATCGACGACATTGTTGCCCTTTCGCAGCTGGCCTTGCGCAAGAAGGTTTGGCTGCACGTCGACTGCTGCCTGGGATCCTTCTTGGTGCCCTTTCTCGAAAAGGCGGGCTTTGAGTCGCAGCTGTTTGACTTTAGACTGAAGGGTGTGACAAGCATTAGCTGCGACACGCACAAGTATGGATTTGCGCCAAAGGGCAACTCGACGGTGCTGTACCGCTCGGCTGAGCTCCGCACTTACCAGTACTTTGTGTCGCCCGACTGGTCTGGTGGCGTGTATGCATCGCCAGGCATCGCAGGATCGCGGCCAGGTGCTCTCATTGCCGGATGCTGGGCCAGTCTCATGAGCGTGGGAGAGGCGGGCTACATTGACGCCTGCAGCAAGATTGTGGGTACGGCCAAGAAGATTGCCGACGCCATTCAAAACACGCCGACGCTGGGTGGGGAGCTTGAGATCATCGGCAAGCCTCTTGTGTCAGTAGTGGCGTTTACATCCCGCAACCTGAATATTTACGACATTGCCGATGGGATAACTGCAAAGGGATGGCACCTCAACGCTCTGCAGAACCCGCCGGCGATCCACATCGCCGTCACACTGCCCATTACCAAGGCCTGGGAGAAGCTGATGGCGGACCTCGAGGCCGTTGTAGAGGACGAGCGCGAAAAGGAGCGTGCCCGCATGGTTGAGGGCAAGGCTCTGAAGGGCAAGGCCATGGGCGATTCGGCTGCGCTGTACGGCGTAGCGGGATCCCTCCCCAACAAGAGCGTGGTGGTGGACCTGGCGACTGGCTTCCTGGACCTGCTGTACAAGGCATGATAGGGACAATCAAGGAGGGAAGAGAAAAGAGGAAAGAGTAGGACTTGAAACATGTGGCTCGTGTTGCGGGTGGCATGCACAGGTGCGGCGTCTGTTGGGCAGCATGATTTGCGTCTCGATGAGTTGGATAAGAGATATCTACTGTACATTACATTATTTGCACATACATAATTATTTTTCTTGGGCACGTCAGTTGTATCGGCATTAGCGGCAGGGAATGGAGGGGTGGGTGACCAAGTTTGTGGCAGTGTTCAGGGCAAAGTGAAGCTGCACTTGTTGGTGTAGATGGGCCACAGCAGCATCAACATGTATGTAAGCAAACGCACCTAATCAGCCATTTACCATGACGCACAATGCGCAAGCTATGGACCGCGTGTATGCCGGAACTCGACACGAAACCGGGTCGCAGCGGGCAGAGAGGTCCGACTTGGACTCGCCGGGGCTGAGCCGGCCGCAAGGGTTCCACCTGGAGCCTCACAGGGCGATGATCAAAGGGCTCTGAAGTCCTGAAGACGGGCCCATGTAACATATTCAACCCAGCCCAAGACCTGTCTTCCTTGCACGCAGACACCCCGCACGGGCTGATTCGCGGAGACAAGGACCGAACCGTCCCGATGGCCTCCCAGGTCGAGCAACCCCGCCTCTGGCCTGGTCGCCCGGCTGGAGTGCTGGAGCGTGCTGGAGCGTGTGTGTAATGTGTGTGTGCAAGTCGCCAACACGCACGAGCATGGATGCACGGCATACGCACATCGCACCCTCCAGACATTGCACCCTCCAGTGTTGCAGCCACAAGCAGGCGAACGCCTCGCGCTAGCACGCAAACCCAGCTGTTGCGATCGGCGTGCACACCAAAAGTCGTGGCCTGGTTGCCTTGCCCTCCTCGCGGCCCAACTGCGTTGTCCGGATCGCACTTGAGGGAGGGTGGGCTATCAAAGGCGAGATGGGGGTGGGTTGGGGGAGCTGAGCCGAAGCTGTTGGCCACATGGACATGGACATGGGCCAAGATGGCATCTTCGGGGGATGGGATTGTCGCATCGGAAGGCCTGGAGATGGGAATAATTGTCATGAGCTACACGTCCTGTTTCTCTTCGGAGGGGGGATGCCCAGAACTTTTTGTATACTTGGGCATTCCCCCGAATATCATCGCCATGGCCATTTCCCCTCCACTTACATCTCCCGTCACAAAGCTATCACAGTCACATCCATATCTGCATTCACATTTACATTCCGCTCCCCCCTCCCCCGAAATCTACATTTACTCTTTATCCTCGCCCTAGCGCAAGAATAAGCAGCAGCCATAATCGGCTTGATAACACAAACAACACAGAAGGGACCAAAAAAAAAGCAAATAAGAAGTCTCCGGCATTGAAGCCTGACGACGCACGCCCGGCAGGGATCCCATCTCCTGCATCGTGGCCAAGCTAAGCTAAGCTGACGCCCGGCCACTCAACAGTTGCCGCTCTCGCACGTCACTTCTATCGCCCATTCTTGCACAGCAGCAGCACCAGCGCAAGAAGGGTGCCCGGCGGCGCGCCGTGTCACCCTCATGGCCTGAGGGGATTTACACACGCACCCGTCCTGCTGCGCGCCTGCCTGTGGACGAGCTTGGCGGCTTTTTTGTCAACCAACGCTGGGTAACCCACCCTTTTACAAAAATCTCCTCTCTCGCTCTCGCCCCGCGGGCAAGAGAAAGAGGGAGAGAGAGAGACAGCGGACAAGCGTAAAAAGGCCCTTCTATTCCCCATTCTTGCTTTTCTCGCCCTGTTTCCTGTACGCTCTTGTGCTTCTGTAACCTTGTTTGTATTCTTTTTTGATTTCCGTTTTCTTCTTGACACCCTTTCTCGTCTCGCCCCGTGTGTGTCCTCTCGTCCGCCTTCGCTGCTACGTTGCCCTTTTCCCGTCTTCCTATGTTGCGCAGGTTCCCCTGAGGCCCGCGTGTTGCTGAAACCTCCCACCTGTGCCTCCATCCAAAGAAACACCGATCGTCGTCGTCGTCGTTTTTTTCCGTGTACACAGAAAAAAAAAGAGAAGTGATGGAAATGCGGTCTTCTGCTGGAGAGATTAACCGAGCGCTGCACGAGGTCGGTGGCCTTGTTGATAAAGTCGGGGTTGCCGGACGGTCGAGAGAAGAGGGATCCGTTTCGAGCGAGGGAAGCAATACGTCCAAGAAGAGAATGAGCCTTGCAAACGACATGTCCAAGGAGCAGGTGGAGCAGCTCGTCACTCGGTTGACCATTGACGAGATGAAGTCCAAATGGTTTGATGAAATCTTTGCCAAGCTCAAGACCGAGAGTGAGTATTAGTCCCGGTTTACAGTTGTTGGAGATTAGCGGGTGTCTAATGATGCCTTTCAGTCGACGAGAGCTCGCAATTTGCTGCTTCAGACACCATCGACACTCCGTCTACAGAGGACACCCCCAGCCCTCGATCCATGCCCATCGACATGGTTGCCAATCCTCAGGCGAGACTCTATCAAGCCACCGTCGAGGATGATCCGGAAGAGCTGCAGTTGTCGGGCTCGAGCAACCAGACCCGTGTCCCGGCTTCCGAAGGACACAATAAGAATGATTCCAGCACAAACTCATCCGTAGTCTCGGACTCTACATCATCCAGGGTGTCCAATAGACCCCCAATGAGGAGGTTCTCAGAGGCTACTCCGCGTCGTCAGTCGGAGTCAACCCCTATCACACGCCCGACCGTTCGCTTCTCAGACAGAGTACCCGTCGTTTTGAATACCCGCGGCGCATCAATGCAGCCGCGCGAGGGACCTCCCCCTATTCGTCCTGGGTTCCCAAACAGAGCTCCCAAGGCAGAGCCGTCGGCTGTTGATGCTAGCTGGGGACAGCTCTTTGATGAAAAGGGTGACCCGACGCCTCGACTCGGACGGTTTGTCAGAGGTCTTGCCAACTATATTGTGAGTTTTCCTACACCATTCTAGAATAACCACTGACCATGATAGATTGCCGAGTACACCCCGACCAACTCGCTGGTGCTTACTCCGGACAAGCTCCTGGCTTTTTATCGACACTTTAAGCTTGGCGCTGAGACTATGCCCTTTGAGTGTAAGTCAACCACCCATATACTTGAACAGTTCTGACTCTTGCAGACATGTTTGATACCAAAAGCTCGCGAGACTACAATGCTCTAGAGGGTCTGTACCAGGACCTAGGCTGCAGCTATCATCTCGTCCAAGCCAAGCCAAACTCGGCGCCTCGCGTCCCGGCCTTGACCCCAGAGGGATTCCAGGAATGGGCGACCCGCCAGATCCAGACTTTCCCGGATCAGGAGTCGCAGCGGCTCAACTGCATCATCAGCGAGTTGCCCATAACCGCAGATGGACCGCTCACAGATGGCAAGGCCGAGCGGTTGCCGAGACAGCTGTCTAGACACCTACTTCCTGCTTCTGCGCACCCCGACGTCCATGACAAGGTCATCATCGCGGTCCGTCGATGGGTCAAAGAGATTGGCCTCGAGGATGCGATACGCAAATACTCGTTCGACCAGTACCACCAGCCTTCGCGGCCTCGAGACGAAAAGTCCGGGCGCTATCGGCCAGAGGACTATCGAGGAGGCGATCGAACCCGCCACAAGGCGCGAGAAGGCCACACCAAACCAAGTGACCGTGAGCTATCTCGCAAAGATGCCCCTGGCCGGTTCACATACCGAGCCAACTCGGAAGGCAACGTGAGACGTTCAGATGTGCTGCCGCCAATCATCACGTCTGGTAAATCACGAAGCCCAACTTCAAGAAATCGCTATCGCGCATCTGGCACCTCCATCAATAGCGCTGGCGGGGTTGAAGAGTACGGCCTCTCGACTGGCCATGCCAGTCACTGGCCGCGCAGCGCTACTGGGGGCGAGCGTCGCAGCCGCGAGCAAGAGTACCGCTTCTATCAGGGCCGCATGGGAAGCGATGCGACACCTCGAACCGTCGTGGGCGGCACCGGCGGCTCCAAGCGTCAGAGCCTGGTGCTCGAGGCTAGCCCGCGGGATGGGCCGTACGATGACTACACGCGGGAGAGTGGTCTGCTGCGCAATCCTGTAGCAGCCGATGATGGCTCGTACCGCATGCACGACTAAAGCATAGGATGAAAGCCCGTCACTGAAAAGATTGCTATACTTTTGATAATGATTTAATGAAACATGGGGATTTTCGCCCTGCAGGGCGCTGGATTTGGGACTGGGTTTTTTCTTTGGGCATCACTCTTTTAGTCTGCTGGGATATGGGATTCTATGACACGGCGTAACGAACGCTCTTTTTGTGTGTGTGTGTGTGTGTGTGCGGTGTGGAAAACAATACGAAAAATGACAGAGATGATTAAGACAGATCTTTCTTATTCTCTTTAGCAATTTAATACAGATACAGCGTTTGGTATTATGTGATGAGGCTGTGATGACACTGATTGTGCCGATTGTTAACGAACCAATCTGAATAATCTCGCGGTTCGTAACTGAACTCAACAATCACGCCGAACTCCTGCAGTCTTGAGGCCGCTCTCACTGTCCGGGGAGGGAAATTTATTGTCCGGCGTAGGACTGCGAAAAAGCCACTCGCCCGAGGCTGGAGCGGCAACAAGTGGCGAGCCGGTGCTACGCCCAGGTTGCCCGATGAAGTCATAGACCCATCGACCACCAGGTGGGAATAGAGCCTTTGCACTTTGCGACCGTAAGCTGACTGACAAAAGCATGACGCGAGCAGCAAAAAATGAATAAGAAATGCAAATGGTTTCTATTTTTGCCCCCATCACGAGCTGAATGATTTGCATTCAGTCTATTGGAGTTTATTTGGCACTTTCGTGCACAACGGCGCCCGCTTGGCGGTTCACGACGACCCGTTTGCCGAGACACTTTTAAGTTCTCGGCATCTCGATTGCGGCTTGGCTCGGGAACTGAAAATTGAACGACGAGAGTTTCTCGGTGCAGAAATTTCCCGATTTGTTCAAGCCCGGGGAGAGGGGCTCGCTCGCCCTGGCCCTCACGCGACCAGGGCGCGATGTGCGATGCATAATGATGTCAACGATCAAGACCCCGCTGGTTGCAGCCCAGTACGAATGCGCCCAGACATATCACAATGGGACTGGCCGGGACTTTGTAACGACAAGAGTACTGTGAAGATTGGGCAATCAGATTCAATTGAGTGCTGGGCATGAAACCTACAGATAATGTCCAAAGAGGCAGATGTGAAACTCAGCCTCCAATCTCCAAGTCAAATCACCTTGAGACTGTCTTGCTTTGAAGCACTCGCTCAATTAACCTTAACTGTTCCCACTGAATAGCGTTAAGTGGGCTATTGCAGAGATCGCCGACTTCAACGCTCGTTTTCCCCAGACGGGAAAAGGATAGAGTTGTGGAGAAGGGCAAAGAAGGATTGCGGAGGTGGAGGCTTGACCGACGACTCAAACCTCACGACGCCCACCCAGACGAAACAAAATCCTGCTAACCCCCAGCCACATGAGGAATATTCATTGCGCCCATCACTTGTGTCCGTTTCTTTTACTGGTGGCTCCAACGTCATCTTTGTACGCCTCGTCGCAATGGCCCACTTGCTGGTGTGTCGATCACAACGGCGGCCCCGGTCTTCTGCCCCAAGTCCAGATGACGTCGGTCCACTTACATGCTTTGTAGCCGGCTTGCACGAACTGAACTACGCAAGCTTAGGCTGTTTGGTTCTCCAGCTATTGTCATACTATAAAGCAACGGTTCTCCGACCAAAATCCCAATCTTATCTTGTCTGAATCTCCAGCCACTCTTGGGATACATCGCCAGGCCTTAATCTGAGTTTATTTACACTGACAAAACATGGGGTCTGGTGAGAAGGACCATCGGAGAGCCTCCTCTGAGGATGCCTCCCGAACCGAAGTCGACCATGCTGAGCACCGCGTGCGTCCCTCGGACGAGGCTATGCTTAGTGGCAACAAGCCCATCTCCGCAAGCAAGGCTGTCCACCCTCTGGCCGGTTACACTCGTGAGCAGCTCGCCGAGATGGGTGAGAAATACGCCCGCGAGCACTTGAATCTCACAGACGAAGACGAGATTCGAACTTTTCGTCTTGGCGCCATCATTGCGGGAGACCAGGACATTGACGATAATCCGCACACCCTTCGTGACAAGTATGCCAGCGTCGATGGCCTGACAGAGGATGAAAGGCAATCGTTGGTCAACGAAGTGGAACACAAATGGAGCCATCCCTCCATGCTCTACTTTCTCGTCACCAGTAAGATCTGTTTAGAAAAAATAACCAGTGCTATTCTAACGCTTAACAGTCTGCTCTCTCTGCGCCGTCGTCCAGGGTATGGACGAGACTGTCGTCAATGGCGCTCAAATTTTCTACAAGCGCGAATTCGGCATCGACGATGAAAACAGTGAATACGACAGCTGGCTTACCGGTCTCACAAACTCGGCTCCCTATCTGTGCTGTGCAGTCATTGGCTGCTGTGAGTAATCCGAGGTTTGCACCTTTCACTCCAACTGACAATTGCCAGGGATCACTGAGCCAATGAACAAGTACTTTGGCCGTCGGGGCACTGTCTTCATCTCCTGCTGCGTCTCCTTTGTCACTTGCTTCTGGCAATCCTTTACCAACACCTGGTGGCACATGTTCATCGCCCGCTTCTTCCTTGGATTCGGCATCGGTCCCAAGTCTGCGACGACGCCCATGTTCGCCGCTGAGTGCGCGCCCAAACTCGTCCGCGGCGCCTTGGTCATGCAGTGGCAGATGTGGACTGCTTTTGGCATCATGCTGGGCTACGTCGCTGACCTCGTCTTTTACGAGGTGCCTGACCAGAACGGCATCACGGGCCTCAACTGGAGACTCATGATGGGCTCTGCTGGTGTGCCGGCGCTTATCGTCTGCTCGCTCGTTTACATCTGTCCCGAGTCGCCTCGATGGTATCTGACAAAGAACCGACACAGCGAGGCGTTCCACTCCATGAGCCGTCTGCGACACAGCAAAATTCAAGCTGCTCGCGACATCTTTTACGCCCACATTCTTCTCCAGGCCGAGTCTGCACTTTCCATCGGACGCGGAAACCGCATCAAGGAGTTCTTTACTATTCGCCGCAACCGAAATGCCATGCTGGCCTCGGAAATCGTCATGTTTATGCAGCAGTTTTGCGGAGGTATGTAGTACGCTGCCCTCGTAAAACAGTGGCTAACCAAATTAGTCAATGTCATTGCCTACTATTCGTCGGAAATCTTCCTCGATGCTGGATTCTCTGAAAAGAGCGCTTTGGCGGCTTCGCTGGGATTCGGCGTCATCAACTTTTTGTTTGCCATTCCCGCCTTTTACACCATCGACACGTTTGGCAGACGAAATCTCCTACTAACAACCTTTCCGGTGAGTAGCACCGGTCCAGTTTTATCTTTGGATACTAATTGTGTAGCTCATGGCAATATTCCTACTCCTTACTGGCTTCAGTTTCTTCATCCCCGAGAGCTCTGACGCACACATTGGCTGCATTGCACTAGGCATATACCTATTTGGCGTCGTCTACTCTCCTGGTGAAGGTCCTGTGCCATTCACCTACTCGGCCGAAGCATATCCTCTATACATTCGTGCCATGGGAATGTCGCTGGCGACAGCCACAACATGGCTCTTCAATTTCCTCCTCGCCGTGACCTGGCCATCGCTCCAAAAGGCCTTCAAGCCCCAGGGCGCATTCGGGTGGTACGCGGCCTGGAACATCATCGGCTTCTTCCTCGTCCTCATGTTCCTTCCCGAGACAAAGGGAAAGACGCTGGAAGAACTCGACAGCGTGTTCAACGTCCGCGTTTCCCAGCTGATCCGGTACGGCTGGGCGCAGTTCTTCTGGTTCTTTAGGCACTACATCCTTCGAACCAATGCAGAAAAGCCCATTGTCCCGCGCGCGGGTGATGATTCCCACAGCGAGAAGGCCATGTTGCAGGATCGAGATCCCCAGCCAAGTGGCAAGGTTTAATATGGAAAATACCCAGTGGTGAAAATATGCGGAGTTGGTCCCGGAAGGGCTATTATGAGAACAGCATGGGGGCTTTTTATGACATCATGATATCACGGTCGTTTAAATATGTAATATTTGTTATACTTGTATGACCACAGCTTCATTAATTCGTGAACCAAGACGCAACGCCTAAAACCCATAGCCCGAACCCCAGATCCATCCCTGGTCTTGTCCCACAAACCCATTTTCCAAGTAATCTCCGGAGTCAAAGGATAAAATGTCCTCTGATAGAAAATTATGTGGATCCATCACTGGGCAGTTAGTTTTGTTCATAAACGGAGATTTAAACGTACCTTGTTCAAAGTCAAGCAGTGACTGTGTTGCTAGGAAATCATCCAGTCCAGTATCAGCCAAGGTGGATTCGGCTAAATTATTCTGAATCGTTGTGGCATCTAACGCAACCGCCCCATCCTGGTTCACTTCATTCGGACATGGCAGATCAACTGCCTTGGATGGGGTCTTTGGGTTTTTAGCTCCAGTTTCGTCATCTCGGCTTTTCGTTCCGAATTCAAACATCCTGTCCATTTCTCTCTTCATCACAAGCGACATTAGCTGTCCCAAAATGTCCAGCCCCTGCTCGGCGACGATCGACTTGGTCTTGAGCTGGTTCTGCATATTCATTAACCGATGAACACCAACCTTGGACTCGTGCGAGTCGGTACTCAAAGGGTCCAGGTTTGTCATGATGCAGAGCGCAATTCCTGCCGTGAGGAGGTGCAGTGAAACAAATGCAGCCGCATACGTGTCCGAAGCCGTGCTGAAAATGGGCACCGACCCGAGTCGAGACACCTGGAGAGCCGCAGAGCGACATGCTTGGATCGAAGACCGGAATGGGTTGAGACTATCGGCTTGGTTGGTTGCTGTAGTGCTCTTGGCCATTCTGAATGAGAGAAGTGGGCGGTGGATGAGAATTCTCGCGTTCTCATATGCGATCTTGAGCGTAAGGGCATGAAGCTGAAACAGCTGGTCTTCAAACTCTTCCGCAGAGCCCCGTTCCAAGCCCGCGGATCTTGGTGGAGAGGCGGTCAAGGTTTGATCACTCAGATGGCCTAACTTGAGTCTGGTTGGAAGACTCTCGTACCAACCAAGAACCCTCGAATCTAGTGATGCCACCTTTTGGACGACCGCCTGAATAGTGGTTGAGTTGCTAGGAGGATTTCCCTGACATTGCGCTATTCTTCGGCTTCCATAGAGCTCCTTTACAATAGTCCTGACAATCAGGGAAATCTGTGACATGGCGCACTTGTAGGAAAGGAGAGTGGGCTCACAAGCCAAGGCACTCCGTGATGCTCCCGAGTACTTGTCATGGGCATCCAACGGCTCAACATCACAATCTTCGTCGGAGATGCTGAGCGGAAACCCGTAGATGATTGAGCAAAGCGTTTCGAATTCGTAGATAGCCCACCAACAGCGTTTTCGAGCTTCTGCAGTCTGTCGACAGCGTGTCAGCTGGTCCGGTGAAGCAAACTCGGGAACTGGCAGTTTCCGATGCAGGTTCAGTGTCTGCGCAATCCGCAATCCGCATCCACACAACGGCCAGGCGAGTTCCGGTTCGCCTTGGTTCAGGTAGTAAGTTCCGAGTAAAATGCACGCCTGCACGGTTTCTAGTGAACCCCAAGACAGCATATCCAACAACCTGACTCTCAGCGTAGACAATAATCGATCTTGCAGAGAATCAATATCTGTCCCATTCTGAACCAAGGCTTCTCGCTTTTCCAAACTCAAGTGCTCCAGGCTCACGGCGCAAACAGCAACGAGGACACTGAGATGGCCAAGGTTGGCACCATCTGTCGAAGGTGAATGCGTGGGCCCGGGATAGAGCTCATGGAACTTCTGCCGAAACGTATCCTGGTGAAATACCATGGTGAACCAATGAATTCGCTCAAAATAGTTGTCGACCAACAACGCAACAGTTTTGAAGCTAGGGAGCAGGGACGCGAGGTCAGCCGCCGCCAGCTCGGCTGCCCTGGCCCGTTTCGACTTTCTATTAGCAGCAGCTTTTCTACTGCGTGAAATAAAGTCTTGCAGAGTGTCGTTGTGGAGGCGGCTGTCTTCTGTGCCACCAACAGCAGCTCGGCGCCACTGTCTCGCGGCGAGGGCAGATGTTTCAGACTCCTCGGGGAGGTCAACATTGTATTGATGGAACGCCTTGAATGTGTCAGCATTGCCTTATCTGGTACTCGACACTTACTTCTTCTACTAGGGTTATAGTGGAACTAGAGTTCCATGGGGTATTGGCTGAGGCCGTCGATGTGGGCGCCGGACTTTGCTCCGGCGTGCCAACAGCAATTGAAGCGTCTGCGCCTGACCAGTCCACCTCGCCATCAGCTGCAGCACGCAATCTCTTTCTTGTGTGCGGTCTTTTATTTGCAACAGATGCCTCCGATTCATTTTCACGGGCAGGTTTAAACTCGTGAGCTTTCCATTTGGTCGGCCGGATACTGATGCAATCCACACCAGCCCTGCTGCACAAGGTACAGGGGCGTTCCACATCACACTTGCTCAGATTAGTATTTGATAAATTCAGGGTCAATAAATTTACCTTCAACTTTTGTTTCTTGCATCTCTGGCAAGCGCTGGGCACTTTTCCCTGGCTTTGTTTCGTCAGGGATGCCATAAAGGAGTTAGCGTCCATCAGTATCCTGGCCAAACCTGACTTTTGCTCCGGTGGAAAAGAAGCACAATAGTCGCCAATTTCGCTTCACACATTGAACCCGGCGGAAGTTGAAGAAAGGACAAGGGAAGTTTTGTAACCACACGATGGTATTGACTCGACTCAATGAAGCTACCCCTCCACCGGAACGAATTTCCATATTCAGTTAGCTCCTCAATCACGTCCAACCTTGCTCAATAAAAACAGGTCAAGCCTTCAAAATCGTTGCAGTCATTGGAAATGCGATCATCATCAGAATACGGCATCTATCCAAGAGTCGTTTCCATTTAAATCGGCCTTGCTAGAGCGCCAATGCTTGTCAAGGACATATGCGGGCCCTGCGAAAACAATATTTACTATGCTTCAAAATTCCCAAGAATACTCATGGCAATTTTCCCAATGTGAGAGTCGTTTAATGATGCAAAAAAGAGAGCTGAAAATTTGGTACATAGGTGCAGATACAGTTGGCTCATTACCTTCCCTAAGGCTCAGAGCTCGATACGTTACCAAATATGCCGTCGCATAGACCCATCTCATCTAAAGAAACCGCTTTCAATGTTCCGAATCAACCCAGGTTAACACCATCCAAAACCTATAATGGGCTCAATACCAAGATGTGGGCCCGTCGCCCGTGTTGTATTTTGCGACCAGAAATGGCTCTCGGCTGTTGATCCAACAACTCCCGCGCTCGAAACAAAAGCTCCTATGACGCAGAATGGAACTCGGCCTCGACTCTTCCGTATCTCACACCATCCACCTTGAGCTCAAATGTGAGCCCCGCCGATTCCATGCGCATTTCCAGAGTAAAGTCCAGGTTGTCAAACTCCACGCCTCTAGTAGTGGTGAGCCGCGTAAACAGACTTCTGGGTACAGCATTGAGGTCCGTTGTCAACGTGCAAACATGCATGAGATCACGTGTGTATGCTACAGGAGGCTCATCGGCATCGCACGCAATGAGATCGTCTGTGACGATGAGGGACTGCCCGGGGCGAAAGTTTCGGGTGTAGTGGAAAGCGATGGGAGCTAGCGGAGACAGAGCCTCACCCTATCATGTGTCAGCGCGGTTCAGGTACGTGAGATATAAAACATACCTTGGCAATATGCCATTGCATCCGATCGGAGACCATCCACCTCTCCCAAAGCGGGGACCAGTACCGCTCACTAACCGAGTGCTTTTCTTCGTCGTATACGGTGGCGTAGGATGTGCCGTAATGCATCCTAGACTTGCGGGAAATGACCATGTTGCCCTCCAAGCCTCGAAGGACCGCGCCTCTGACAACGGCAGTCCAGGCGTACACGGGCTGCATAACCTCGATGGAGCCGGTTTCCTGGGTCGCGTTAAGATTGGCGTGCGTCGGCCGCTCGCTATACGGCGGAGGAGCGGCGCTCGTAAAATGAGACTTCAAGCGGCGATAAAGATAGTTGCTCTGGCCAAAACCTCCGACCAAGACAATGCCCGAGACGATGCCGCCCTTGGCCCGCAGGCCCTCCACTTGGCCCTGGACCAGATCACACACCTCCTTGACCACCGGCTCGAAAATGTCTTTGATTTGCTCCGCTGACATCACCAAAAAGCCAGAGTCAAGGCCGGCCTCTTCGTCGTCAGGTAATCCAGGGAACCTAAAGGGTCAGCAACGTCAACAAGAGTTAGGAAGTGACCTACGGAACATTGACTTCCTGGTGCTCATCCTCATTAAAATTTCGTTTTACAAACTCTTCAAAGTAACGAAGGCCCATCTGCCAGGTCTTTCCTTTTTTCAGCTTCATCTCGTCGAACCTGCTTTGGCCCAGCCGAGTTCTGATGTGCTCCTCGAAGCGATAGTTTAGGAATGCGCTGCCGCACAATCCTCCTGTGCCCACGGCAGACTCTTCTACTCTAAGAGGTTTGAGAGACATGATTTTGTAGGCAATCAGACTGATTCAGTTAGCATGTGCCGTTGACGGGAGGGTTTCAAGCTTACTCGACCGTACCGCCTCCTGCATCACAGACAATAAAATTGTCTCCCACATTTAGATGATTCGGCTGAATGGCCTTGAGCGTGTACACCGCGGCGGCTTCGGGCTCGCTGATCATCTGGATCTCAGATTTGCTTCCCATGCCGGCCCGCTCGGCGGCTTGGAGAGTGGTGTTCTTAGCCGCGTCGCTCCACACGGCTGGGCATGTCAAGACAAATTCCACCTTTGTTGAGGCCATGAACGATTCACCGTATCGACGGGTGAGTGTGTCCATGGTATGCTTGTAAATCTGGGTCAAGTAGTCACTAACGGCATCGACAACATTTTTGTTGAAGCGCTTCAGCTGAGCCGCCGTGTCCAGCGGGCTCACGTAAAATGGCAATTTCTGGGAGCGGTCCAGAAACAGCTTGATGCATCGCAGGCGCGATTCTTCTGGTTTGAACTGAAAGCCCCATTTGACGGTCGGGTCAGTGCCTGGGGATGCATTGGCAGGGAAATCGTACGAGATTTCCGTCGGAACCTTGTCCGAGGTGATGCCATTGCCGCCTGGCCAGGTCTTGATGATTTCAATATCATCTGGTGTGGAAGTATACACGGCAGCGACACTGCAGAGTGAGTTAGCATTTTCTGAAACGGGCTCATCCGCAAGCGACTGACCCTGAAAAGGTGGTTCCGAAATCGACGCCCACAATCAAGCGGTCGCTCAAGGGCGGCTGCTCCCTCGTGGGCTCGCGGACGGGGCCATTGATGGCTTCGGTGGAGCTCGGGGGTGTGTAGCTGGTAAAGTAGTTTCGGCTCTCCTGGTTGCGCCGACTGCTGGTGCTGGTCCGGAGGGGGAGATTGAGATTCATGGTTGCGGCCAGGTCAATGTCGGGTCGTCAATCTACTACTCGTCGTTTTGCGTTGTAGCTCTGCTTGCTTCTTTGCGCGCCGGGTTTTGCTGTCACGTCGCATAGACTGCTACCATGGCACTTACCCCTCCCCCGCGCAAAAAGAAGGCGACGCCAACGTGGTTGAATTGATGCACCTGGTGGACCCGGACAGACGAGTCGGGGATTATCCTCGTTGAGCCGGAGCGAGCAGACGTCGTAGGTTTTCTTCAAGGGAACCACGTCGTCTTACAGCCTCCATCCGATTCAACAGCACGGCGCCGCACAACCCCTCCTCGTCCAATCGTCAGCCAACAAGGGAGTCCGTCAGTGTCGAAAAACAGCGACCCGCTCGAGGGACAAGCGACAAGTGACAAGCGACAGGCGATAAGTGATGAAAGAGCGACAAGTCCCGGAAGCTGGATCCAAGGCCGTCGGTGCCTTTTACTCTCCTATCGCAGTCGTGCCAGCTCAGCTCAGCTCAGTATTTAATGAAGCGGGACCAGGGGAAGTGTGCTGCCTAAGCCTTACGATGTGGGATACGCCAAAGGAATCCTCACTGGCCACCTGCGACACGTGACGCCCAAGTTGCTGGCCGCTGCACTTTAGGCTGATTCGCCGTACCGCCATGAGTGCGGCGCGCCTCTCCAGCATCGAGTTTGAACCTGAAGCAAATATATTCTCGATCTCGTCTTTATGCCCACCCGTCTGTTTTCTCTCCGCCATCTTGGACTTTTGCTCATTTCAGGTCTTTGCAATCCAGCAGCCCCGCAATACCAGGGCCGACGTCATAAGCCGGCGTCTCTAAGCCACGCTCCTTCAAAACGTCCCTTGCATGCCAGTCCGCTAGGCATCCAGATATCTCCTACAGCCACCGACTGAACGAACGACGATGCGTTCAAAACCAAACCAATCGCTAATAAGGTGCCTAGCTAAGGCTATGCTCGCCTAGATGCTATTTATGTTTTTATTTCCCCTACGGTGCCTGTGCATTCGCCACCCACCGTATACATGCCGCTTCACCACCGAGCCGGCGCGCAGTTCACCGACGACACCACATCCCCACCGTGGCCAGTTCCTGGAGCCTAGATTGCCCAGGGTATGCCCACCTCAACCACTGCATGTCACTCCCAGACACACCCAGACCCTGCCCACCTGCTCGGACCTCGTCGGTGAGACACGTAGCTCTTCACCATCCACGCACCGCCGTGGGCACAAGATGATATCTCACAATGGGGCACAATCGGGACGCAAGGTAGATCCTTTCAACTCAATCCATTATTTCAAGTCGCGCATAGGTACAGGCCCGTGTGTCCGAACCCCAACACATCTGCCACCCAAAAAAAAATTATGTACCATGTCGTCGACCGTTATATTGCAAACTATTGTCTGGCATCCTGGCCTTGAAAATCCCCTTCTAGGCGGTGATTCCTCTTAAAACAATGAGACAAAGAAAATAAATAAAATAAAATAAAGACAAATGATGAGAATAATAGTAACTATGCTCGCTGACCTTTTTTACAACAGCCTCAAAATAGTAAAAGGACACACCACTCCCCGATCCACAAGGGGTGTCTTGGTTTGACCCTTCCTAATATCGCAGTAAAAAAATGAGAAGAGAGAAAAAGAACTGGTTCATACCCAGCCAAAGCACCTCATACTCCAAACCGCCATCTTGTGTAGTAAAAGAAAAATCGACAAAGGAAATTGTTTGGTACGGTATAATGTGGCATTTGCTTCAAGCGTAGTGTCTGAGCTTGCCTGTCTCGGTCTATAAGGGGTATTTTGATACTCGAGGCGACTGAAACGAAAAAAAAAAAGACGAAAAATGAGCAGTCGGCGGCGCCCATCAGGCCGGGTATTCGGATATAACGTCGAAAAAAGGTTGCTGAGTCGAATCGAAAAAAGTGTTTTATAGCCAAGCCAGAAATATTAAATCAGAAAATGACCACCTGCACAATGAAACAAAAACACATTGTGCTTGTTGAACCAACACCAAACACCGTGACCATGCGAGATGATGCACCAAGAACTTTTTTCCACACCACTGGACGTAATCGTGCGGGGATGTTCCCGTATGCGTAGACATTTAGAAGCGGTTGCTGGCAGCCCAAATGCTGGCTGACGCTGAAGCTGCCCATTCGCTCTCTTCATATGGAGGCGTGGGCCACTTGTACTGATCATCCGTCTTCTTGCTCAGGTCAAGGGGCCTGGGCGTCACAGCTTCCTGGCCATCTCCGAAGAGGACCTGGTTACCGTTGGCAGAGGGGGAGGGAGTGGGGTAGGGGTTGCTGAGACCAAGGTTGCTGGCCGACTGTCGCAGCGGCTTCTGCTTGGTCATGTTGTTTGCTTCACGATCCATGCGCTTCATGGCTCGTTGGGTAGAGGTGAGGGCTTCGTCGAGGAGCTCTTCCTCCTCATCGGGAGCCTCATATTGGTGAACCCCATGGGTCGCCTGGGCTCTTCGCGTACGGCTCGAGACTGGCCCAGTGCGGGCGGCACCAATGAGGTTATCCACGGATCTGGGTTGGTGGTGCGGAAGGGAGTGGTGACGCTTGAGGTTGCTCGTGGGGGAAACCTGGTGAACTGGGACAGGGGGGCGGGCGTCAAGGTTGTTTTGGACGTCACGGAGAGCCTTGTCCAGGGATTCGTAAACCTCCGACTTTGGTACTGGGACCTGTTGTGCCTGTTGGTCAATAACCATCGATGACCGGTTACTAGCCCAAGGGCCGCATCCAGCCTGGGCCTCCAGGTCGTCGTAGGCTGGGGAGACTGGGGTCTGGTGTCGCCCGGAGAAACGCCGTGCACGCTTCCTGAGGTGTGAGAAAAAGCTCTCCTTCTGCCCGCCTGGAGGCGAGGCGAGTCCGGAGTTGGCTGAATTCCCGTTGAGAGCGCGCTCTGCCTGTTGTCGGTGCATCTCGGTGTAGTTGTTAGTGCTCGATGCGACAGACAGCTGTCGGCCAAGTTTCTTGGTCTTCCCCTGGCCATGTCCGTTAGCGTTCGAATCGTAACCGTTGTTGGCGCGGGCATTTACAGCATCCGGGACTGGCGAAATGGGCCGAATCGTAGGAAGAATAGGCATGGGCGCCACGTTGGAAGGACCGTTGGTCCATGTCGTCCTCTTGCCAGCAGCACCTGCGCGCTGCTTGGCGGAAGTCTGAGCCTGGAGTTCTGGAGTGGCGGCGACGGGAGCCGGTCGAGGAGCGGATGAGTCCTTGCTGGCGATCTGAGGAGCAGCGGCGTTCTCGCCGTTGTCTGCCCGACCGATGAGGGACTTACGGAACCAGGACTGTTTGGAGGAGGATGTGGGGGTGGTGGCGTTGGAGTCCTTGCCACGGCTGATATCGGACTGCTTGCGGCCGAGAATTCTTGAGGCGGAGGACTTGGGGCGCATGGGGTCGACGGCATCGACAAAGTACTCGTGAGCAAGGGCTTGCGAGGAAGTCGGGCGGGCCTTGGGGTCCCACATCAGACACCAAGTCACAAACTGGCTCAGTGATGAGGGCCACTGAGGTGTCTGCAGAATGGTGTCCATAGAATGAGGAGCCATCTTGGGGAAAGAGAAGCCAAGCTTGCCAGCCAGGCGAGTGCCTTCGCGCCAGTCTCCTCCTCCGACACGGGCACCAGACTTGTTGTACCAGTTTCCAGGGCTTCCCATGATTTCGCACACCCTCCAGACCTGGTCGACTTCGTTGCCACCAGGGAACAGAGGCTTTAGTGTGGCAATCTCGACAGCCATGGCACCGACAGCCCAGATATCGACAGGTGCCGAGTACTCTCCGGCTCGCAGGAGAACCTCGGGAGCACGATACCATCTTGTCGACACGTAGGTAGTGTAAGGCAGCTTCGAGTGAGTCTCACGAGCGAGACCGAAATCAGCAATCTTGACGGTGTAGGTGGGAGGAGTCGAGGGGGGCGTGACAAGAGCCGAGTATCGGCGGAATGAGGCGTTTGAGTCGCTGTGAGCAGAAGTAGTGACGAGAATGTTTTCAGGCTTAATATCGCGGTGGAAAAAGTGGTGAGAGTGAATGTGCTCAAGACCCTGCATGATCTGGAACAGGATGCTCTTGACGCTGGCATTGTCGAGAACCTTGTGGTCGCGGGCCTTCATCAACTGGTACAGGTTGCCCTCCATGTACTCCATGCAAATGTGCAATTTCTTGCTGTAGGGGTCGAGGAAGATGTCCAGAGCGGGAACAAGGTGGGGGTGCTGAGGAAGGGTGCGGAGGAAGACGACCTCGCGGAGCTCAAGGCAGGGCTGGAAAGACTCGAAGGTCTTCTTCATCGTCTTGATGGCAACCTAAATTCTTGGTTACGGACGCGCTCGCGGAGCCAGGCTTGAGAATGCAACTTACCACTGTGCCTCGGCGGGCAACGTTGGCACCAGCCGTTCGGACCCTACCCAGAACGACGCTTCCAAAGCTACCATCGCCAATCTCCTTCAACACTTCAAATCGGTCTTCGAGGGCGAGAGCGCCGCCCGAGGGGCTTCGGTGAGTCAAGTCGTTTGGCACCGTCATTTTGGCGGAGTATCAATATGTGTGGATGGTTTCGGGAGAGCGAATAGGTACTCGAGTCGGCAGCGAGCAGTGATCCTGGCCGGAGCCGTTAGGATTGACTCCTGTGATTCCAATGGGAACCAGCAATAGATTGTACCTAATCAAGGCCAAAGAGAAGCTCTGTCAAAGAGCTTTAAACGGTTTATTGGGGCATTCAGATAACTGGATGTGACTTGAACGGTATGCAGGTGCGGTAGGGTGGAGGATGTAGCGAGGCCGGGTGCATACGAGTCGTGTGTCGTTGGGTCCCCAAACTTTTTTGCATGGAGATGCGATGCGAAGCGATGATGACCGAAAAGCGAGTGTCCTGGTGGGCGGAGGGGGATGGGATATGGTATGAGGGAGGGAAAAGAATGAGAATCGATGTGGAGGGGAAAGATAGGAACTTGAGATGAGGGTCGAGAGCAGAGGGGGGGGTGTTTGAGAGGAGAGCCTGAAAGGCAAAAGGAGTGACTGAAGTGAGGGTGATTGCAGAGTGGATAGAGTCGATATTAACGAAAAGGGGAGGGAAAGCTCTTGGGCCAGGACCTGGTCCAGGGGGGGGAGTGGCTTGAACCTGCCGATCGGGGTAGGATCCTCAGGCCACTAGTGCTTCGATGGTCCCCGGCTCGTTTGAATGAGCGCTGCTGGTTGATGGCAACGAGGCAGAGGGATTGAGCGAGCGAGGGCGTTGGGATGCGGCGGAACGGCAAGAGAGGGGACGGGTGATGCAGGTTGCAAGTCGGATGAGGAGAGGGAAAAAGAGGAGGAAAAGCAGACCAGAAACAGGCGAGCGGCGAGGAAGGGATGATGTGAGGTTGGTGCCAGAGGTGCAGCGCAGCAGAGCGCGAGTGGTGCCCTGGAAGCAGAGGTGCAGCGATGCAGCGGCCAGCGAGCAAATAGTGCGTGCAGCGAGAGCGCAAGATGGGGGAGCGCTAGAGGAACAGTGGCCAGTGGGCTTTGCCCGGGGGGGCGACTCGACACAGGTCAACTATCACTTGCGAGCGAGCAGAAAGGCCCCTGGGGGGGTGAGCAACTCGGCGGCGCAGAGGAGTGTCGGCAGCAACGAGACAGCTGGGGACAGAACTAAGACTGCACAATGATCAATGGGCGCGTATCTCAACTACGGGAGAACCTGGGTCCTCGTGGGAAGTGGCTGGGAGCGGAGGTAGCTCACAGACGGTGGTACTTTACATGAGGTACCGGGGGGGGGGGGGGGGGGGGGGGGGGGGGGGGGGGGGGGGGGGGGGGGGGGGGGGGGGGGGGGGGGGGG